>CM064509.1:34642781-34686473 GCA_032716605.1 Paralithodes platypus
ACATTATCTCAATACTATTAATATAGCCTACCAACATTATCTCAATACTATTAATATAGCCTACCTACATTATCTCAATACTATTAATATAGCCTACCTACATTATCTCAATACTATTAATATAGCCTACCTACATTATCTCAATACTATTAATATAGCCTACCAACATTATCTCAATACTATTAATATAGCCTACCAACATTATCTCAATACTATTAATATAGCCTACCTACATTATCTCAATACTATTAATATAGCCTACCAACATTATCTCAATACTATTAATATAGCCTACCTACATTTCTTTCCGGAAAAAACTGTAGTTACTCACCAATCTGACCTCCCTTGGATTAATTGCCGTATTAAACGCCTTATGCAACAACGTGACAATGCCTTTAAAGCCAACAACACCACCCTTTTCAAATCACTTCGAAACAAAGTTATTAGAGAAATTAAAATGGCAAAAAAGACTTTCTATCCCAACAAAATACAACACTTGAAACACACAAACATTAGTGAATGGTTTAGCCGAATTCAGGAATTGTGTGGCCTTAAGAACCGACCCTCTACCTTCCCGTGTGTCAACCATCTCACCAGTAATGAAGCAGCCGAGACAATAAATAATAATTTTGCCTATATATGTCAACAACTTCTCAAGCTCTCTCATGACCAGCTCCCAGCATACCTCCCTGCCCCCTCCCCCCCCCCCCCCCACCTATCGTATTAGAGTACGAAGTTTGCCGTCGTTTACAGATTCTCAAACCTAAACGCTCCTCCACTCCACTCGATCTTCCTATCCGCTTATACAAAGAATTTGCTCCTGAACTTTCCTTACCTCTCACATCCATAATTAATGCTTCCTGACAACAATCCAAATGTCCTAAAGATTGGAAGCATTCCTATGTCACTCCAATCCCTAAATCTTCAAACCCTCAATCTCTTAATGAACTACGGCCCATAGCTATTACACCTATTCCTAGCCTTATTTGTGAAAGTTTTGTAGCTGAATTGGCTCACAAAGATATATACAATAAATTAGACTCGTGCCAGTATGGAAATATTAAATCCTCATCCACCTCACACTACCTCATCAGTTTTCTTGACTTCATTCATAAAAATTTAGACCGCCGAAACACGTCAGTAACAGCAGTATTCATAGATTTAAAAAAAGCCTTCGATCTAGTGAACCACACCATTATAATTAAGAAAGCACTACAACTTGGCCTCAGGGAATGTCTTACCTCCTGGTTGGCGGATTTCCTCAACGACCGTCAACAATCCGTCCGCTTTCTAGGCAGTATCTCCAGTTCACAAACACTTACTTGCGGTTTGCCGCAAGGGACACGAATGGGGCCCCTCGGTTATTTAATACTCAGCAATAACGCCCTTCAAGACGCAGAACTCAAATGGAAATATGTTGACGATTCCACACTAGCCTCTTCCATCAGCAACGCTTCTCCAGACTACAGCATTCTCCAAGCCAACCTAGATGCCCTACTGACCTGGACACAAGATAATGATGTCACTATTAACCTAAACAAAACACTTGTCATGAACTTCAATGTTGCTTCTAAACCCATCCCTCCACCCACCCTCAAGCTTGGCAATCACACCCTCGAGATAGTTCAGTTCACTAAATTACTTGGTGTTTTCCTTCAGCAAAAACTACTCTGGGATAAACATGTTAACACCATAGCTAGTGCTTCTTCTTATCGGATACACATGTTACGCACCCTGAAACAACTAGGGGTTCCCAGAGATGACATGCTACTTTTATACAAATCTTTTATATTACCCAAACTCTGCTATGCTTCACCCGTTTGGTCATCCTCTCTCAACTTAACCCAAAGAAATAAATTAGAAAAAATTCAGAAGAGAGCACTCAGAATAATGTTAGGGGCCAACTACACCACTTACCAAGATGCATGTAACCTAATTAACGTCCTCGCCATATCTAACCTCTATGAACAACACCTTCAGCAGTTCTCCAGCAAACTACTAAACAACCCCAGACACCGGCACCTACTACCGCCCGACGCCCCTCCCCGTAAGAGCACCACGGACTGACCGCTACAAGAACAGCGCCATTCCTTCAATAATTAAGGTCTTAAACAATCAATAAATTATATACATATTTTTCATTGTAAATTAGCCTGTTAGCTCTTGTGTCAATTTTAATTTTAATTTTAATTTTAATTTTAACTTTAACTATGTATCAACTTCCTTGTATATTTTCAGCCTTCGGGCTGCTTTTGTGAATAAACCTTAATTATTATTATTATTATTACACACACACACACATATATATATTATTTTGTTTTCTTATTTTAAATGTTTGATACAACCTGATATACTGCACATATTAAGCCCAACTGCCTATAGGTGTGCATTGTGTGTGAGGGTACATGTATAATTATATTCTACTGTTGGAATGGCTATGGATGTGAATGTAGTCTGTAACCAGTGTAATCAACTTGCTCATGATAATTAGGTGCTAGCATTCACTTTTATATACAGTATGCAAAACTGGTCTAACGCACCTCTAATGTCCGCCATTGCAGTGAGTAGTGTTGAAGTCCATGCCCTCAAGACAATAAACCATTAGGGTGATATGGAGAGGCGAACTCCGGACTAACTACACACCAGTCGGGCGCATTACCACTCAGCCATGCCGGCTTTATACTGTATACATTTATATTGTTAAATGGAACATAATTCCCTGTTTGATGTAGACATTATTTTAAGGCTAGAAGTAAGTAATATATTTATTAGTCGTGTGAATGTATGCATTATTTATTCACATACATATGCACTGTACATATATGCTTTTTACATTCTCGTCTGAACGTATACAGACAAATATCAAAACAAATATAAAATATTTAACTGACAGAGCCGTTGGGTCTGGCCACTGGATATGCACACATGTAGTATTAGTTATTAATGATCGCTTAGAGACATACGAAGCATTACTAGTATAATTAATTTCAACTCTCATTAATATAGATCTATTCTGCATTGTCTTTATGAGCACATCGTTTAATTAATTTCGACTTTGATTAATAGAGATATATTGTACATTACAATTTGAACAAATTACTTATAAAGATTCGACTTTCATTAATAGTAATATATTGTAAGTTTCAATATGAATAGTTCGTCTTTTAGAAAAACACACATGGAAATATATATGATAATTAATCTTAATTATATAGAAGTAAAGTCACCCATAAAGATCAAGTCCCATCTCCATAGTAATAACTATGCAGTATTTGTGTCTCTAGTAAAAGAAGGTTTATTTTTGCTAAATCATAAGTACAACGCCTTAGCAGTATTGTTAATCCCTAGAGGATCATGACACATTATATCTGTATATTCTGGCTATCACTAGACGATTATAAATAGATTAGGAAGGATCTGTTGGGATTAAAAGGGTCTCAATTAACCCTTTGACTTCCATAATCCTAATCTGAATATAATCTCAAAATAACAGCCAGAATAAACAATCAAAATGCATCATGATCCACAAGGGGTTAGGAAGAATTGTTTGCTTGTGTATGGAATATAAAAGAAGATAAAGTATTGCAGATGAAGAACGACTGTTGGCCGCGACTGTAGACGCCTCAGGTAATACAATATTGACACCTACACGCACACATGCATATATACCAAGTGACACACAGAGAATGGAACCACAGCTCACAGATACACTAACATGGACGCAGATATGTTGACAACTACACTACAAATTCCATATACGAAACTAATACATACAGTTTGTGGCATTGCCATTGCTGTAATCAGTATGTTCGTTGATGATGTATGCCAATTTTGCTACAACATATACCTTATTTTGATATATACATACATAAACTAGTATACATTTACGTAGTGCAGGGAAACTGAGACAGGACAACACGAGCGCAGCTCAATAATTCCTGTAAACTACAAATAGGTGAATACAAATAGGTGAATACACACACACGCACATACACACACATAGGAAAGTAACCACACATACTTACTCCACGACTGTGAAACCGCAGGCATAAATATTTGTTACATTATTTAATACTAAGCATAAATATTGCAACAATGACTATGGATTGGTGATTTTTCTCGTCTAAATACTTCCGTCAGTTATTGCAAATATCACCGCCATATCCTCACATTATGTACAGCATAGTTACATTTACAAAACTGTACTGTATTATACGCACAACTTGCACATGCAAAAAACTTACACACTAGCACGTCCATGCAAACCCTACACTGAAACCTGCACACGTCACACATAATTACGTACAAGCATAACCTACACTGAAACATACACACGTCACACACAAATGCGTACAAGCATAACCTACACTGAAACATACACACGTCACACACAATTACGTACATGCATAACCTACACTGAAGCCTACACACGTCACACACAAATGCGTACATGTGAAACCAACACACGTCACACACAAATACGTACAAGCAAAACTACACTGAAACATACACACGTCACACACAACTACGTACATGCATAACCTACACTGAAACCTACACACGTCACACACAATTACGTAAACGCAAAACCTACATTGAAACCTATGCACATTACACACACTTACGTACAAACAAAACCTACTCACGTCACATACAAATACGTACACGCCAAAATCTATAAAAAAAACTATACACGTCACACACAGTTACGCACAAGCAAATCCTACACATACAAACTACACAGGCCACACAATTACGTACACACAAAACCTACACACGTCACACACAATTACGCACAAGCAAAACCTACACAAAAAACCTATACAGGCCACACACACAATTACGTACAAGCAAAACCTACACAAATAAACTACACACAATTACGTACACACAAAACCTACACACGCGTCACGATTCACACATTTGTGTGACTTTGTACTCCTTTGTACTCCTTTGTACATACTGGGATACACATGGAGGTACTATAGGAAACACACAACTTCATTTACGCACAGACGCACACATGAAGGTGCTCAAACCGACACCCTAATAGATATGCACACTCATACGTACTTGGAATACTGGCTCTCTCTCTCTCTCTCTCTCTCTCTCTCTCTCTCTCTCTCTCTCTCTCTCTCTCTCTCTCTCTCTCTCTCTCTCTCTCTCTCTCTCTCTCTCTCTCTCTCTCCATGATATACAGACTCATATGGTGACCATGGCAAGAGCGTTGCTCATAGTTTCAAATGGACACATATTCATAGCTTACACGTTCAAGCGCACACACACACATAAACCACACACTACTACACACACACACACACACACACACACAGAGCTGCAACGAAGATGATTCCAGAACTAAGAGAACTGACATATGAAGAGAGATTAGAGAGATTGAATTTGCCAACTCTAAGTGAGAGAAGAGAAAGAGGGGATATGATTATGATGTATAAATGTGTTAGGGGATTGGAAAGGATAGACAAGGAGGAATTTATCGAGGGAGATAAAGGGAGGACTAGAGGACATAGTTGCAAGTTAAAGAAAGGCAGATGTAAAGCATATGTGAGGAAATTCAGCTTTCCATATAGAAGTATTAATATGTGGAATCAGTTGGATGATGAAGTGGTGGGTGCGGGGAATATCCAAATTTTTAAAGCCAAATTAGATAACAGAATCTTTGGAGGCGGGACAATACGAGCCTAAAAACTCAAACCCTGTATACTACAATTAGGTGAGTACACACACACACACACACACACATATCTCAGTTAAATAATACCTTACCAGTTCATTATTCCTAAAATCTGAGTGTAGGTACGCACCATAAGAATATGTAATTATCAAACTAACATTACTCACACATGCGCACACATACTTACACACAAGTCAAAGTGCAAGCAGGTTAATCAACACACGCACACATATGCACATGAGCACACATATTAACACTCACGCAAATATACACATACATAAACAGTGGCGGATCCAGGGCCCCCCCCTTAGTGACCAAAACTGCGCCCTTACATCTGATATATACTGCAATTTATCTGAAATACAATACATGTAAAGTTATAGCGCCCCTCATGTATATATATCAGCCCCCCCCCCCCCCCTTATGCCTGAGCTGGATCCGCCACTGTACATAAAATCATAAACACACTCACAAATATACACATACATAAAATCATAAACACACACAAACACACACACGTGCCAACTTCTAAATATACAAATTAAACACGTACGCAGGTAAGCGAATGACAAACATTCTACATACCCAAACGCGAAGCATACACACACACACAAACACACACACACACACACAAGGTTCAGAGAGCTGCAACTAGGATGATACCAGAACTGAGAGAATTACCATATGAGGAGAGATTAAAGAAATTAGATTTACCATCTCTAATGGATAGGAGGGAGAGAGGCGATATGATTATGATGTACAAATGTGTGAGAGGACTCGAAAAGGTGGACAAGAAGGGTTATATTGTGAAAGATAATGGTAGAACTAGGGGGCATAGATATAAACTAATGAAAGGAAGATGTAAAGGAGATGTGAGAAAGTATAGTTTCCCTTACAGAAGTATAAGTAAGTGGAATCAGTTGGAAGAGGAAGTGGTGTGTGTGCCAAAAACATTCATATTTTTAAGGCAAAGTTAGATAATTGTAACTCAGGAAGCGGGACAATACGAGCCTAAAAAGCTCAACTCCTGTATACTACAAATAGGTAAATACAAATAGGTAAATACACACACACACATTAATATATTTATATATATATGCAAGAAAGTCACAGCA
Organism: Paralithodes platypus; assembly: GCA_032716605.1. Taxonomy (NCBI): domain Eukaryota; kingdom Metazoa; phylum Arthropoda; class Malacostraca; order Decapoda; family Lithodidae; genus Paralithodes; species Paralithodes platypus. The sequence goes on from CM064509.1 coordinate 34,649,589, forward strand.
ACACGTGAACTTATAATATGCTAAATATCCACAGGGAAGGAAGGAAAATAAACACGGAGTGCCAAGCGCTTTCGTGTATTACATCTTCAGGGGACAGAGGACAGACAGAGAATGATCATTATACAATGTGATATTATTGAAGTGCGATAACCTAAACGAAAACTATTAAAAACTCATACTAAGTAATATAAAAATATAAAGGAAAGACAGAGTGATATTCATCAATAGAAGACTCAAAGGATTATTTGAGGTTTCGATTATACTAAAATCTCGTCATGAAATACATACCGGTTCAGTACCGGTATATTAAAAAAAACATATATAAAAATAATAACGATCAAAAAACAATTGTTTCGAATTGTGACAAAAGATCGAGTCAATATATATGAGTTAAAATACAGAAGGTATTGTATGTCTGAAGCAGTTATAAAACCTTATCTCCAAGTAGACAAGTATCTTAGTAGACAGAGGTTTTGAGGCAAGTAAATTGTTCCATAAATTTAATCTTTTTAGGGTCAATTATTGTGACTGTATTCTAAAATTTGACATCAATAATTTTAATCAAGCATTTTTAACTTGAAGTTTCTTGTATAACCTCTGCTTACTTTTTGTCTGTATTTATTATTTTTTGTCTGTATTTATTGTTTATCTTTTTCTTTTTCTATTATTAATATTAATATTGATGATTTTTTAAATTGATTGTTCTTGTTAAAAGAGTACTCTTTGTTTAAATGTGTTGTTACTTCATATTTTGCAATTATTTGTCTTTATATTATATGTATTCATTGTCGATAGTATCAATTGCTTGCTTTTGCGATTTCCTTAGTTTATTTGTGCGATAAATGTAGGTTATTTGTAGGGTAGTTATTGATAGGGGTCACTTGAGGCATGCTATGCTTACAGGTACCTATCCGATAGCACTATCGTTAGTGAGTGCTGTACTGTATTTTATATATTATTTTGTAATAGTATAGATATTTTATCAATATTTGTATTTTGTACTATTGTTAATGTCTTGTCATGTTGCAAATTTGATTTTAAATAATATTTTGACATTTAACATGTAGTTTCTTTATTCATGCAGAGTTTAGTAAAATTTACCAGAACGTCCCGGACTTCCCAAACTTGACTAATTCCTTTAACGTGACGATAGTGCGTTGTTATATGTGCGATTAGTTTGCTTGGGAAACAGATTAACTTGCTCATGTAGTAATGTACACCCTATGTGGTGGATTGTGTTCTTTTATTTAATAATTTTCATTTTAGTAAGCGTTGTTTCCACATAGCGATTTTGATAATTTAATTTGACTTTATATTGTCCTTGTCCCAATTTTGGTTTGTTTAGTTTGCAAGTTTTACATTTTAATTACAAATATATAAAACACTAAATTTTGATTTATTTACAAATACAATTAACAATGAAATGATCTAGTTTGTAATTGCCACTGCTTATATTCATGTTTATATTATCTGTATGGTATAGTTTGTACAGTACATGCCACTGCTTATATTCATGTTTATATTATCTGTATGGTATAGTTTGTACAGTACATGCCACTGCTTATATTCATGTTTATATTATCTGTATGGTATAGTTGTACAGTACATGCACTGCTTATATTCATGTTTATATTATCTGTATGGTATAGTTTGTACAGTACATGCCACTGCTTATATTCATGTTTATATTATCTGTATGCTTAATGAAACTAGATTCTATTATATTCCGGTCAACATATGATTTACATGAAACAATTGATGAAGCATTATCCCAATCAATATTGTGTTCATAATCTCGAACATGTATGATGACACCGTTTGAGAATTGTCCTGTTTGAACGCTTGTCACATGTTATATATATATATTATATATTATTTACGAATACGCACACACTAAAACACACATACATTCTCACACATTCACACATAGTCATACACAAACACTCAAAAGCAGGCACACACACACACACACACACACACACACACACACACACACGCACATATGCAAACACACGTACAGGTTGATCAAGGACCGTGAAATCCACTTCTTTACCCACACCATCACGCATCAATACTCTCATATTTGAATATACACACGCACGCAGTCACGCACAGATACACATACGGAATTACACGCACATTCACACACCGACACACCCACACACAAACACACAGGAACACAAGCACACATACGCACTTCCATAAACAGTCACTATAACATCCACACGCACTCATATACATACATGCATACACACAGTCGCACATACACTTACACAGAAGCACACTCACATTCATGCACACACACACACACACACAAGCAGTTATACACACACGCATATAGATACACAAACAGGCACACAAATACAAACACATACACTCACACAATGAAACGCTCAAACATATGTACATACACACAAATAGCCAAGTACAATACCTACATCGAAACTCCCCTACCTGACTTTCCCACGCACACACGCAGATACACACACACACACACACACACACGTACGCAGACGCACTATATTGATCAATGTGAAGAATACGTGTGTGACCCTCTGATCAACGTACACGCAAATGGACTACATACACACACACACACACACACACACACACACACACACACATACAAACATACTATGTTGATCGATGTGAAGAATACGTGTGTGACCCTTTGATATACGTACACAGTAATGGACTACACACACACACACACACACACACACACACACACACACACACACACACACACATACAAACATACTATGTTGATCGATGTGAAGAATACGTGTGTGACCCTTTGATATACGTACACAGTAATGGACTACACACACACACACACACACACACACACACACACACACATACAGAAACACACACACACACACACACACACACACGGTCACTGGTCACCGCTATTGGAGTAATGAACTAATAGATACATAGATAGATCTACTAGATTGATTGATTGGTTGGTAATTGATAGTTTGATAGATATATAGCCAGCTAGAATTATTCATCACTAAACCCAGCTTACATTGCAATTTTGTGTTACAGAAATTGATACAGTAAAGACAATCTAGTCCATTCCTTATAGGTAGGCCAGGAGTCATAACCCCTAACCTCTGTAGCTTACATATAAAAGGTCTAGAGCAAATTGGCTGTACATTTCCACACCTATTCCCTGGCTGACTCTTCCTAAATGGTTGAAATATTAGCTCCGTTACTCTAGTCGTTTATGAGTTTTACAGGTTAGTGGTCGAGATCTTTGGCCTACCTATAATGAATGGACTATAGATATCAGTAGTATGGGAAAAACTTGTAATTTCAACTATAACAGTTAAAGTGTTATGCAAATTATTATAAATATATACTTACACCGGTAAAGATGAATATAATTATCGTATCTGATGTGAATACTAACGATTCTTTTTCACAGGTAATACAGAACTAGACACGGGTGATTATTTTAATATGTACTTGTTTATATACTATGCATCTTAGTTATTATTGTTTTTTTAGTTTGCTTCCTTGATCTTCATCAAGGTTAAACAAAAATAATAATAAATACAAAATAAGAAACTCCTTCAAATTAAATTTGTATATTTTTCGGTAGAAAATATTCTGATAGGGAGAAGGTGATCCAGAAAAAAACACCCTCTTAAGGGACACAAATACTGGAATTACTACCACACGTTATGGTCACAGGTAATGGTGGTAATGGCTATAGATTGCCAGGTAGGGAACTAGGGTGACATAGCAACAATGGCCAGATCTCTCTCTCTCTCTCTCTCTCTCTCTCTCTCTCTCTCTCTCTCTCTCTCTCTCTCTCTCTCTCTCTCTCTCTCTCTCTCTCTCTCTCTCTCCTCTCTCTCTTCTCTCTCTCTCTCTCTCTCTCTCTCTCTGTCTCTCTCTCTCTCTCTCTCTCTCTCTCTCTCTCTCTCTCTCTCTCTCTCTCTCTCTCTCTCTCTCTCTCTCTCAGTAATCAGTACACTACCATAAGTGTAATTTCCCTTTGAAACTAATTTCTTTCTATACTCTATAAAAAAAAATCCTTGTGAGCATTTTGTTACCCGTAAGATTACATTTCATCCTATTTTCCGGTACGGCTTTTTAACCGGAGGGAGCGTTGGGGGGGGGGGGGGGGGAGGAATTGAGTTAGAAACAAGTTAATTTCTCGTCAAGTTAGAATAAACAGACTATAGTAAAAATAAGAAAGGACTTTAAACCGTAACGGCAATATGAACAAGCCGGGGTAGAAGAGAGGATGATAGAACATGATCCACACGAGGCACAGGACAACAGACAATATACACACTAAAGACAGGTGGTGGGCAAACAGCTGCTAGGACTGGGCAGGTCTGAGGTGGGAACAGGGCAGGGTGGAAGAGAACGGAGTGGACGCGGTTACCAAGGAATCAGCACATCAGGATAAGGCTGGGGGAAGCGGAGGAGAGGAAGGAATGACAGGAATGAATGGATGGGAGCAGGATAGGGTAAGAGTAGGACAAGACAAGATGGAAGATAACGAACTAGACGCGGTTACAATGGAAGCTGCAGGTCAGGATAAGGTTTAGAGAAGTGTAGGTTAGAAAGGAATAAGGGGAATGGATGGGTGGAGGCCGAGTAGAACAAAATAGGACAGAAGGCCGGGGAAGGATGAATGACCAGACAAAATAGGATGGAACATACAGTAAGCAGGGAGGGACTGAGTGCAAAGCAAACCTTTAATCATACCGAGATGGTGATATTGGTACCCACACATGTACCAATATGAGTCAGCCAAGCTTAATTAAAACCAATTTAGCCTGGAGAAAACTCGAAACCTGTTATAATTATGTGTGAATACTTGTAAATCAAGAATTCCGATATAACAGTAATTGACGGTGAATTATAACAGGACAGTAAGGATGAAATGCAGAATTTGTATGCTATGTGTATGAAGCAGACAAGAGGAAAACTGCCTGTTACAAGTGTCCTGTCCCCATGAAAGGACCGAGTTGACTTAAATGGAAGAAAGCAGGACAGGAAAGGGTGAAATGAAGGTCAGACATGAAATCAGGAAAGAACAGGATGAAATGCAGGACAGGACAGGCCAACAAAGGATGACATGTAGGACAGGACGGGACGGGATGAAATGGAGGGAGACAGGACAGGATGAAACTCAAGACAGGACAGGACAGCAAAGGATGAAATGCAGAACAGGAAAATACAGGATGAAATGCAGGACAACACAGGATGAAATGCAGGACAACACAGGATGAAATGCAGGACATCACAGGATGAAATGCAGGACCGGGCAGGACAGAACAGAGTAAGGGGCGTGGCGTGAGACAGTGAGATGTTGACACATTATAAAGCAACGCCGTGTTGGCTGCCAAGCACACTGTGTCCAGGACGTGTGTGTATATGTGTGTGTGTGTGTGTGTATGTGTATGTGTATGTGAGAGAGAGAGAGTGAGAGAGTGTGTGTGTGTGTGTGTGTGTGTGTGTGTAAGAGAGAGAGAGAGAGAGAAAGAGAGTGAGAGGGAGGGAGAGGGGTATGACCTGGATATACAGTATATGTATATATAACAGCAATTCTATCGTTTATGTAAAGGTATACGAGTGTTTATGTAGACAGAATAATACTCAACGATTAAGCTAATATTAATATATCTACTAATATGTGTTTAAAGGTAATTTGAATAATTATCAACCTTGTTTATGTATACTATGTAGTAGCTATGCTACAATCCACTCCACTACAATTTAAGCAATTAAATATTTCAAAAAAATATTGTATAATGATATTATGTTTAGCTTGAAATATCTTTTGTCTGTTTATACTGAACATAACATGTTATGTAACATATGTTGACAAATACTGAAATATTGTATTGTCAAAATATTTATATAGTAGTGCTGGACAAATTAATCATACAAATTGGTCGTTCTGCTGTTAATATAAGTGTATATATCATTTATTTATTTTAGAACAAGAATAAGAACCTAGTAAATAGAAAGTCAAATTCCCGCACCTCGGGGTACCTTTTGACCAAAGGCAAGACATTTTGATTTCGTCTTGACTTTCATCTTGACTTTAGACCCTCACTCAAACGATACTCCACACACGCAAGTACAGATGAAAGGCCAGGTTCCTTAAGGCGATTAGACACACATACCACCTGTGGAAGTCGCTTTGAATATAATGCTTGTGTATGTAGTAGTCGACCTTGCGTAATACTAGTGGACCCGACGTCTTGTATGTTAATTTGATATGCATTTAACTATTGCCGAGGATTTTATTTGCATTTGCTATTTTAGAGCAACGTATTTTAGTTTGTCCCTTTTACACTAAAAACACCTTCCCAGACTTCTTTCACAATCAAAAATACCCACCCAGCCCCTTTGAAGCTAAATTTGCACATTTTTCAATATCAAAATTTCCCGGCCAAAGGCCGATAAATTTCATCTCGTTATTGTTCGCCCAGAAAGTTATCGACACCTGAATGGCTAAAAGCGTATTATTATCGCCAAACTAATGGGGCGAGATGTAGTCTATTCGCTGTAAGTAGACGAAAAATCATGACCTCTATCCTCTGTAACTCAAAAAGGGCTAAAGTAATCATGCTAATATTTCTACCATTTGGTAAGAGTCAGTCAAGGAATTGATGCAGAAATTTACAGCCAATTTTTTCTAGCCCTTTTTGAGTTACAGAGGATAGAGGTTATGATTTCTCGCTTACTTACAGCGACCAATAATCTCTGTGACCGTATGACGCAGGTGTGTTGGGTCTGGTCACTCCTGAACGCTGGCATATGACGTCACAGTGGGCAGGTGTAGCAGTGTGACCGGTTTGGGGTTTATTTATTTATATATTCATTTATCTTTTAGTTTCCTCGCTAGACCTTCATCAAGTTAAAAAAAAACGAGATGTAGCGGAATCGGGATGTAGCGGTTTCACTGGCCATTAACCCGTCCAATACCAGAGACGGCTGGGAGCCGTCAGTAGATAAGTCCACTCCCCAGTCCCAGCGACGGCTGGGAGCCATCAGTAATGTACTTTCCTTGTAACTGCCTGTATCAGGCTGTGCCTGGTACCACGGCCGTTTGAGCACTGCTCTCGATATGGCAACACTTCTCAGCTTATATCCAACCCTCTGAAGGCTGGGAGAGCCAGAGCCAGTATTCCTTCATCTCTTGAGGTGGAAGGTTGGCCATTTTGGCCACATTGCTTGGGACTGGGTGTGACTTTTATTACTGTCCTCCGGTACAGTAGGGGTTAATAATCTTACATTTTGATTTTGTTTTATCTTTCTGCAAGCACCAGTGAATTTTTAGGAGAGAAGTGGCGCTTTTGACAAGCTCTGGAGAATATTGTTCCCTTTAATGCACACTTTATAATTATGTTAACTCCCTGAGGATTTAAGAAGCTATTTCACAATATTGTTTTGGTTATCCTTAACCGTTTGTGTTAAGTTTAGAACAAATCTTTAGGAATGATATGGCGAAAAACTTATCAAATAACCTTTTAACTCTCCCAATATCTTCTTAATCTGAATAAAATCTAATAATAACCAGAATGTTATGAAAGAATGTGTCCTGGAATGCTGAGAGGGTTAAAGCATTTCCACACCTACAGTACACTCTAGAACAGAAATCGTGGCTTTAAGGTTTCGAAGCCATCCCAAACTGAATCTACTCTTCTCATTAAATATTTACGCAATATTTAGGCTTCGGAGTCTCGTATTGCTGTTCGAAGGTTGATATTGGGCCAGGATGTGTATCTTAGAGTGTACCTTGCTCAGTACAGACTAATTGCTTTCCCTACTTGTCTCATAATGAAACAAGTTCAATACCGGCATTCGAAAAATAAGTGTATATTTCTCGTCCAGCCCAAAACGAGTCATTAATATAAATTATATCTCACAAATACACGTGACCTACTGAATGTATATATACAGTATATATATATATATATATATATATATATATATATATATATAGAGAGAGAGAGAGAGAGAGAGAGAGAGAGAGAGAGAGAGAGAGAGAGTGAGTGAGTGAGTGAGTGAGTGAGTGAGTGAGAGTACCACAGCACCCTTCATTACAAACCTCTCACAGCTTCATTACTCGGTACCACCACCAACTTCACCACCACTACAGACAGAAAAGGTTACTTCGGTTGAGTCGGAATAATGAACCTCCTCATATCTGTGTAGCCATTATACAAAAATGTCGTATTACAACCAAACAGACTCTGTTAAGTTACATACCTATTACTACTACTACCACCGTACTACTATTACAACTACTACTACTACCGTACTACTACTATTGTTTTTTTTTGTTTTTTTTGTTTTTTATTTAATATTGTTCATACACTTTATTTTACAAGCATCAGATATTACTATTCTACACCATGCAACTTCAATCCAGTCGCCTCCCTATGAGACCCTCTGCCACTGCTGCCTCGTAGTCCATTTCTGCCACCTACTGCCACCGTCACTGGTTGTGGTGCAGACCGTCTTGTTCCCCGCTGGCATAGTAGTGCTGATCTGAGCAATGAGAAAGATAGACGGCACCTCATCCAGGCTATGACGTGGCTCCTGGGCTGTTGCTTCTTCTCTGCGATGATCTCTGCAAGCCTTGAATAGAAGCACTGGGCCCTGGGTCCCATCCCTCCAGATGTGGTGAAGACTAGAATGCAGCATCCAGAGACATCTCGCTGTAGCTATGGGCCATTGGGTCAAATACTCTTATGTCAAAGAACGCTCACTGTGCATTTGTCCAAAAACCTCTTGCACTAACGTCCAATCGTGCTTCATTGGATGTGTTGGCCGTCCTGAGCTGCAAGATCTCTCCATCCAAGGGAATGAGTGATGGTTCGCGCACCACATCTCTATGCACCTCCCTGAGCATGTAAGCCGTTACATCTCTTACTTCATCGTGCCTGATGCTGATGAATCCTCCTTTCTTACATATGGAGTGGTCTGCATCGTTGTTGGTTCCACAAACGCATCGATCGGGCAGTCCTTCAATCGGCCAATCATACCTCAGTGCAATAGCATCATTAAATTCTTGTTTGTTGAGATTGAAGTCTTTTGCCTTGATTGGTAGTGTTGTCAGCCAATTTGAAGCACCCGTTTCTTGTGCTATTTGTAGTTTTCTTGTTTGTCTCCAGGAAAGTTGTCCCATAAATTGTGCCAGGTCATTTTTCTGTGAGTTTTGCCTCTCTGACGTGATGGTCTTTCTGATGTTGTAGATGTCCGCCTGGTCCACTTCACCGTCAGAATCTTGTGCTACGATACGGTCAGTGAGAGATCCTGTTATCTTTACTGAGTTCAGGTATTCCGTTGTCACCCTCTTCACTGGGTTGATGATTCCCAGCCCTCCCAACCTAGAAGGCAGTGCGAGCAACTCCCTTTCTGTATCACTCGGGGTGTGCGACTTTACCCATGCTGGGATGAGTTTGTCTCTGATGGCATCTTCCAGCGGTTGAAGTAATGCACTCACATTTGGAACGGTTCGCATCAAGTAGGTCCAGCGATGTTTGACCCCATATGTGAATGCCGAATATGCAGCCTGTGGTTCCGTCTTTGCAATATTGGCCAGTTTTTCAATTTATTTTACCCACTCTCTGACCTTCTCCTCTATGTATTTGTTCTTGAACACCTCCGTGCCGATCACTGCCCCAAGGTGACGCTGTCCGCCCTTTGTTACTACCACTTCACTACCTCTGAAAGCTTCTAACGCATTTTCATAATGTTCTGGTTTTACTATTAGTATTGACTTTCTGGCATTTGGATGGTACCCTATTTCTGGGCCTACATTTGATATTTGCTCCCACCAATGCTTGAGATCTTGACTTTTCCCACTCCAGTGAGATCGTCTGCATAGGCCACCTGCTTGACTTGCGTCACCTCATGGCTTGTTAAGGTTAGCAACACTGAGAGACCTAATGCATACATTGCCATTGCTACGGGGTCACCTTGTGTGGTTCCTTCCATTGATTTCAGAGATGATTCACGTCGTGTGTTCTGGTTGTTTACTATGAAGGTTGTTTATAGGTGTTCTCTACAAAGGTGGCAAAGCTGGGGCATTTTACCTTGATGTTATGTATTGCTGTCTTTCTGTTGATGGTGTTAAAGGCATTTGTTGCATCCACTAGCAGCACAGCTTCACAGTCCACTCGCTCATATATTTTTCTTATGGCATGAATTGCTGCCTCTCCCCCTGCTTGGTGGCCGGCACACACTTGGAGATTACCGGCCGCTGACCGCACATCTTCCTTCACCACATCCATTATGCATTTTCCAATGATTCTTCTCAGCACTTCACCCACTCCTACTGGTCTGCACCCTGGATTCTTGTCTAATGGTATTAGGCGACAAGCTGTGAAAGCCTCCAAATGTTGACAGTTTTGGGTGGCCATCTTTCTTGCAAGAGCTGCCAGAGCCCTACATAAGTCTGTTGCTGCAAGTCCGAAGACTGCTCTGCTCAGGATTGTCCTCCATCCATTTGCAACCAGCCCTGATGGGCCTGCACTGCCTTGTGTCCTGAGAGCCTTTTTCCAAATCATTTCGCCTGTGATTTGTTCGTATATGACAGGGTTCGGTGGTATATAATCCCCCTCTAGCTTCTGACTCGTGGATACTAGGTTGTGGATGTTTCTCTTTCAACCTTTGGATGGTGTCTCTTGTGATAGGCAGCAACCCACCAGCTGCCTCCTTTGTCAGGGACCGTATTGCAGGTGCCACTTTTCCTTGTCTCATCTGGTCGCCGAATCTCCTGGCCTCGTCTTCAGTGTTTTCCCTTTTTTGCCGCCGCCTGCCTTGTCTCTCTTCTAATCTCTGGCTTCACTGAGTAAGTCATCCATCTTATTACTACTACTACTGCTATTACTTAATATTATTATATACTATTGCATTCTACACTATAGCTATTACAAATATCAGATACTATTTTACTCCTAGACTGTTTACATTGCAACCTCAGTCCAGTCACACCCTGATGTGACACCCTCAGCCACTGCTGCCTCACATTCCATGTCTGCTACTGTGTTGGTTTCGGTGCAGATAGTCTTGTTCCCCTTAAAGGGAGATGGGCTGTTTTTCTGGACCACTTTCTCCCTCATGTTTAGTCCCATTAGTTTTCAGATGTTAAGATGTGTGCCCCATTAGTTAGTCGATTTTAAGACCTTTCGCCCCATTTCGTCGTCAATATTTAGACCTTTCGTGCTATTTAGGTGTCGATTTTTTCCCTGGCGAACGATAGTGAGAATGTAATGTTGGAAGAACCGGCATTCGGCCGGGACATTTTTCTGCCGAAAAATTTACACATTAATCTAGAAGGGGGATCTAATGGATGTTTTTTTTTTATTTGATGGAGGTCTAGGGAGGAAACTAGAAAAATAATGAATACATGCAAAAATCGCCCAAAAAGCGTCCCATCTCCCTTTAACCCCTTCTGTACCGGCGAAGTCTGTTGTATCTAATTCTAGCTATATTTGAACGATTTTATGCAGCTGAGGAAGGATCTGTGGTAGTTAAAAGGGTTGATTGAGATAGTTCGAAGCTTTATAATTGCGAGAGATCCTTCCTAAACTGAATAAAATCGATTAGTAGTAGCCAGAATATAATGAAAAAGACGTCGCCGGTACAGAAAGGGTTAAGTGCAGACCTGAGCAACGAGAAAGATCGGCAGCACCTCATCCAGGCCCTGTACATGACTCCTGGGGGCGCTGTTGTTGCTTCTTCTTCTATAGAGTTTTGTCTTAACCTAGGTACAATGTAACGCTTATTCTACCTTAAGGGGAGGCAGACCGTTTTTCTGGACCCCCTTCTCCCTAATGTTTAGCCCCACTAGTTTTGAGATTATAAGACGTTTGGCCCATTAGTTTGGCGATTTTAACACCTTTTACCCCATTTCGTTGTCAATTTTAAGACCTTTCGTGCCATTTAGGTGTCAATTTTTTCCTGGCAAGCGATAGCGAGCCTGCAATTTTAAGAGGAACCGGCCTTCGGGCCGGTACATTTTTCTAACGAAAAATTTACAAATTTATCTTAGGGGTGTTTTTCTAAGCTTGATGGAGGTCTAAGGAGGAAACTAACAAAAATATATGAATAAATGAATTAATAGACCAAACAAACGGCCAGTCTCCCCTTAACTACGAGGTCACATGCAACCTAGGATGACCATGAGGTGCCGAGATTCCACCATAATAAAGCCACTTATTAAAATGTGTGGACCCCCTATGTTGGTCTTTATGCAATAATAACAATGTGGATTGATATTTGGATGGATTTTTTTTTCTCCAATAAAAAGTGTATATTGTTTTGTAGTTGCTGTATAAAAAACATATATTCATTGATGTGTTTCCAGATATGTACTTCTATAATTACAAGTAGGTGAGGTCCACGCGTTTTATTTAAGTGACTGTACATAAGCAGATGCACTGGTGTGTATGTGTTTATGTCTGCGTGTGTGTGTGTGTGTTTATGTCTGCGTGTGTGTGTGTGTGTATGTGTGTGTGTGTGTGTGTGTGTGTGTGTATGTGTGTGTGCGCCCTCATATTTTCCATTTCACTGGTTTTATTTTCCAAGCCTTTGCACTTTCTTGTTAAATTCTCGTTCGTCCATAAAATCTTTCCGCTTCCTTATTATGGTGTATGGCGCGACCTTTTTTTAAGTAGCTTCACACCTGCCTCCATAGTTCATCGATCCTACCATACCTCTCTCACTGCTTATATATATATATACTGTATATATATATATATATATATATATATATATATATATATATATATATATATAATTATTATATATGTATATGTTTATATTGATATTGTGTGCATTTTTCAATCAATTTATCACTTTATATATTAATTTGTCTTTCTATCTTCCACTATTTTCAAATTCATCTGTTCTCTCTTTCCTTCTCTCATATTTATACTCTTCTATCTTTCATAATATACCCCATGCATCCTATTTTTAGTGTGTGTGTGTGTGTGTGTGTGTGTGCGTGTGTATGTGTGTTATATTGGTCTACCCTACTCGACGCATCATATTATGTGTGCACGTGCTTGTGAGTGTCTTTATGTGCGTGTTTGTGTGTTTTTTGCGCTGCCCTACTCAACTAACCACCGTACATAATGACCCCCTACATGGCCCCATTTACCCCCCCCCCCCCCCCTCCCATAACCCCCATATACACATCCCCCCATACCCCCTCCCCCCCTCCTATGACCCCCCATATACAACTCCCCCCCCCCCCCCTTCCCTTTCAGTTCGTATTTCAACGGCCATAAAATTTGGCGATGGAACTGGCGGGCGACACGCGAATTTAATCACGGCGCCAAATTGATCGGGGACGCCGCCCCCCCTTTGATCGCTAACTTTACGGCCTGTTGTAAAAGTTGGATGATTAGAACTTAATTATCTGGTATATCACCCGGAATTATTGGTGATTGTGGTCGCACGCCGCACTGATTGTTGGCTAGGGGGCAGGGAGGGAGTGGTTGTGCTGGTGATGTATGGTGGTGGTGGTAGGTTATGATTGTGTTGGTGGTGGTGGTAGGTTATAATTGTGTTGGTATGGTGGTGGTGGTGGTGGTAGGTTATGATTGTGTTGGTGGTGGTGGTAGGTGATGATTGTGTTGGTATGGTGGTGGTGGTGGTGGTGGTAGGTTATAATTGTGTTGGTGGTGTTGGTATGGTGGTGGTGGTGGTGGTATGGTTGTGGTGGTGTAGTAGGTTATGATTGTGTTTGTGGTTTGTGGTTGGTGTTGGTGATGTATGGTGGTGGAGGTAATGTATGGTAGTGTTGGAGATGGTGGTGGTGTATGGTGGTGGTGGTGGTGGTGGAGGTAATGTATGGTAGTGGTGGTGGTGGTGGAAGTAGGTTATGATTGTATTGGTGGTTGGTGATGGTCGGGAGTGATGTATGGTGGTGGAGGTAGTTCATGGTTGTGTTGGTGGTTGATGATGGTTGGTGGTAATTGTGGGTGATGGTGGAGGTATTAGTGGTAGAGATGTATGGTGTTGGAGGTAATAAATAGTAGAGCTGGTGGTTGATGTTGGTTATGGTATATGTGTGGGTTATAATGACAAAAATGTATGGTGGTGGAGGTAGTCTTTGTTAGTGTTGATGAGGGTTGGTGTTGTTTTTGTATTGATGGGTGGTAGTGGTAGTGGTGGTTAGTGTGGTTGTGGTAGGGGTGGGGATAGATTATGTGGGGGTGGTAGTGAGAAATAGAGAAAAGGAGAGAAAGAGAAAACATGCCGGTGACCCCCTTTAACACCTTAAGAGCGGGTGGTGGAGTATATTTGACCGTGCCGCCCAGCGGGTTTTTTTTTTACCATAAATGGGTTTTTTTCCGTGCTCTTTTTCATGCATAAACAAGAGCCAGAGCGTAATACAAGTATGTATCCCTGAAAGGGCGTAAATTAAGCTTTCCAATGACACCCGAACCATCCTTCTACGATCACTGGTTGTCTTGCAACGATCGTGCAACCGAAGGGCAAAATCGCTAAAATACGGTCATTTTGTTACATAATTACGTGTGTGTAGCGAGTGAGAGAGGGTGGAGTAGAGTGGAGTAAATGTCAGTGGGCCCACGACGGTCGTGGCGAGCGGTCATGAGGTAACCTATGCTCCTCCCACCGCTCGGCTCTCTCTCAGAGCCAATATTGCGCCAAAATTGCACAGGGACTTAAGTCGGGCCCCGCCACATTGTCCAGCTTTTTAGATACGGACTTAAGTCGGGCCCCGATAGACAAGAGTTAAGTATATGACTGAATGTACAGTAACAGTGTTGGCGGTGTGAAAATGTTTCCAACTACTAATTGCGAGGGAAGTAGTGGTGGTCAGATGTATTCGTGGTGGAGAAGATAATTGCGACGAAGATAATTATGTGATGAAGCAAAGCACTGCAGCTCTCATGATTATAGGTTGTTATTAATTAGTGATGATAATTATTAATATATCATTAGTTGTGAGAATCATGAATAATTTCCTGAGATTCACTATAGGGGTCTATTATAGTAGGATCAAAACTGTTATTTATATTTATTTCCGATAATGGTATGATGCAACCCCCCCCCCCCCTGGGGGTTAGGGAATATAATATGCCCCACGTGCCTTCTGCGTGTCGTAAGAGGCGACTAAAGAGGTTGGGTCGGTGGGCTTGCGACCCCCACCCGGAAAAAATATCTAAGCAAAGAAAAACGAACGAACAGCCTCGGATGCGGACGGAACCTACGTTGACGAACCACGACTAACTTAAGGACATTCCTTCGGACATTCTGAGAATGGCTACGTGGAATGTTAGTGGCATGAATGATGGCACAAAAGAAAGAGAGGTTCTGGAAGTGTTAGTGAATGCCAGGCTGGATGTATGTGGAATGACAGAGACCAAATGGAAAGGTTCAGATGTGAGAGAGTGGGAGTGTGGAATGGGTGTGTGTGCTGGAGTGAGTGAAGGTGCATGATTGTTTGTAAGTAGCAAATGGAAGGAATGTGTAAGAGAGTATGGGTCTGTGGGTTCAAGGATTGTGTGGGTGAGAATGAAAGTAGGAATACAAACGTGGGTGATTATATGCGTGTATGCCCCAACAGAGGATATACTTGAAAGAAAGAAAGAGGAGTTCTGGATGAATGTGGAGGCGTGCCTGGAGAAGTTTGACAAGAACGAAAGAATATTTCTGATTGGGGATATGAATGGTAAGGTGGGTGATAGGAAAGTTGAGGGAGTGGTGGGGTGTACCATCAGAGGTGAATGGGAATGGTAGTGCACTTGTGGACGTATGTGTGGGGAGGAGGCTGTGGATAGCCAACACCTTCTTCCGACACAGAATGATCCACAGGTACACATGGAAACGGATGTTGACGATGAAGGATAAGACAGTGGTGGAACGAAAGTCATTGATTGATTATGTATGTGTGGATGAACGAATGAAGAAATCTGTGATGGATGCTAGGGTGTATAGGGGTATTGGAGGGGGTCTGTCTGATCATTATGTAATAGTAGCTAAGGTTAGGATACAAAAGAAGTGGGTGAGGAGAGCTGGAGGGAGGCGAGAGGAGGGTGGAATGGTGAGGAGGTTGGAGAGGTTGCAGGAGGAGGAAGTCAGGGAGGAGTACAGGAGAGCAGTGGAAAGATGACTAGGTGGGTTCGACCTGGAAGTTATGGAGGAAGTGGAGGAGATGAGCAAGGTGTTTAAGGATGAGATCTGTGCAGCATGTGAGGAGGTGTGTGGAGTGAGGAGAAGAGGTAGGGGAGTGAAAGGTACAGCATGGTGGACAGAAGAGGTAAGAATAGCTGTGGAAGAAAAGAAGAAAGCATATAGAGAGTGGTTGAGTAGTAGAGGGAATGAAGATTTCGAGAGACAGAAACGAGCGAGGTACGTGGAGAGTAAGAGGGTGGTGAAGAGAGTAGTGAAGGAAAGTAAAAGATGAGGAATTTGGAAGGAATCTGAGTGTAAAATGGAGGGAGAGTAAGAAACTGTTCTGGAAAGAAGTCAAGAAAGTTAGGGAAGGTAGCAAGGGAAACAGTAAGGGTGTGAAAGATAAGAATGGGAGAATGCTAGCCGAAAAGCAAGAGAGAGTCGAAAGATAGAGGGAGTACTTCAATGAGTTGCTAAATGTAAGGAATGAAGAGCCAGCAAACATAGCTGGATATGGTATGGGAGGGAGAAGAAGAGAAGTAGTGGAGGAGGAGGTGGGGATCAGGAGGTCAGAAGTGTGGGAAGCCATGAAAAGAGTGAAGTTGGGGAAAGCACCAGGAACAGATGGAGTGTGTGGGGAAATGTTGAGGTATGGTGGTGAGATAGTGATAGAATGGGTATGGAAAATGTGCAAACTAGCATGGGAGAAGGGGAGTGCACCCGATGACTGGAAGACTGGCATAATAGTCCCCCTATATAAGGGCAAAGGGGAAAGAGGAGTGTGTGGTAACCACCGAGGAATATGTTTTTTTAAGCGTAGTAGGGAAGGTATACAGTAGGGTAGTGATTGAGAGAGTGAGAGTGAGAATGGAGAAATGGATAGGCGACAAGCAGGGAGGTTTTTAGGAAGGGAAGAGGATGTGTAGATCAGATTTTTACCCTGAATTGTGTTGTGGAAAAATATCTGGAGAAGAAACAAAAGGTGCATGTTGCCTTTATGGACTTGGAGAAGGCCTATGACAGAGTGGATAGAGAAGGTTTGTGGAAAGTACTTAGAATATACGGAGTAGAGGGCAAGTTGCTGAAAGCAGTGAAGAGCATGTATGAGGGTGCAAAGGCGGCAGTACGTGTGGAGAGTGAGCAGAGCGAGTTCTTTGACCTGAATGTTGGTTTGAAACAGGGGTGTGTGATGTCCCTGTGGTTGTTTACTGTATATATGGATGGAGTCATGAAAGAAATACTATCAAGAGCAGTGGATGTTGGTGTATCGCTGAAAAGGGAGGGAACTGAGTGGAAGCTACCTATACTGCTGATTGCGGATGATACAGTTCTGATAAGTGATAATGAATGAGAGTTGCAGGGTCTGGCAAATGAGTTTGGAACAGTGTGCGAAAAACGGAATTTGAAGGTAAATGCGGAGAAGAGCAAGGTTATGGTCTTCGAAAGGGGTGAAGTCACAGAGTGTGAGGTGAAGCTGAACGGTCAGGCTATGGAGATCGTCAACTCTTTTAAGTATCTGGGCAGTGTGTTGAGTAAAGATGGGACTATGGATGAAGAACTGCGGGAGAGGGTACAACAGGGGAAGAGGGTTGTAGGAACGCTAAAAGCAGTAACAAGAAATAGGGTGGTTAGTATGGAAGTGAAGAAGTCCTTGCATGACAGTGTGGTAATCCCGACACTGACTTACGGAAGCGAAGCATGGACGTTGGTTGAGAGACTCAGACCAAGAGTGAGAGCAGTGGAAATGAATTACTTAAGGAGTGCGTGCGGAGTTACATGGAGGGATTGACAGACTAATGAGGAAGTAAGAAGGAGGTGTGGTGTGGAGGTAGATGTGCTGGAAAGTGTGAAAAGGAACAACTTGAGATGGTTCGGCCATATGGAACGTATGGAAAGCGAGAGAATGACTAGGAGGGTGTACGAGAGCGAGGTGGAGGGACGGAGATGGAGAGGTAGAACGAGTGAGAGGTGGAAGGATGGAGTGAGGAAGTACATGAACGAAGGCGGGGCTGGTTGGGGGGAGGGGCGTCGACTGACTGGGGACAGAGGTGCATGGGGGCGGTTCGTTCGTGGCAACCCCTTCGGGGTTCACGGCGTCAGGCAATAGATAGATAGATAGAAAAAACGTTAATACTGATATTACGTGTCACAAATGTTGATACAGATTATTGGACAAAATATAGTGGTATGTTTTTAATGATAATGTTGACAACATTTCTGCTCATCAGTAATGGCAGTAATACCACAAATAATTATGTGTTCGGTAGATTGCAATCAGTATATGCTAATTTGAATGGCATTTTATCGGTAATCAATTTCTCTGAAAAAATATATTAGAATAACAAATTACAAAACAACAACAAAAACATAACGCATAATTGGTAAATGTATTTCTTTGTTGATATATATATATATATATATATATATATGAGAGAGAGAGAGCGTGAGAGCGAGAGAGAGAACTGTATATTCTGTGTAGGAAAAAAAGTTTGTCAATGACCATGGAGAAGAAGAAACAAACTAAAAAAGGGGAAGAGGTTTACACTATCTGGTCCGACGTCTTGGGGGAGTGGGGGTATTATGGCATTTAGTTTAGTTATTATTGATGATATTGCTTCCTTTTCCCATTTTCGAGAAATGGATTTTCGTTTGTTCCCTCGGCTAAAAATAACACTTTCCCAGATCTCCTTCAAACTAAGAAATACCCACCCAGGCCCTCCTCAAGATAAATTTGTACATTTTTTCGATAGAAAAATGTCACTGGCGAAGCCCGATTTCTGCTAAGCTCACTAGTCGCTCGCCCAGAAATATAGACCTTTGAATGGGGTGAAGCTTCTTATTATTGCCAAACTAATGGGGTGAAGCGTCGTAAAATCTACAAACTAACAGGGAGATCCAAAAAGCCCCCCCTCTCGGACCAAATAGTGTCTAAAGGTGAAAGCAACCCGAGCCTCAAAACAAGCCTGGACTTCAGACAAAGGCTGGGAGTGAGGGCGGTGGTGGTGGTCTGGGAAGTACTGGCCGGACTAATTGTTTGTTGGAACTGGGCTTTATCTCTATCTTTCTCTAATTATCTCGCTCTCGGTCTCTTTCTCTTTCTCTAATTATCTCGCTCTCTCTCTCTCTCTCTCTCTCTCTCTCTCTCGCTCTCTCTCTCTCTCTCGCTCTCTCTCTCTCTCTCACACAGACACACATACACACA
Organism: Paralithodes platypus; assembly: GCA_032716605.1. NCBI lineage: Eukaryota > Metazoa > Arthropoda > Malacostraca > Decapoda > Lithodidae > Paralithodes > Paralithodes platypus. The sequence continues at coordinate 34,668,934 of CM064509.1, forward strand.
CTATCTCTTACACACACACACACACACACTCTCTCTCTCTTTCGTACACCCACACACACACATATTTTTTGTTCTCTCTCTCTCTCTCTTACAGACACACACACACACACACACTATCTCTTTCTCACACACACACACACACACACACACTATATCTCTCTCTCTCTTTCGTACACACACACACACACACATTCTCTCTCTGTCTCTCTCTCACACACACACACACACACACGTCCCTCTCTCCTTCCCTCTCTGTCCACGATTCCTCAATATTCAAATGAATGGCTCTCCACCTTCCCCTTGTTCTCGTTTCCCCTCGTTGTCTTCTTCTTCCCTTCCTCCCTCTCGTTCTGGTCCTCCATCCTCATCGTCAGGGCTCTCACATCATCCACTCACTGGTCCTCATTGCTTTCCCCTCCCTGTTTTCCCCTCACTGCTATCCTCTCATTGCACCTCCCCTCACTGCTTTCCCCTCACTGTCTCTCCCCTCACTGTCTCTCCCCTCACTGATTTCTCCCCTCACTGCTTTCCCCTCACTGTCTCTCCCCTCACTGCTTTCCCCTCACTACTTTCCCCTCATTGTCCCTCCCCTCACTGCTTTCCCCTCACTGTCTCTCCCCTCACTGTCTCTCCCCTCACTGATTTCTCCCCTCACTGCTTTCCCCTCACTGTCTCTCCCCTCACTACTTTCCCCTCATTGTCCCTCCCCTCACTACTTTCCCCTCACTGCTTTCCCCTCACTACTTTCCCCTCATTGTCCCTCCCCTCACTACTTTCCCCTCATTGCCCCTCCCCTCACTGCCTCTTATATTATGACAAGCTCCCTTCCTTCACCGTACTCCAGTTCCTCTCTCTGTGCTCCCCCTTGCCTCTAAGTTAAGGGGGTATTTTGTCTGGACCCCCTTCTCCCTCATGCTTAGCCCCATTCAGTTTGAGAACTTATTAAGTTCTACCCTTTAATTTGGCTTTTTTGTGACCTCTTGCCCCCTTTTCTTTGTCAATTGTTTAACTTTTCGTGTCATATAGGTGTCGATTTTTTCCTGGCGAGCGATATCGATCTGTGGAACCGGCCTTTAACAGGAAAACATTTCTACAAAACAAATGCACAATTTTGTCACGGTGGGAGGTCGTTGGGGTGTTTTTGAACTTGATGGAGGTCTAGGGAGGAAACTAAAATATACAACAAAATAAATATATAAAGAACATAAACACATAAAGTAAAATATTCTCCCCTTAAAAACCCACTGACACCGACTATCTGATTGTTCTACACTACTGAATTATAAACATGTGGAATACAGTATACAGGTATACGTATTTCTACTGACTATCTGTTATATTGGCTAATATCATTTATAATTTAATTTAGGCCACCCCCAAGAAAAAAAAAAATAAAATAATAAAATAAAATAGAAAATGGAAATAAACAAAATAGGTAAAGTGTGGATTGGGCCTGAGCATATAGATAGATAGAATTTATAAATATCCACAAATTAAAGACTACATGATATGACAACACTCTTATGACGTCACAAATAGATCAACAATAATGATACATTTTTAACCCTTTCTATACCGATGACGTCTTTTGAGTTTTATTCTGGCTATATTTAGACGATTTTATGCAGTTTAAGAAGGATGTGTGGTCATATAAAGGGTTAAGTGAGATAGTTCAAAGCCTGTTAAATGCTGGAGGCCCTTTTGAAACTTAATAAAATCGTCTAATAGTAGCCAGAATAAGTTAATATGACGTCGCCGGTAAAGAAGAGGTTAATGCTATTCTCGGTATAACAAAGCGTGATAAATTGAGACCTAATCCATTAGACTAATAAGTAAAACCAAGGTATCGACTTTTACATCAATAACTAAAAGCTTTGTTCATTGTTTTGGTCATTAGACTAATCTGCGTGAATCCTGACTTAATGGTTCACTTTTTGGGTGATTTTTGCATGTATTCATCATTGTTTTAGTTTCCTCCCTGGACCTCCATCAAATTAAAAAAAAACATCCATTCGATCCCCCTTCTAGATTAATTGGTACATTTTTCGGTAGAAAAATGTCCCGGCTGAAGGCCGATTCTTCCAACATTACAGGCTCACTATCGTTCGCCAGGGAAAAAAATCGACACCTAAATAGCACGAAAGGTCTAAATATTGACGAAGAAATGGGGTGAAAGGTCTTAAAATCGACTAACTAATGGGACAAACATCTTAACATCTGAAAACTAATGGGGCTAAACATGAGGGAGAAAGTGGTCCTGAAAACCGGCCCATCCCCCCTTAAGATGTTATCGGTGGAATCTTTCCTTATTACCACTATAGTCTATTCATAATAAGTAGGCCAGCAATCTTTACCACCGTAGCTCAAAAAGGGCTAGAGCAAATGAGCTATACATTTTCACACGTATTCCCTGGCTGACTCTTCTCACCTCTTCGGTGAGACTTTTTCTATTGCACTAGACATATCAAAAGCCTTCGATAGAGTCTGGCACAAATCTTTAATTTCTAAACTACCCTCCTTCGGTTTCTATCCCTCCATCTGTGCCTTTGTCTCTAATTTCTTTTCCGGCCGTTCCATAGCCGCGGTTGTGGACGGCCATTGTTCACTTCCTCACCCTATAAACTCCGGTGTTCCTCAGGGCTCTGTCCTATCTCCTATTCTTTTTCTAATTTTTATAAATGATCTCCTCAACTGTACCTCAATTCCCATCCATTCATACGCAGACGACTCAACCTTACACTACTCCATTAGTTTTTCAGAACGCCCCAGCCAGCAATCCCTCAACGACAAACGTAATGAAGCCATAGAACTCTTAAATTATGATCTAAATACTATCTCCAATTGGGGCAGAGAAAACCTTGTTACCTTTAATGCTTCCAAAACCCAATTTCTCCATCTATCTACCCGTAAGGAACTCCCAGCGGACTATCCCTTATTCTTCAACAATACAAAAATCAATCCTTCATCTTCTCTCAATATTCTTGGTGTCTCCTTTTCTTCTGCTCTCATTTGGAAGGACCATAATACCAGTCTTGCTAAGGCAGCCTCCCAGAAGCTGGGTGTGCTCAACCGCCTTAGGGGGTTCTTTTCCCCTGCACAGCTTCTTGCTCTGTACAGGGGCATAGGGCGTCCTTGTATTGAGTATTATTCACATGTGTGGGGAGGTTCCTCTCACTCCGCTCTCCTAGACAAAGTTGAAAGGAGTACAAAGGAATACAAAGGAAATCAAGCAACAACAGATCTAGTGACCCTTCTAGGTTGCTTGTCCTCCAAAACACTGAGGATCAAGTGTCCAAACAGTGGGTTAGAGTGGGTAAGGGAACATTGGAAAGGGAATTACTGCCCTGGAACTAATGTCCGTGGCAGGATTACGAAGTTAGTAGGGGACAGATGGGTTAGTAACTGAGGGGGGGATAAAATATAGTTATTCATTTACAAACGCAGTCAGTCACGGGTTTGATGCGAGATATTTGTCTAGGCGGAGTTTAAATGAATCAACGGTGATGCAGTCTATAACGTTTCGGGGAAGCCCATTCCACAGTTGACAACTCGATTGAAGAAGAAATTCTTAGATTCGTGTGAGTTAAAAGATTTACCAATAATTTTGCAACCGTTTCCCTGCGTGTAATTAGATTGGTCGATAGTGAAGTACTTACTACAGTTCATATTGTCGATGCCTTTGATGATTTTGAACACTTGAATTAAGTCACCTCTTAATCTGCGCTGGGTTAAAGGAAATAGATTTAATTCTCTAAGACGCTCTTCGTATGGTTGTTCTTTAGGCTAGGTATCATTTTGGTAACTCTACGTTGAACTCGTTCTAGCTTGTTTATATCTTTTTGGTAATAAGGGCACCAGGATTGAACGCAGTATTCCAGAAGAGGGCGGACTAAGGAATTGTAAAGGGTTAGGAAAACTTCTTTGGATTTATGCTCAAATGACCTGCCTATAAAGCCAATTATTTTGTTTGCCTTCTTAACAACTTCTGAACATTGTTGTCTCGGTTTTAGGTTACTCGATATTGTTACTCCCAGATCGGTTTCTCTGTTTACATTCTTAAGCCGAGTGCCATTCATCGAATAGTTTGCTTTCTCATTTAGGTATCCGATATGTAGTACTTTACATTTATCTGCATTGAAACTCATTTGCCAAATTTGGGCCCAACATGACAATTTATCTAGATTGTGTTGCATATCGTCAACTTGTTCTTTTGAGAGTACGCTATTTGCAATTTTTGTATCGTCATCAAATTTTGAGATTGTACAGGTGAGACCTTTCGTATCATTAACTCCCGTCCACTCACCAACTCTCTGCAATCTCTCTCTCTCCGCCGCAATGTTGCATCTCTCTCGCTATTCTATCGCTACTATAATAATCAGTGTTCCTCAGAGCTTTCCCAGTGTATACCACCTTCTTTACGTAGGGCACGTGGTACCCGTCTTGCAACTCAATCCCACCCCTACTCTGTGCAACTCTCCAACCCAAGAGTGAAATGTTACTCTCAAACTTTCTTCTACTCAACAGCTGAGCTCTGGAACTCTCTCCCAGAATCAGTCTTTCCCTCTTCCTATGACTTAAATTGCTTCAAAGTCAGTGTGTCCAGGCATTTTGGCTCGAACGTCCCTTGATTTTGGCCCTGTCACTATTTCAACTATGGGGGAGGCACTCGCTATAGGCAGTTCTGCCTTTTGCCTCCCTCAATCGCATAGAAAAAAAAATGGTAGAAGTATTAGCTCGAATACTCTTGCTGTTATTGAATTTATGATCCCTGAACTTTTGGTACTTACTCATCATAGTGTACCTTATCGAATTATGAAAGACAGTATCTGATGAATTTTTGATGTCGGTAGGCCTCTTGATATAGTTAAATGTAAATTGGATATGCGGAGGGGTTCCACAACAAAAACCTAACTGACAAAACACCAATAGATAAAACCGAAGTGGACAAAATCCCAATGGACAAAACCCCTGTCCCTTATCTGAAAAGTGGACAAAAACACAGTCAACACCACCCTAGTCCCCTCACTGTTAGCCTCTCATCATTGCCTCTCCCAGTCTTGCTAAGGCTGCCTCCCAGAAGCTGGGTGTGCTCAACCGCATCAAAGGGTTCTTTACCCCTGCTCAGCTTCTTGCTCTGTACAGGGGCATAGTGCGTCCTTGTATTGAGTATTGTTCACATGTGTGGGGAGGATCCTATCACACAGCAGTTCTAGACAAAGTAGAAAGGAAAGCCTTTCGTATCATTAACTCCCGTCCACTCACCGACTCTCTGCAATCTCCCTCTCTTCGCCGCAATGTTGCATCTCTCTCGCTACTACTATAATTAGTATTCCTCAAGAGCTCTATCAGTGCATACCATCTCCTCTACGTAGGGTACGTAGTACCTGTCTTGCAACACAATCCCACCCCTACTCTGTACAAATTTCCAACTCAAGAGTGAAACGTTACTCCCAATCATTCTTCTATTCAACAGCTGAGCTCTGGAACTCTTTCCCTGAATCCATCTTTCCCTCATCCTATGACTTAAATTGTTTCAAACTCTGTGTGTCCAGACATTTTGGCTCGAACGTTCCTTGATTTTGGCCCTATTACTCTTTTAACTCTGGGGGAGGCACTCGTCACAGGCAGTTTTGCCTTTAGTCTCCCTCATCCACATATTAAAAAAAAAAAAAAAATCACCAACCTAACCTAACCTAGGCTTAGTGGATTGTGGAGTGTGAACAAAATAAAATTGACGTCTGTTTCCAACCATATATAGAAGGGTTATATTTTCTATGTGAGACTGGGGTTTTGTTTACATTTGAAATATGAGGTTGGGTTTCTGTCCATAGAGGTTTTGTCCATTTGGGTTTTGTCCGTTGAGGTTTTGTCCGGACACCATGCGGAGATAACCAAATATAAGTACTCAGTAAATTTCGACAAAATCCATTTATTTATGTATTTATTTAATTTCGATCTCAAGCCTCCCCCCATCTTCAGATTGTTTATTGGCGTGCACACACATACTCTCACACACACACTCTTTAAAAAAAAATAAAATAAAAATAAAAATAAAAATAGAAGGTCCCACCCCTTTCCCATTCTTAAGTAAGCCATTTTAGATTTACAGAAGAGTGACCATTACTTGCATTACTGCATGTCCACAAACATTTCAGTAATATAAGCATGTTTCCTTTTTTTTTTTTTTTTTTTTTTTTTTTTTTATTAAGGTGACAGTTACAAAGTGGTGTACAATCTATCTTATTCTAGTTACATTGTAGTTTATCTTATTGTACCAGTACCTCCCTACAATCAACCTAGTTGTACCCCAATTCGTCCCTCCGCCAAGACCATTTCAAAGTCCAAATCTCTCACTCTTGTCCTCTGTAGCGGGGAGGACCTTGTACCCCTGAGACATAGGAGTGCAGACCTGAGAAGAGAGAAAGAGAGCCAGCATCTCATCCAAGTTATGACTTTGCTTCTATGCTGGCGCTTTTTCTCCGATATTTGTTCAGCTAATCTGGCATAGAAGACACTTGCAGAAGGTCCCATACCTCCCGACGATGAGAAGACCAGAGGAGTAAAGCTTCCTTGATCCCTGTTCAAAATGCTTTCTTCATAAGCGCGTTTTTTCTCACTTTCGTTTCTCAAGTATGCCGCCTTGTGTCCTCGCTCACGATATGTTTGTGCTCTTGGGTTGAAGATTCTGATGTCGAAAAAAGCCTGTTGTCCCCTCGTCCAAAAACCTCGAGCACTTACGTCCACTCTTGCTTCATTTGAAGTATTTGCAGTATTGTGGGCCAAGCGCTGTCCGTCCATAGGCAGAAGTTCCGGTTCGATTCTGACATCATGGCACACCTCGTCCAGCATTTGCGCAGTGATGTCTCGTACTTCATCATGCCGGATACAGATGAATCCTCCTTTCTTACAGGTCATACAGTGGTCTGGGTTGTTTATTTCACCCCATGCACATTTCAGCGGCAGGTTCGAAACTGGCCACCCATACCTCAAGGCTACGGCATCATTGAATTCTTGATTATTTAAGCTGAAGCCTTTCTCCTTTATTGGTAATGATGTGAGCCAATTTGAAGCCCCCGTGTCTTGTGCCATCTCAACTCTCATTTTTAGTTCTTCCCTACATCTGGTCTTAATTTGTTCTAGGCTATGTTTCTGTCTCTCTTCTCTGCTCTTTGTAATTTCCTGTCTTGCATTTCGTTGTTCCTCTTCGTCCACCTCATCATTTTCATTTTGCTCCCGTATTTTTTCTGTCAGAGACGTAGTAAGTTTAAGGGAATTTTGGTACTCATGTGGTAGCGCCTCCACTGGGTTTATGATCCCCATACCTCCGAACCTTGGCGGAAGAGCTAATAGATCTCTTAGCTCTTGCGTGACGCCTTCCATCTCTGTTAAGGCCTGTATGAATGTTCCTCTGATTGCTTCTTCCAGCGGTTGGAGCATCTGTCTAATGCCAGGCACTGTTCTCATAAGAAAGGTCCATCTGTGCTTAACACCATATGTGAAGGCAGTATATGCAGCATGTGGTTCAGATTTCGCAATGTCTGCCAGGGTTTTCACTTCCTTTACCCACTCCGCTACCTTTTTTCGCACATAGTCTCTCTTGCATTCTTCTGTGCCTATTACTGCTCCCAAATGGCATTGACCCTCCTTTGTAATCTTCTCACACACACACTCTCTCTCACACACACTCTCTCTCTCACACACACACACACACACACACACACACACTCACACATACACACACACACACACACACACACACACACACACATACACACACACACACACACACACACACACACACACACATATATATAGACAGAAACACAGACACACAGACAGACACATATAGACAGGGCCGAAAACCTTAGTCCCTACTATTCTCTTCGGTGTGGGTAATAAAGGCCCTATGCTATAAAGTTGAGGCCAAAAGTTCGCAGTGCCATTAATGTCAAACTGTTCAGCTACGGAGACTGGAAGTTTAATAATATCTGTTGCGCCAGTAAGGCCGAGTCAGTTGACTATAGCCTATTCGCTGTAAGTAGGGGATAAATCATGACCTCTATCCTCTGTAACTCAAAAAGGACTGGAGCAAAGGGGCTGTAAATTTCTACATATATTCCTTGACTGACTCATCCCAAATGGTAGACATATTAGCTCGATTGCTCTAGTGGTTTTTGAGTAACAGAGATTAGAAGTCATGATGTATCGCCTACTTATAGAGATCACTGTCTGATTTGCATCGTTGAGAAATGTATGGATATATGTAAGTACGAGATATATTTGTATGAAATGTATGTATGAAATATGTATATATGTATGAAATGTGTGATGAATGTATGAACAAAAATATGAAATGAAAATGGGATTCAGGGTGTCAAACGGTCAAGAGTCCCTTCGTTTTAGTCATTAATATTATTATCTTGACATAATTTAAATTATGCCTAAAAGGGTTACAAATGTACAAATTTAGCTTGCTGTCAAAACAAAAATATGTATTTTCCTGGCTGGGGGTAAACGTCCTAAAACAGTAGGCTGAATGGGGCCGAATGGATACAAGCCAAAGAGAGAGGGTGAGAAAGAGAAAAAAAGCGAGGTGGGCGCCTTTAAACACGTCTATCGATATCTCACTTCCCCAGAGTACATTTCCACCAAGGTGAAATCGATTATTTTGTGTATTATAATTGTTTATCCTCTCTTTAAGGGGGCGTCACCTCGCGTTTTTTTTTCTTTCTCTCCCTCTCCCTTTTGGTTTTATCCATTCGGCCCCATTCAGCCTACTGTTTTAAGACGTTTACCCCATCCAGGAAAATATATATTTTTGTTTTGACAGCACGCTAAATTTGTACATTTTTCGATAGAAACATGTCTCCGGCGAAGCCGGATTTCTCCATACAATGCTGGATCGCAATCGCTCGCCAGGAAAAAATCGACAGCTGGATGGGGATAAACGTCTTAAGACAGTTGGCTGAATGGGGACGAATGGATACAAGCCAAAGAGAGAGGGAGAGAAAGAGAAAAAAAAGCGAGGTGGGCTCCCTTAAGTAAACTAGATGGAAGATAATACTACTGAATGCTACTGGGGATAACACAATTTAATGATGTATTAATGATGTTTGCCAGATATGTTTAGTATTTTAGATTATGGCTGCCTCTTGAAGAAATTCTACTTGAAGAGCGTAGTTAAGTGTATTGTGTATATTCAGTAAAGTGTTTGGGATTGTTTATAGCATCTCTTGTATTCGTATTTTCCTATTATTTCAAACAGGTAATGTTCAATATCTTATTCCTAGAATGTGATGTATTGTGCTTAGTCTTGTCTTGTCCATCTTCCGGCTTTAATCTGAATGTCTTACACTTTGTTTCTTTTGTTACAGGTATGTAGGTTCCAAATGGTGTCACAGGGTGCTAAATATAACTACTTGGAGGCTTGAAAGGTAAGAATATGCAACACTTCCGTTGAACCTCTTACTGTAGAACTGTAGCACAGGAATACCAGGGCTGAGAGCTGTCGCTCTGATTTAACTTGTGTGCATACTTACCTAATATCTGCTGAAATGTGAACACCCGAGTGCAGCAAACTACTGTTTATCCATCAAATTGGATCATTCATTAAGGTTTTCAACTGTTATACATCCTTGATATCAGGAAGAAGCTCAATAAGTTTTGAAGACACAATCACCTAGTAATGTTAACATACACATCTCCATAATTCAGATTATTCTTCCAAATATCTCATAAACTGGCGATAATTTAGAGCACACCAATCATAAATAATCACACATACCTACGGCAAACCCACATACAACACACTATTAGTACCAAATCAAGCACACTCAAAGCCAATACTCACAGGCACTACATGCCAACATCCAACATTCATAATTACACAGAATGGCTACCGAGCATCTGCAAACACCCACTCATTACATTGGCAATATTAACCCCAAAAGAGCGATTATCTTAAAGACAGCTTTACTGCTCAAGCGGGGACTTTTCAATTATTTTCGCTCATTAAACGTCATCCTACCGTGGTAATGTAGCTCTGATCGAGTTCAAATGAGTCCCATTGGAAAGAGCAGGTCGATATCTCCCTATAAACATCTTACCCATTTATTGTCCCCCTCTGCTGACTTTGGGAAATATTTGAGAATTCTTTATGTTTACAGTTGGAAGCCAGTCCGGCAACATGCTTATTGTTATCTCTCTCCCTTTCCCTCTTTCGTATTTGTGCACTCGCGATAACTCGATGAAATAAACCGTTGCATTATCAAGTTTTGTGTATAGAAGATAGCATGAGTTATGACCTGTAACATGAAATGAACTTCACATTTGTACCTAGCATATAGCTTGCACAAATACACTTGTAAGTGGCTCTGTTTTCCATGAATTTCAACATCTAAAATAACTCTTACTTAGACACAGACCCTCTCACAACCAGTACTTGTAGCATACTGATAATAGTATGGGTGGAAGCTTAGCAACATATGGAATCATTTGGCAATAAGTGGAGTGACTCAGTGCTACCAACTCAGCCAGTAATACCAAAATGTATGGGTACGTCGATTGCAGTATACTGTAGGTGTTTCTTGCATAGGATGTATGTTGCCTGCAGTTAAAGGGTTAAAATAGTACACTATTACAGCAATATGTACCTAGTGTTATAATATCTAAGTACATTAGGTTCACATCAAGCCTGATGGTATGGCATCAAGTCAAATCGGCCACACCATTCAATAGAACCAAAGAGTCTGAAAATTGATTGGAATAAGACCAAAGTTTAAGCATTTGCAGATTTGTTGTTGTAAAAAAAAATGTTTATGCATATGGCATGTCACTGTCTTCGGCCTAGGAATGCCTTGTGAAAGCTCTCAAACAAATATATTGATAATGACTATTATAGAAGGTTATGGTATATGCAGATTATAGAAGGTTATGGTATATGCAGATTATAGAAGGTTATGGTATATGCAGATTATAGAAGGTTATGGTATATGCAGATTATAGAAGGTTATGGTATATGCAGATTATAGAAGGTTATGGTATATGCAGATTATAGAAGGTTATGGTATATGCAGATTATAGAAGGTTATGGTATATGCAGATTATAGAAGGTTATGGTATATGCAGATTATAGGAAGTTATGGTATAGCAGATTATGAAGGTTATGGTATATGCAGATTATATTATATGCCTATCTGGTATATGCAGATTATAATATCTTGGATATGAGATTATATATGGGATATGCAGAATGATGACTGAATAAGTGTTTAATTCCTCTGTACTATCTGATGAGTAGCTATGAAAACTGTTTATACTCTTTGCTATTCCCTGGCTGCCTCTTCCTAAATGGTAGAAATACTAAATCCATTACTGGAGTTCTATTTGATTTACGAGAGGCTGAGGTGTGAATGTTTGTCCTAGCTCCCTACACTGAAGAGGATATACTTGCATGGCCCGTGAATGCCAACTTCAGCTGCCTGATCATGTAGTTCGCCTCCTTCAAGTCTTCCATGTACAGTGGCGGTTACTAAGGGGCTGTTTTTTTCTGGACCCTCTTCTCTCTCTTATTTAGCCCCATTAGTTTTGTAATTGTAGGACGTTCACCCTATTGTTTTGGCTATTTTAAGAATGTTCGCTCCTTTTCTTTGTCAGTTGTAAGACCTTTCGTGCCTATTATGTGTCGATTTCTTCTTGGCGAGCGATAGCACCCATGCAATTTAGAAGGAACCTGCCTTTGGCCGAAACATTTGTCTACAGTACAATGCACAGATGCAACTCTTGGGGGTATTATTAAATACCTGATGAAGATCTTTGGAGGAACTAAATAAACAATATATAATGATAATAAAAATACAAAATCTTCCCTTAATGCTGATACATTAACGTATATATACGACAATGATTGATTAACTTCTTGTTATAAAGATTTTGCGTTTCTTTCACTTTCATGTTCTTTTCTCCTTACTCTCATTATTCAATTTAGCTCATTTTATTATCTCGAGTTTTTTTATATATTCTTTTTTACAGTTACATATTTTATTCTGTTTCCATTCTTGATCTTTACATTGCTTCCCCTTTTTTCTCCTTCCCCTCTCGCTTGCTTTTATCTCCGAGCGTTTTTATTGGGACCTCTTTTAGTCTTTCTCCTGAACTTCATTATTGTCGATGGTATTTTTCCATTAATTGATGTAATCTTCTAATCTATTATATTTGCTTTCATTTTGTCAGTGTTTTTTTCCTGTAACCATAATTACCTCTATCAACGAAGTTGGACGGAATTTATGCTTTCCCCTCTGTTTGTTTGTTTGTCTGTCTGTTTGTTTGTAAACAAGATATATCACAAAGTTATGAACCGATTTTCACGAAATTCGATGGGCAAATAGGATACGCACCAAGAAAGAAGTCGATCAAATTAGTAGGTGATCCGGATCATATCCGGGAACCCAGATCCAGAACACCAGAGCAGGCGGAGGTATGCGTTCTACGGTGTACCCCTCCAGTTAACCGTACAATATCTTCTATTAACCCCTTCTGTACCAGCGACATCTTTTTTATTTTATTTCAGATGCATTTAGACGATTTTATGAAGCTTAGGAAGGATATATGGTAGCTAAAAGAATTAATTGAGATAGTTCGTATTCTTTTAACGGGTAGACATCCTTCCTAAGCTGAATAAAACCGTTTAGTAATTGTTTGAATACAATGAAAAGGATGTCACCGGCACTGAATGTGTTAAATAACATTGACCCATACACTGCAACTAACTGTTCACATCTATAAACCAGTTGATCATTTGGTAGACATTATTACACTATCGGTTCAACTATTGTTCACATTTAAAAACCTATATAACATTTGCAGACATTACGACACTGGCAATTAGCCAAAGGTAATGCTAAACATATCTGACTAATGTGGCCAACTGTAACTCTCTCTCTCTCTCTCTCTCTCATCCCACTGTTTTATCGGATTATCGCCCTTCTTTGTTATTATATACCCTCCTCCTTCTTCCCGTCCTCTTTATTTTTAATACCGGCCATCCCCACCTTTTATTCGCTCTCTCTTTCACCCCTGTTCGTGTTTGTATTATATGGGTTCAATCTTTAAGTCACCTTCAGTCAGTGTCGCTTCTGCTGTGTCAAAAATCTCCCTCTCTCATCTCTCTTCTCCTCTCGGCTTCTCTTTCTGCTCCATTACTTATTTGGTATGTAAGTGGAGAGGCATCGCGGGCATGAGCTGTTGACGTGCTCTGCTCCGACGCCGACCTACTCTCGAATCTTGTGGGGTAGGATTTAGATCCCCTTCCCTCATTAAACCCATCTTAACTTTGGGTGGGGAGATTGTAGGCACCAATCGATCAGGGCTAGACCCAGGTGAGGTTATAGGCATGTGATAAAGAGTCGCTGGAACTCCTGTTTCACTTGATTGGCCTCTTCTTACGGATTTTCTTGGTGTGCCCTCATGACACTGAGAGCAATCCAGCTAGCTTTGTCCCCCCCCCCCCCTTCCCACAAACACCTCCTCTCCTTCCCCCTATCCACTTCACTACACTAAACATGCATCACCAACCACTTGCATTCTTCCACACCAACCAAAATTTAAAAAAAACAAAATGATGCAATTGTAGCCCAAGCCTCGGAGTCCCCAGGGGGTGGGGAACCATAAATGCCCCCTCACCACGACCGCGACCAAATCCCCTGCACGAACCCCACACAATTAATCTGGACCTCGGCCTGTTAATCTTTCTATTAATTTTTGCAACATTCGCGGACTTTCCTCTAACTTTCACTCTGGTTGAGCACCCATCTCTCCTCCTACAAACCTGATCTTTTCTCTTTCCTCACCGGAAACTCAGGTGTCTGTAGCAACATCCAGCAACCCTTCTCTGTATCCTCCTACTTTCTCTATCCTAGTTTCAAAGCACAAGGCGGATTGGTTGTGGCATATGTGCACAACAAACTAACTTGCTCTCTGTGTTACCGATTTCGACTCCTCTGAATTCCTCAACTTTAATGGACTCAGAACTTTCCTGTCATTCTCTTACTAAGATGATTTCTGTGCTGTCTATCTTTCCCCTAACTCTACCAACTTTCCCAAATTCTTTGACTATCTAAACTCTACAGTGGAACACATTCTATCCATTTTCTCCTTTCTCAGAAGAAATCTCCATCTTAGGAGGATTTCCAACGTTCACTCCACCAGCCATTGGCTGCTCCTCTCACACTACTGATTCACCTGGTGAACAAGCCTACGTTCCTTTTCTATCCTAAAGTGACCTAGAGCAGTTAGTTCAGCAACCCAACCGTATCCCGGATCGCATCGTGAGATCGCCCAACATTCTTGAACCTGTTTCTAACGTCTAACCCTTCTTCTTATAACTGTCGATCTTTTCTCTCCTTTGGGCTCCTCCGACCATAAACTTAATCTCTGTCCACCTGTTCCTATCTCTCCATGTACATGCACCCGAATCCTCCTAGCCGGCGGCGCTTGTGGCACTTTGGGCGCTGCCGACTGGGAGGCTCTTCCGGCGATTCACTTCTTTGATTTCCCATGGAATGATTTGCTGCTTCCATGGCCGAGGAACCCTCGGAGAGTGGCTAGACGCATTACCGAGGTAAATCCTATCGGGCCATGGAAAGCATACATTCCATTCTCTTTCTCTCAGAACTAATGCTAAAAAATCTTGGTTTACTCACGCCTGTTCTACTGCATGTCCCCGAAATAAGGAGGAAGCATTCAAACCGGGTAAACCGACCGCCTTAAAACTCAAGACTGCTCATTCTGTCATATGTTTTCTGCCCGGAATCAAGCCAAATTCTGGTTCTTCGACTTGCCAAACACTCTTTCATCAATAATAATGCACTGAACTATCCAACATCTAGCTCTTCCCAAGCTTTCTGGCATCTAGCCCAAAACCTCTCCAACAATTTCTCTTCCTCGTCTTTCCCTCCCCTTTCCCACGTCTGATGGCCACAACCATCACTTCTTCCTCTGACAAAGCTAAACTCTTCGCTCAAACTTGTGCTAGAAGTAAACTTCCACCTTGGATGATTTCCGGTGCTATTCCTCCTTGTCGCCCTCGCTCTCTCCTTGAACTTATGCCTAATTATCCTAATCTCTTCTAAAAGATTTGTACTTTCTAACCCTCTCTGAGGCTTAACACTAAATAAGGCGTACGGGTCGCCGGACGGTGATTCCTCCTGTTGTTCTCAACAAACTGTGCTTCCGTGCTGACTCCCCTGCCTAGGGCAAACTCTTTCGTCTCTGGTCTATCCTCTAACGCCTTCCCTTCATGCTGGAAGTTTGTCTCACATTCAAACCTGTCCCAAAGAGGGGTGGCCCGCTCTCAAACCTCCAACTATCGTCCAAATTGACTCTTTATCTCGTGTATTTCTAAAGTTTTTGAAACTATTCTTGCTTCCAAATTTCTTAAGCATTTCTCTTCTCATAATCTGACTCTCAGATCGCCAGTAATGCGCTTCCCTTAGGGTCGCTCTACTGGTGATCTTCTTTCACTATCTTACTAACTCTTGGATCATCCTCCTTTCGGGACCCCTCGGTGATGACTTTTTCTATTGCACTAGAACAATTCGAAAGCCTTCGATAGAGTCCGGGGCATAAATCTTTAATTTTCTAAACTACCCTCCTTCCGTTTTCTATCCCTCCATCGTGCCTTTGTCTCTAATTCCCTTTTCCAGGCCGTTCCCATTAGCCGCGGTTTGTGGACGGCCAGTTGTGTTTCACTTCCTCACTCTATAAACTCCTGGTGGTTCCTCAGGGGCTCTGTCCTAGGATATCCTATTCTCTTTCTAATTTTTATAAATGATCTCCATTAAACTGTACCTTAATTCCCCATCCCTTTCATCAACGGCAGAGGATTCAACCTTGCCACTACTCCATTAATTTTTTCAGAACGCTCACCAAGCCAGCAATCCCTCAACGTACAAAACGTAATGAAGCCATAGAACTCTTAAAAAATTCCTGATTGCTAAATACTATTTCCAATTACGGTGGCACAGAAAAGACCTTGTTAACTTTAAATGCCTTCCAAAACCCAATTTCTCCATTCTATCTACCCGTCAGGATCGCCCAGCGGACTGATCCCTTACTTCTTCAACAATACACAAAATCAACCACTTTCATCTTCTCTCAATATTCTTGGTGTCTCTTTTTCTTCTGCTCTCATTTGGAAGGACCATATTACCAGTCCCTTGCTAAGGCAGCATCCCCAGAAGCTGGGTCTGTGCTTCAACCGCCTTAGGGGGTTCTTTTTTCCCTGCAAAGCTTCTTGACTCTGTAACAGGGGCATAGTGCGCCCGTTGTATTGAGTATTGTTCCACATGTGTGGGGAGGTTCCTCTCACACCTGCTCTCCCTAGAACAAAGTTGTAAAGGAAGGCCTTTCGTAGCATTAACTCCCGTCCACTCCACCACCCTCTCTGCAATCTCTCTCTCTCCGCCGCAATGTTGCATCTCTCCTCGCTATTCTATCGGCTGCAATATAACTAATCAGTGTTCATCAGAGCCTATCCCAGTGCATAACCACCTCCTGTAAGGTAGCGGCACGTGGTACCCGTCTTGCAACTCAATCCCACCCCCTTACTCTGTGCAACTCTCCAACCCAAGAGTGAAACGTTACTCTAAAACTGTATTCTACTCAACAGCTGAGAGCTCTGGAACGCTCTCCCAGAATCAGTCTTTCCCTCTTTACATGACTTAAAATTGCTTCAAAATCCGTGGGTCCAGGCATTTTGGCTCGAACGTCCCTTGATTTTGGCCCTGTCACTCTTTCAACTATGGGGGAGGCACTCGTATAGGCAGGTTATGCCTTTTGACCCCTCAATAACATAGAAAAAAAAAAAAAAAAAAAAAAAAAAAACCCGTACTGTGTACCGTTGCGATACAGTAATAAAAGTAACCCAGCAGTCCCCAAGCAAGGTGGCAAAAATGGCAGGAGAGACCACCTTGCCACCTCCAGCGATGAGGAACAAAAACCTCCCCTCCCACCCTTCAGTGGGTCTCATATAAGCTGAGAAGTGTTGCCATCACGGGAGCAGTGATCAAGCGGTCGGTCGGTCGTGGTAACTGATACAGCCTTGTACAGGCAGTTACAAGGAAAGTACATTACTGATGACTATATCCGTCGCTGGGACTGGGGAGTTACTTATCTACTGACGACTATAGTCCTCTCTGGGATTGGAGGGGTTAAAGTCCAGCCTCATTATGCCCATTCTAACTATAATAACTTAATTGCATAGGATATTCTGCGTTATTCATCATCTGCCACTAGTTCCATCATCTAATAACTAGCAGTAAATTTGTAGCCAGCAATCAGTTGTGAGCCATGACCTTCATATCTTGAGTTGAAGTTATAGTACTGACAGAATGAGCCTGGGCTAACTAGTTTCATATTTTTGTGGATTGAGGAATGAAACTTCGCTGGTGGAGAGCAGTTCAAGAGAATTTTACAACCAAAGGCCAAGAGTTGATGAGGGAATTCTTGCAATCCCAATTATCTCATCCTTCCTGACCTGTAGA
>CM064509.1:34686573-34746573 GCA_032716605.1 Paralithodes platypus
CAGCGTTTTTTTTTACCCTAAATAGGGTTGTTTCCGTGCTCATTTTCATGCATAAACAAGATCCAGAGCGTAAAATAAGTATCTATCCCTGAGAGGGCGTAAACAGAGCTTTCCAATGACACCCAAACCATCCTTGTACGACCGCTGGTTCTCTTGCAAGGATCGTGCAACACGAGTGCAAAAACCCTAAAATAAGGTAATTTCCGTACATAATTCCCTGTGTAGCGATTGAGAAAGGGGGGAGAAGGGTGGGATACAGTTCAGTAGGTCCACGGTGGTCGTGGGGAGCGGTCATAAGGTTACTCTGCTCGTCCCACCACTCAGCTCTCTCTCTCAGCAACATTACATGCTGAAAATGGCACTCGACAGCTGTCGTGCACCGCCACATAGTCCAAATTTATTTCACTCGACATATGTTGCGCGCCGCCAATTAAGGGTTAAGAAGCATATGTTTGTCAAAGAACTTAGTGAAATACTTGAAGAATATGGTCTCTAGCACGTTAGCAATCACTGAAAGCAAGGAAATTAGTTGGTAATGTGAGATGTCGGACTTGCTTTTCATCTTGTGAACCGGTACAACATAAGCCTCTTTCCAGGAAGGGCATTTCCTGTGAGTGATGCAGGTGAGAGGTGGAGACAGTTCCATAGCACACTTGCCAAGGACTCTTGAGCTAAGGCCTTGTCAGTGTACACAGAATTAAGGGGGTGACCTGCTTTCTTTTCTCCTTTTCTCCCTCTCTGGGTTGTATCCACTCGGCCCCATTCAGCCTACTGTTTTAAGATATTTATCACCATCCAGGTGTCGATTTTGTCTTGGCGAGTGATAGCGATGTCAAAAACACATTTAAAAATATGCTGGCTCACTACCGCTCGCCAGGAAAAAAATCGACACCTGGATGGAGATAAACGTCTTAAAACAGTAGGCTGAATGGGACCGAATGGATACAAGCCTGAGAAAGAGGGAAAAGGAGAGAAAAAAAAGCCGGTGACCCCCTTAAGTGCTTTATACACTTCATCTTCACTCACTTTGATGGCTTGTAGGATGTACAAAGGAGTATTGGTTGGTATTCTTAGGAAACATTGGAGTGTTCTCTCTCTCTAACTCTCTCTCTCTCTCTCTCTCTCTCTCTCTCTCTCTCTCTCTCTCTCTCTCTCTCTCTCTGTATAATATACATTGTCATGGCTCCATTTATAGACATTATTTATTATAACTTCCTGCTCTCAATGGCACCCTTTTCTTTCTAAACATTGAACTGCCAGAGCTTAGAGGAGCATCATTCGTGGCCACCCCTTCCTGGATTTGGGCGTCCGGCAATAAATTTACTATTACTTTTTTCTCATCTCATGTTCTCGTCTTTTATTCTATTCATATTAATACCATCTGTTAAATAATATCCCTGGATCTCTCTTTGCCCAGGGGTCATGATCATATCGCTCCTCATAAATGCATCAGAATGGATCAGTAGAATTATACAAGGAGTAATTAATGGCTGAAAGAATATTAGTACGTTCTACCCTCCGTTCACATGAATATAATGATTCCTCCCCCACCTTTATTGTTAATGCCCGAAGGAAACTGTCGTGGAAATTACATTGATTGGAAAACTATTCGGTCATTCAAGAATTGTTGATATATATATATTCACTTTAGACAACTAGTATCATTATTGTCGAACGAATTTGGTTGGAGGTTCTGCTTTCACCTCTGTTTGTTTGTCTGTAAAAAGATATCTCACAAAGTTTTGAACCAATTTTCACAATATTTGCTGGGTATTTAGGATATTTGCTAAAACAGCCTACCAAAAGCTGGATGGAGTGAAACGCTATTCTCAGTCTTTCTTCTATTCAACAGCTGAGCTCTGGAACTTTCTCCCAGAATCAGTCTTTTCCTCTTCCTATGACTTACATTGCTTCAAACTCCGTGTGTCCAGGAATTTTGGCTCGAACGTCCTTTGATTTTGGCCCTGTCACTCTTTCAACTCTGGAGAAGGCACTTGCTACAGGCAGTTCTGCCTGTTGTCTCCCTCACCCACATTGAACTAAAAAAGGAATAAGTTACCGGTATTTAATTTAGGAGGCAATCCGTACAACATCAGTTTGTCTGTCTGTTTATTTGTTTGTAAACAAGATATATCACAAAGTTATGAACCGATGTTCATGAACTTTAGTGGGTGGATAGGATATACGCCAAGAAAGAAGTAATTCAATTACGAATTTATCCGGAGATTTTCACAAATTTTGGTGGGCAGATAGGATATTCTGTAGTTATGAACCGATTCTCACAACATTTGGTGGGCAGATATGATATACGCCAAGGAAAAACTGATTCAATTTAGGAGGAAATCCAGAGAGTGTCACGAAATTTAGTGGGCAGATAGGATATGTGTTATGGAAGAAGTGATTCAATGTAGGAGGCGATCTTTCATGCACTAATATTGACATGTTTGAATAAATATAATGGGGTTTTGGGTTTTGACCTCTCCAACAATATTATTCGTAACATCAATTTATTGAATGAACTTTATTAACTGTCTTGATAGCGTGTTGGTTAGTGCGCGGAATTTCGGTGTGAGCATCCTAGGTTCGAATCATGGAGTACCTCATGTATTCATTAGTTCCATTGATTTCATTAATTAGGTTTATATGTAAGTTAATTGATGGGTTGGTGATAATATGAATATAAATTGATGTATTCATTTAGTAGATTCAATTGTCGACAAGATAGTTTGTAACATGGATATTTCGTACCTATTTGGTCAAAAGAGAGTAGATAGAGTGGTATGCAGAGGCATTAATCCATTTCATTATACCATGATGAATTATTTAATTATAATTCATTATGACTATAATTAATCGATCTTATTCAGTTTGGGAAGGGTCTGTGGGAATCTAGCTATCTATCTATCTATATATTGCCAGACAACTTGATCCCCGAAGTGGTGGCCTCTGTGGGAATCAAATGATTAATTGAGAACTATTATCCTTCAATTCTTAGAGGTCGTCGTGAGATAGCTATTAACCATTCGATTCCTTGGGGTCGTCTTAAATTAAATTGTCTAGTGATAGCTAAAATGAAAGGTAAATTCGCGTCATTGTACTGACAGGTTTAAGGGGATGACCTGCCTTTTTCTCTCCTTTGCTCTCTGTCTCTGGCTTGTATCCATTCGGCCCCATTCAGCCTACTGTTTTAAGACGTTTATCCCCATCCAGGTGTCGATTTCTTCCTGGCGAGCGAGAGCGAGCCAGCATTGTATGGAGAAATCCGGCTTTGCCGGAGAAATTTTTCTATCGATAAATTTATAGCTTTAACCTGTTGTCAGAAACATTTTTAAAAATATGCTGGCAAGCGGTAACAAATCGACACCTGGATGGAGATAAACGTCTTAAAACAGTAGGCTGGGAGGCTCTCCGGCAGTACTTCTTTGATTTCCCATGGAATGATTTCTGCTTCCGTGGCCGGGGACCCTCGGAGAGTGCTGAACGCATTACCGAGGTAATCCTATCGGGCATGGAAGCATAGATTCCATTCTCTTTCTCTCAGACTAATGCTAAAAAATCTTGGTTTACTCACGCCTGTTCTACTGCTGTCCGCAATAAGGAGGAAGCATTCAAACAGTACCGACGCCTTAAAACTCAAGACTCTCATTCTTCCTATGTTTCTGCCCGGAATCAAGCCAAATCTGTTCTTCGACTTGCCAAACACTCTTTCATCAATAATAAATGCACTGAACTGTCCAACTCTAGCTCTTCCCAAGCTTTCTGGCATCTAGCCAAAAACCTCTCCAACAATTTCTCTTCCTCGTCTTTCCCTCCCCATTCCCACTCTGATGGCACAACCATCACTTCTTCCTCTGACAAAGCTAAACGCTTTGCTCAAACGTTTGCTAGAAACTCCACCTTGGATGATTCCGGTGCTATTCCTCCCTCTCGACCCTCCTCTCTCTTACTTATGCCTAATATCCTAATCTCTTCTAAAGATGTACTTTCTACCCTGTCTGGGCTTAACACTAATAAGGCGTACGGTCCGGACGGTGTTCCTCCTGTTGTTCTCAAAAACTGTGCTTCCGTGCTGACTCCCTGCCTAGGCAAACTCTTTCGCCTCTGTCTATCCTATAACGTCTTCCCTTCATGCTGGAAGTTTGCTCACATTCAACCTGTCCCAAAGAAGGGTGACCGCTCTCAACCCTCCAACTATCGTCCAATTGCTCTCATCTCTTGTATCTCTAAAGTTTTTGAAACTATTAAGCATTTCTCTTCTCATAATCTGCTCTCAGATCGCCAGTATGGCTTCCTTAACACTCAAAGAGCGGGTGGTGGAGTATATTTGACTGTACCGCCCAGCGTTTTTTTTTTTACCGTAAACGAGCTTGTTTCCGTGCTCGTTTTCATGCATAAACAAGAGCCAGAGCGTAATACAAGTATGTATCCCTGAAAGGGCGATAAATGAGCTTTCCAATGACACCAGAACCATCCTTCTACGATCACTGGTTGTCTTCCAACGATCGTGCAATCGAAGGGCAAAATAGGTAAAATACGGTAATTTCCTTACATTATTACGTGTGAAACGAGTGAGAGAGGGTGGAGTAGGGCGGAGTACATCTCAGTAGCTCCACGGCCACCGTGGCGAGCGGTCATGAGGTAACCTACATTCCTCCCACCGCGCCGCTCTCTCTCAGAGCACATTACGTGCTCAAAATTGCATGCGACTATAGCCGGGCCCCGCCACATAGGCCACATTTATTTCACTCGACTATAGCCGGGTGCCGCCAAAGAAGGGTTAAGGGTTGCTCTACTGGTGATCTTCTTTCATATCTTACTAACTCTTGGTCATCCTCCTTTCGGGATTTCGGTGAGACTTTTTCTATTGCGCTAGACATATCGAAAGCCTTCGATAGTCTGGCACAAATCTTTAATTTCTAAACTACCCTCCTTCGGTTTCTATACCTCCATCTGTCCCTTTGTCTCTAATTCCCTTTCCGGCCGTTCCATAGCCGCGGTTGTGGACAGCCATCGTTCACTTCCTCACCCTATAAATTCCGGTGTTCCTCAGGGCTCTGTCCTATCTCCTATTCTCTTTCTAATTTTTATAAATGATCTCAACTGTACCTTAATTCCCATCCATTCATACGCAGACGACTCAACCTTACACTACTCTATTAGTTTTTCAGAACGCCCCAGCCAGCAATCCCTCAACGACAAACGTAATGAAGCCATAGAACTCTTAAATTCTGATCTAAATACTATCTCCAATTGGGGCAGAGAAAACCTTGTTACCTTTAATGCTTCCAAAACCCAATTTCTCCATCTATCTACCCGTCAGGATCTCCCAGCGGACTATCCCTTATTCTTCAACAATACAAAAATCAATCCTTCATCTTCTCTCAATATTCTTGGTGTCTCTTTTTCTTCTGCTCTCATTTGGAAGGACCATATTGCCAGTCTTGCTAAGGCAGCCTCCCAGAAGCTAGGTGTGCTCAACTGCCTTAAGGGGTTCTTTTCCCCTGCTTCTTGCTCTGTACAGGGGCATAGTGCGCCCTTGTATTGAGTATTGTTCACATTGTGGGGAGGTTCCTCTCACACCGCTCTCCTAGTCAAAGTTGAAAGGAAGGCCTTTCGTATCATTAACTCCCGTCCACTCACCAACTCTCTGCAATCTCTCTCTCTCCTCGCAATGTTGCATCTCTCTCGCTATTCTATCGCTACTATAATAATCAATGTTCCTCAGAGCTTTCCCAGTGTATACCACCTCCTTTACGTAGGGCACGTGGTACCCGTCTTGCAACTCAATCCCACCCCTACTTTGTGCAACTCTCCAACCCAAGAGTGAAACGTTACTCTCAAGCTTTCTTCTACTCAACAGCTGAGCTCTGGAACTCTCTCCCAGAATCATTCTTTCCCTCTTCCTATGACTTAAATTGCTTCAAACTCTGTGTGTCCAGGCATTTTGGCTCGAACGTCCCTTGATTTTGGCCCTGTCACTCTTTCAACTATGGGGGAGGCACTCGCTATAGGCAGTTCTGCCTTTTGCCTCCCTCAATCGCATAGAAAAAAAAAAAAAAAAAAAAAGGCAGAACGGGGCCGAATGGATACAAACCAGAGAGAGAGGGAGAGAGAAAAAAGAAAAACTAAATGGGCTCCCTTAAGGAGGATGAACAGAGCCTTTTGAGATGGTGGTTGGAAGGAGGATGAAGCATAATTTTAGAGATAATTGCATGCAACATACTGTAGGTCTCCTGTACTGTATTGCACTAAATGTATGTTGTTTGGGGTAATAATATTAGCCCAAATTATTATGAAATCTTGCTGTATTGGGTTCAAGTACAGCAATTCCTCTGAAATAAACGGCCACACACAACTGAATAGCCTATTGCAGTATGAATCCCTTGCTTCCTTTGAGTCTAAGCTTACATCCATTTCTCCTGCACTCCTCCTCCCCTTGGCATGTACTGTATATATCATCTCTCTGCCTTTACTACATACTGGTACACTCGGATGGCATAGTCTCTCATAAGAATTCGTGGACCCCCTATGTTACTTGTTATGCAATTATGACTATCTGGATTGATTTTTGGATAGAGCTAACTTTTCAATAACTAGTATATAGAGTTTTGCATTTTATGTGTAGAAAATTACGTTCATAAATTCGTGTGCAGAGATATTCTTTCATTATTAGAAATAGGCGAAGTCCACGAATATTTATGAGTGGGCTAGAGACTATGGCATCCAAGTGTAGGCTAAATACTGTATATTTACATCCATTTCCATCTCTACGCTCTCCTTCATATATTTACATTTTACTCTCTCTCTCTCTCTCACACACACACACACACACACACACACACACACACACACACACACACACACACACACACACACACACCCAGTCCTTTGAAGCGAGTAGCAATTACCTGTGTTGATTCGCAGAGCAGAAGCAGGAAAGGCACCGAGGTATGCCGGCCAGTGTTCAGGGACCCCGGCTGTTTAACCACGCATCTTCAGTCGCGTACAGCTGGCGTCACATGGCCAAGTTTATCGGCTACGCGTATCGGAGCCTTGAATCCGCTACATACTATCATGATATAAGTAATTAATGTTGCTATTTATTTGTATACTAAAATTTAATATACACGATTAGGAACTCTATGATACACAATAAAGTCACAGAGAAAGATAATAACGCAGATGTTAGACTCGATTTTAGCTGCTTTTTGACTGGGATACTGTGGTCCCATTCATCCTCCGCTAAAATGCTCGTGTGACACCGGCTTGAACTCCGTCTATATTCAGTACCATCCTGTAAAATTAGCTATTAACCCCTTCTGTACCGGCGACGTCTTTTTAACTGTATTCTGGCTACTATCAGTTTGAAATGGGCCTCCAGCTATTCACAGGCTTCGAAATATCTCACTTAGACCTTTTTACTACCACAAATTCTTCTTAAGCTGAACAAAATAGTCTAAATATAGCTAGAATAACATTAAGAATACGTCGCCGGTACAGAAGGGGTTAAAAATATGATTATTGAGCTCAGACAAGTGGACAGCACACAATTTAAAACACATCTTCTGAATTTTCCCCATTTGCTTCCTAAATGGTCTTCCAAACCTGACTCTAATGTTATTCATTAAGTGAAAAAGTATCCTCGAAGACTGAAAGGGTTAATTGTTTACATTCAGCCTTATCACCACCATCAGCATTATCTTTCTTCGGCATTATCTGTCATCAGCATTATCTGACACGGGATTATCTGTCATCAGCATTATCTCGTATCGGCATTATCTGTCATCAGGATTATCTCCATCGGCATATCTGTCATCAGCATTATCTTTCATCGGCATTATCTGTCATCAGCATTATCTGTCTTCGGCATAATCTGACATCGGCATAATCTGGTATCGGCATAATCTGTCATCATCATCAAAACTTCTATCACTGCAGTATTAGCGTTAGCAATATCAAAATCATCATCCATATTATCAGCACCTCCATCATTGTAGTTAATAAGCATCATCACCATCAGCAGCAGCAACAACTTCACTCATATCAGAATTATTACCATCATTAGAATTATCAGCATCATTTGCATTTTCAGCACCTTCATCATCCATCCAATCTATTTAATCTGCAGCATTCCCATCATCATTGCCAGTTATCAGCACTATCACCATTAACCATATCATCAGCACTGTCAGCACCTCCATCCTTAAATCAATCTATTTCAGTTCATTATTAGCACTATCAGCTGCAATATTATCACGAGTATCAGTACCTAGATCAAGCTAATGTATTTTAGTGTTGTCATTAAGCCAATGCATTTCAGTATTATTAGTATCATCAGTTAGCCAACCTATTTCAATTTATTATCAGCACTATCACTATAATCAGCCTTATCACCATCATCTCACCTCCACCAGTAGGCCAATGTATTCCAATTCAACATAATCACCTTCATTAGTATTATCACCATCATTACCACCAACATCACTATCATTACTTCTATCAACAAGTCAATATATTTCAGTCCATCAGCATTATCACCATAATTATTTCTCAATTGTATCACCATCATTAGCACTAACAAGTAACAGCACTGTCTTTATCAAGCCATTGTTGTTTAGTTCATCATCAAGCCAGTGTATTCCAGTATTATCAGCAGCCTCAGCACCTATTGTACATCAGCAGGCCAATATTTTTCAGTTTATCAGCATTATCATCATCAGTATCATTAGCATCACTATTATTAAGCCAATGTATTTCAATATTATCAGCATCATCAGCACCTCCGTCATCAAACCGATATGTCAAATCATCAGCAGTATTATCATCATCACCATCACACAATAACTCCATCATTAAGTCAATATATTTCAAAATATCACCATCATCATTATCACCATCACCAACACTAACAGCACTTTCATTATCAAGCCAGTGTATTTCAGTATCATCAGCACTTCCATCATAAAGCCAATACATTTAAGTTTCATCAGCACCCCTATCATCAGCACCTCCATCATCAAGCCAATGTATTTCAGTATCATCGGCATTTCCATCATCAAGCCAATGCATTTCAGTATCATCGGCACCTCCATCATCAAGCTAATCTATTTCAGTTCATCAGGGAACAAAGGACTCTCCCTAATTTCCCACTCTGCTTGCAAACATCGCCACCTGGTTATCGATGCTCCGTAATGACTATATCGAGCCATTCGCGTTATACCATTATCCCATCTATTGTTACGAGTATCTATATCATTATTAATTAAGGGAAGATGGGTCGTGTTTCTGGTCCCCCTTCTTCCTCATGTTTAGCCCCATTAGTTTTAAGATTTTCAGACTTACCGCCAATTAGTTTGACGATTTTAGGATCTTTCGTCCCATTTCTTTGTCAATTTTAAGACTTTTCTCGTGTCATTTAGGTGTCGATTTTTTTCCTGGAGAGCGATATCGAGCCTGTAATGTAAGAGGAACCGGCCTTCGACCAGAACATTTTTCTATTGAAAATATAAATATTTATATTGGAGGAAAGTCTTAGGAGTGTGTTTTTATAAGCTTGATGGAGGTCTACGGAGGAAATTAACAAAAACATAGTAAAACAAAAAATACATGAATGAGCAAATATATACGCCCGGTCCCCCCTTAACCCCAACTACCATCCTAACTCTATCACTAATATATACGCCCGTCCCCCCTTAACCCCAACTACCATCCTAACTCTATCACTAATATATACGCCCGTCCCCCTTAACCCCAACTACCATCCTAACTCTATCACTAATATATACGCCCGTCCCCCCTTAACCCCAACTACCATCCTAACTCTATCACTAATATATACGCCCGTCCCCCCTTAACCCCAACTACCATCCTAACTCTATCACTAATATATACTCCCGCCCCCCCCTCACCCCCACCACCCTCCTAACTCTATCAGTGCCCGTCCCCACTTAACACCAACTACCATCCTAACTCTATCACTAATATATACGCCCGTCCCCCCTTAACCCCAACTACCATCCTAACTCTATCACTAATATATACGCCCGTCCCCCCTTAACCCCAACTACCATCCTAACTCTATCACTAATATATACGCCCGTCCCCCCTTAACCCCAACTACCATCCTAACTCTATCACTAATATATACGCCCGTCCCCCCTTAACCCCAACTACCATCCTAACTCTATCACTAATATTCAGTTCCCTAAATTACTCTATACTCAAGTGTAATATCCGTTTCTAGTGCAAATGGTCCTAGATATGTTGTTTAACTTCTTCACCACCAATAAGTAATTTTCATCATATTTTGGTTACCATTAGACGATTTTCTTTAATTTGTAATCTACCTATGCGATTCAAATGGGTAAATACGTTCTCAATAAACCCTCTTAATAAAATTGGTCCTTGAACTGCATATAATTATCTAATTTTAGCCACAATCAAAGGTAAAAAGGCGTCATGGTGCTGAAGGGGTTAATATGCTGTCCATCGATAAGTGGCGATAAACCCTCCACCTTTAACACTTTTACTGTTATGTGTTATTGTCATCAGTTTCACAGCCGTCTCAGAATTACACATGATCTCGTACCAGTATAATTGTTTTCTTTATAATACTTTCCATAAATAACAACGGCACTAGTCAAGCTAACCAATTGACCACTTGCGAGTTTCGTTCTATAAGGAAGTTGGAGTTGTAGACATCGATATTTAGCAGAATAACCAGCTATAATATGGTTTTAGTAATGTTATAAATACATAAAACCAAATTTAACGTACTATTTATCCATCAGAAACCTACATAATTACTGTATTTGTGTTGAATATCGATGTTTACAGACCGAACTGCCTTATAGCCAGAAACTCGCAAGTGGTCAATTGGTAGCGTTGCCTTTCTATATATCTGTATAGCTATTATTAACCCGTACAGCACTGGTGACGTCCTTTTCATTATATTCCGGCAACTATTAAGACAATTTTATTCAGCTTAAGAAGGACCTCTAGCAACAATAAGGCTTCAAACTATCTCAACCAACCCTTTTAACTACCTAAGATCCTTCCTAAGCTGCATAATATCGTCAAAATAAAGCTAAAATACAATATAGCACACGTCGCTGGTACTCAAAGGGTTAAATAAAGTCGGCGTCACACGAGCAGCTTAGAAAGTCTGAATAGGAAGTATACAAAGGCAGCGTTGCCAATTTCTGCCATTTTGTTTGTTTTTGTTTTTTTTCTATGTGATTGAGGGAGGCAAAAGGCATAACTGCCTATAGCGAGTGCCTCCCCCATAGTTGAAAGAGTGACAGGGCCAAAATCAAGGGACGTTCGAGCCAAAATGCCTGGACACACGGAGTTTGAAGCAATTTAAGTCATAGGAAGAGGGAAAGACTGATTCTGGGAGAGAGTTCCAGAGCTCAGCTGTTGAGTAGAAGAAAGTTTGAGAGTAACGTTTCACTCTTGGGTTGGAGAGTTGCACAGAGTAGGGGTGGGATTGAGTTGCAAGACGGGTACCACGTGCCCTACGTAAAGGAGGTGGTATGCACTGGGAAAGCTCTGAGGAACACTGATTATTATAGTAGCGATAGAATAGCGAGAGAGATGCAACATTGCGGCGGAGAGAGAGAGATTGCAGAGAGTTGGTGAGTGAACGGGAGTTAATGATACGAAAGGCCTTCCTTTCAACTTTGTCTAGGAGAGCGGTGTGAGAGGAACCTCCCCACACATGTGAACAATACTCAATACAAGGACGCACTATGCCCCTGTACAGAGCAAGAAGCTGTGCAGGGCCTAAGGCGGTTGAGCACACCCAGCTTCTGGGAGGCTGCCTTAGCAAGACTGGTAATATGGTCCTTCCAAATGAGAGCAGAAGAAAAAGAGACACCAAGAATATTGAGAGAAGATGAAGGGTTGATTTTTGTATTGTTGAAGAATAAGGGATAGTCCGCTGGGAGATCCTGACGGGTAGATAGATGGAGAAATTGGGTTTTGGAAGCATTAAAGTTAACAAGGTTTTCTCTGCCCCAATTGGAAATAGTATTTAGATCAGAATTTAAGAGTGCTATGGCTTCATTACGTTTGTCGTCGTTGAGGGATTGCTGGCTGGGGCGTTCTGAAAAACTAATGGAGTAGTGTAAGGTTGAGTCGTCTGCGTATGAATGGATGGGAATTAAGGTACAGTTAAGGAGATCATTTATAAAAATTAGAAAGAGAATAGGAGATAGGACAGAGCCCTGAGGAACACCGGAGTTTATAGGGTGAGGAAGTGAACAATGGCCGTCCACAACCGCGGCTATGGAACGGCCGGAAAGGAAATTAGAGACAAAGGCACAGATGGAGGGATAGAAACCGAAGGAGGGTAGTTTAGAAATTAAAGATTTATGCCAGACTCTATCCAGGTTAGCTTGAATACACTTTAACACCATAATAGCGTCATCTGTCATCATGCTTTTATGTTTGTTAATGAGAAGCAAAAGTTATTCCCAAACTTTTTCCAATCTGAATTAACTTTTTATTTTTTTTTATTTTTTAAACTTTGTTCTTGCCAACTCTATGTAATCATATTAAGCTTAGGAAGAGAAGGGGTAAAATATATATTGATTTTCCCTTTGAATACCTCTGTTCCTTCCTAATCATAATTTACTTGTTTACCAATAGCCAGAATGAAAAGGTTAACACTCTCTGATGCAACGTCTTGGGGATTATTAGGACATGTTGTTCAGTTAGTATTGTGGGTTTTATTTGGGTTTACCATTTTCGAGCAATTTTAGATCCATTAGAAAAAGAAAAAAAAAATCCCCAGACGGTCTTCAAACTACCTCCCCACCACCACCACCAACACACACACACACTTGCTTATGGTAGTCCATTGTAGTCCGATGATGACGTTCCCTTCCTGCAAAGCAGGAAGAGAAAACCTGCGGATAGAAGAGTTTAGTGTGCCGAGGGAGGTGCGCAGTTCCAACTTCACTATCTTGGTACTGAACAGGGGTTGCTGATGGCAAGGGGGTGACCCAAGACGACCAGCTCCTGCTCAATACTGCAGGGGACTGCCGGGATTCCAGTTCGTCAGAAACCGCCAGGACGTGACCCCAACGTCTGCTTTTCTCTCAGGGTGTGCTCCCCTAGCCTTTGTCTTACTAGACTAAACCACAAGGCAGTGGGTGTGTGCGGTTGTTGGTAGATGACAAGGATGCACATCATACCTCTGGGGGCCACCGCATGCCCCGAGATCCCCTATTGATTTAGCCTGGGGTCGCAAGACACCCAGTTACCGTGTGTGGCCCCGGGGAGGCACAATAGGAGTCTTGGTGATGAAGAGGCTATGTACTGGCAGAGGGAGACTTACGCACTCGGCTCCCCTTTTCACCACAAGAGTGGTGAACACACACACACACTTTCATGCAAATTATTATGTATATTATTTCGGTGCCAAAGGCCAGTTTCTTTTAAAATGCATGCTCGCTATCGCTCTCCCAGAATAAAATGACACCTGAATTGTATGAGGTTTCTTATACTCGCCAAACTAATGAGGTGGAATGTCTCAAGCTCGCCAAACTAATGAAGTGAAAGTTCAGGGGCATACGCTGACACAGTGCATAGTCTCGGCGCTCATTTCCGTCTCATTGCCCTTTGGAGCCTGCGGTTACAACTGTTTACTTCCCTAGATGGGACTAGGTACCTAATTCGCTGCTTAGGTAAGCAGAGGCATTGGATGTTAGGAAACTGCCCATCCGTCTCGCTCTGTCCGGGAATCGAACCCAGGACCTCTCGGTTGTGAGCCGAGTGTGATAACCATTGCATAAAGTAGCATAACATAACTGCAGATAAACAGAAGAGCCTCTGCGGTTTATCGAGGGAAATATTGGGTAAATACATAGATCAACCAAGGGTTAAATTCTGGTGACCGTTCCTCCAATATTCAGGACCCAATAATTCATGTTGATGTAAATGTAGATAGTGTTTTGTGTGTAAGATTATATATGTATGTTGTAAAGCAAAACTGTTAACCTTTCCCGTGGACAACAAGCTTAGTCAATTATACTTATACTGGTAGTTTCTCAAATGTTTAAGCCAATGTATTAAATCATGTTAACATGATATGGCATCACTATGTGTCATCACCACAGACAAATTAAGCAATTTAGCAGATCCTGGCAATTCAGGCCAATGGTCAATAATTCATGCTTTGAAAAATTAATAGTTGTGATCATTATATATTAGACGTGTAGACAAAAACAAATGGTCGTCCCCATATACAACAAATATTATTTGTGTAACCGACCCTCCCTCATCCATCCACGTCAAAAAAACAAAAACAAAACACGACTCTATTTCCCGAACTAATGCGATAGAGGCGGGAGGGTAATGAGGTCAGTATCGGTTTTAATGTCGCTCTAGTATCGGTTTTTAATGGCGCTTGTATCGGCGCTACGTGACAAACACACTTTTAGCCTGGGGCCCGCGGGGTGGATATATAGCGCTGTGTTCCTCCGTGGGGGCTTAACGAGGGCGGGGGGTGGGTGGGGAGGAGGGGGGTGAAGGTGGGTGGGGTCTGGATTGGACTGGGAGGATAAAAGGGAGGGCGGGATGACTGGGTGGGGAAAGGGAGGGGGTGATGGGGATGGCGATGGCGGGATGATAGAAATATCAAGCTGTGATAGTAAGTACGCATACTAGCACAGATTGTCAAGTTCCTTTAGCATAACCATAGACTACAGTAGATATTGACTGGACACGAAAATGGATATTTGAAGTAAAGGACCCAAAATCGGAAAACGAACCCCCAAGTTCGAACCTCGAAACCGCAAAAAATGTGATATGTTCGTGGTTTCTAGGTTCGAACTTGGGAGTTCGTTCTCCGGTTTTGGGTCCCTTACTGCAAAGTTCCATTTTCGTGTCAAGTCCAGATCTACTGTAGTCTATGGCATAACCTAACATAACTTCATCAACCTTAAATGGTCCATTGCATAGTTAGCTGACAGCCCATGCATCTTACCATTCTGGTGATGGGCTGGTCTATCAGAGTGAGACCTGAGCGATCTCTGCCATACCCATAGCTTACTCTGACTGTTCCTTTTATTTATATATTTTCTAGATCTCGAGTGACGGCGTCTCTTCCGTGGATTGACCTCCCAATCTACCAAGATTGGAAGCTAAAGCGTCACATTATTCCTTTGCCCCTCAACTTTCTCTTCATAATTGCTGAGGGGCACAGGGCCCTGGGTGGGGCTTTGTTTTCCCGGGCGTTTACGCACCCTCTCAGCCCCCCGCCATGGAGTGGCTTTGGTCACCCAGGCTTTATTGTGGTCGGCAGGGAGGGTTCTGTGGGGGCGCTTGTTTATGGCCTTGGCCTTACTCGGGGCCTTGGGGCTGTTCGGCCAGGCAGCTTGTGGAACAACAACAACAACAACAACAACCATTCTGGCTGAGTCCGGCATGGCAAGGTCGTATTGTTGGTGTGAAGTGCATGTTCATTGTTACTGTACTGTTATAATGGCTCGGGTTGTGAGCATAGTGTATCATCAGTGACAAAAAAAAAGTCGATCATGCTAATCAGATCCTAACATTAACCTTGGTGCATATGTGACACTGATCTACTGCACTTTTGATGTCTTTCATAGCAGAGGGGGGTTGAATTTGGTGAGGGTGAGTGTCAAATGACCTTAGATCTTAGCGGGGACCAATCACACGACTATGGTGGCCATGTGTAGTGTGTGTGTGTGTATGTGTGTTTGTGTGTGTGTACAAGCGGTGGTGTGCTTTAATGTACAAAATTGACTAAATATGTAGGTTTGCAGGTACATGAGGTTTGGGGCGACAGTTTAAGTGTACACACCTCTTTAAAATACGTTGACATGGAGTGTTTTCGGTTAGGTTAGGTAGGTTAGGTTAGGTTAAGTTAAGTTTGATCTAGATAGTTATATTTAGGTTTAAAAATCGAAACATGTACTCTTAAGCATGCATAATTAACGTGTGTACCGATAAACACACCACCGCTTGTGTGTGTGTGTGTGTGTGTGTGTGTGTGTGTGTGTGTAGGAAGTCGGTGAGATAAAAAGCGGTATTGTGCAAGGGAGTAAAATACCTTATCTCGGCGGGATAAGTTATTATATTTTTGGCCTGAGGCTGTGTAATTGAAGGCTGGGAATAGAGAGGCAGAGGCGAGGTAGAGTGGGAGTGGAAGGAAGGCTAGATTGTTCGGTTGTGAGTGGAAGCGAGAGATGGGGAATGTAATAATATGATTACGATGACCGGATGAGGAGGAAATGATGCTTTGCTTTTAATATGATTACATATATTGTGGGTAGTTAATATTTGTTTGTAGTGTAGCCGGAAAGCATTATACAGATACTGAAGTAGGTTAGAGAGCGATGTGAAACGCTAGGGTAAAATCAGGTTTGACGACCAACGTAAAAGATATCCAGTAATTCAGTGAAAATTGCTGTGGGGATGCTTAAAGCTCCTTAAGGAAAGCACTATTGTTATTAAGGCCAAATTATCTCAACTTATACAGCTGAGGCTTATTGGCGAGCTGATGAAAGTTGCTGATTGGGTGATAAACAGCTAGGGTAACTGAACGATGCAGCAGCTCTTTGTAATTTATGGATGATTGGACCGTTCGTGCCATTTACGTGTCGATTTTCTCCTGGCAAGCAATAGCGAGCCTGTCAATTAGGAGGAACTTGGCCGGAGTTTTCTACCGAAAAAAGTTGACATATATTACGAAGAAGGGTCTTTGGAGTAATTTTTAAGCTTCATGGAGGTATATGGAGCAAACTAACATTAACAAGTCATAATGAAATATTAATATTAATAAATAGATACTTCCTACATAACTACCGGTAATGTAACTGTATGGCTTCTTACTGCAATGGCTTCTTTGTTACCAATAGGAATATTGTATACTATATCGTTGCAAATTGCTTTAAATCCAATTGTGTTGTGTTTTCTTAATATACCGGTACCAATTAAAGTTGTAATAAAAATGCCTGAGATGAACACAAATATCAGTTTTATCAATGCCATGTACTCAACCATTATTAATAAAATGAGAGAGAGAGAGAGATTTAATGAGAGTGAGTGAGAGTAAATGGAATCTAAAATAGTAGTGAGGCTTAGTATTCAAATGGTGGTGAGGAAATTATGGGGTACTGAAGAGGGATTTATTATGGCAGTAGGGATGAGGGGGTGTGGGTGGGAGTAAAGAGGGGGAGGGGGGGATTTAGGAGGAGGATGTGGGAAGGGGGCAAGACTGAAGATAGAGGAGAAATAGGGTGGGGGATGAGGAGTAGGGTGGTGGATGTGGAGAATGAAGGGGTGGATGAGGAGGAGGGGGGATTGGAATGAGAAGGGTGTTTGGAATGAGGAGCATGAGGGTGGGGATGAAAGGAGGAGATAGGGGGCTTAAGGAGGAGGGTAGAGAAATAAGGAGGGTGAGGATGAGAAGGAAAGGGGGAGGGGGGGGGAAGAGGAAGCAGTGGAAGAGTAATTGTGCCACTGAGAGGAGAATAATGGCGATACGGAAAGAGAGATGGGGTTCAGAGAGAAAGGAGGGGGTGGCAGAGGGTGGAAGGGAGGGGGTGGCAGAGGGTGGAAGCGGGAAGGACAGAGAGTGGAAGGGAAGGGGGTCAGAGGGGGTGGAAGGAAAGAGGGAAGCAGATGGTGGAAGGGCAGGAGATCAGAGGTTGGAAGGGAGGGGAGCATGGGATGGAAGGGAAGGAGAGCAGAGAGTGAAAGGGGGGAGGACAGAGAGTGGAAGGTGAGAGAAGGGGGGAGGGCAGAGAGTGGAAGGGGAGAGGGGGGGAGGGGAGAGAGTGGAAGGGGAGAGGGGCGGGGCAGATGGTGGAAAGGGAAGGGGATCAGAGGGCGGAAAGGGAGAGGAGGGGTGCAGAGGGTGGAAGGGAAAGGGGGTGTATGGTCAGAGGGTGGCAGGGGGGGAAGAGGATGGGGGCAGAGGGTGGAAGGGAAAAAGGGGGGTATGGTCAGAGGGAGAAGGGGGGGGGTCAGAGGGTGGAAGGAAAGAGGGAGGGGGTCAGAGGGTGGAAGGGAAAGGGGGGTGTGGTCAGACGGTGGAGGGAAAGGGGGTGGGTCAGAGGGTGGAAAGGAAAGGTGGGGGATAGGGTCAGAGGGAGAAAGAGGGGGGGGAGGTCAGAGGGTGGAAGGGAAAGGGGGGTCAGAGGGTAGATGGGAAAGGGGATGGGGTCAAAGGGGGGGGGGGGGGGTCAGAGGGTGGAAGGGAAAGGGGATTGGGTCACAAAGGGGGGAGGTCAGAGGGTGGAGGGAAAGGGGGGTCAGAGGGTAGATGGGAAAGGGGATGGGTCAGAGGGTGGATGGGAAAGGGGATGGGGTCAGAGGGTGGAAGGGAAAGGAGGGGGTGGGGTCAGAGGGAGAAGGGGGGGTCATAGAGTGGAAGTGAAAGGGGGGTGGGAGCGTAGAGCGGAAGGGAAAGGGGGAGGAGGGTGGAAGGGGGTTGCGGCAGAGGGAGAAGGGGGGGGGGTCAGAAGGAGAAAGGGGAGTGGAGTCAGAGGATGGAAGGGGGGGGGGGCGGGTAGGGGTCAGAGGGTGGAAGATATAAGGGGGGTAGGGGTCAGAGGGTGGAAGGGGGGTGGTAGCTAGATGGATGGACAGGAGGTAATACGAATGGCTGTTTATGCAGGTTGATGGAGATGGATAGATAACCATTCCAATCACCCCTGCCACCCGATAGACCCTAAAGTAAGAGCTGTCAGGATGGCTGCACTCTATGTATTTTATGTACTTAATAGACCACACAGACTGCAACAAAATTGGTATGCATAAACCACATTGACTAACATAACTGGAATACA
Organism: Paralithodes platypus; assembly: GCA_032716605.1. Taxonomy (NCBI): domain Eukaryota; kingdom Metazoa; phylum Arthropoda; class Malacostraca; order Decapoda; family Lithodidae; genus Paralithodes; species Paralithodes platypus. The sequence goes on from CM064509.1 coordinate 34,705,398, forward strand.
TTTAACATATAGACCAATAGAACGGGAATAGATTTAACACATAAACTGTAATAATGCTGGTATACATTCAACACGTAAACTAAGAGTGGAACACAGCTGGTATATATTTAACATAGACTGCATAAAAACTGACATGCATTTAACATAGTGTTAAAAAGCTCTGACCATCGAAAATTGAAGATGAAACTTTTGTGTTATACTTTATTTAATTGCCTGTAATATGGAAAGTTAAAGTTAAAGTAGAGGGGGTTAGACAGGTTGGGGAGGTGAGAGATCTCTAGCAATAAGAGAGACGTAAAGGAGGAAAGAAAGAGCAAAGTAGAAGAGTAAATGGTGTAGGGCTTCAGACCAGATGGCTGGAGTAAAATAGGAAAGAAGAGTAATTGGACAGAGGAAGAACAAGCTGAGAAGTGAGAAGTACAGTAGAAGACTGAAAGTTTTCGGGCTCAGCCAAGTGTAAGGCTTACCAGGCCAGATGGCTGGAGTAAAATAGGAAAGAAGAATAATTGGACAGAGGAAGAACAAGCTTAGAAGTGAGAAGTACAGTAGAAGACTGACGAGGCTCCGATGTTTATTTATATATCAGGCACTGCACACTTAACAGGACAAAAAACTGAATGGGTTGGATAAATGAATCCCGCTATAATTCTTAAGTTTGGTTGGACAATTCACTCCAAGCTAAGGTGTGGCTGAGTGGCTGTAACCTCGAATAAGCAATACCACCGACCGGGTTTATATTCCTTGTATATCTAGGGCAGACATAATTGGGAATCAATGCGCGTTGTTCTTCATTTCATTGTTTCATCAGAATACCACCGACTTGATATGAGGGTTTGATGATACAAAAACATAGAATCAGCAAGGGTACTGTATGGTACACTACTAAGCTCATGGTAAAAACTGAAGCAAAGTACAGAACACAATTATTACCCCCCCTCCCACCCTGCTCCCCCAAATATATCCCGATATACCGGAACTAAAGCCCGCGATCCCGTGATACGAGGCCACTCACCCATACCTCCCCTACAAAGACAAATAGACACGGGCCTATAAAATGATAGAGGCCAAGGCAGGTCAAAGGAAATGGTGAATTCAGGCAGAAACCATTAGTCAACAGTGGGTCGATAGGGTGACAAAAAATATGGGGTTGGGAATTAGATATAAAAGGAGCAAGGGATGTACCGCCCCCACAGTTGCGGCGCCCGGGTAGTTCGTATCGTTCATGTTGGCGCCGATATTTTCATTTTGCCAATAACTTTGTTGATACTAATGAACGAAAAAACAAACATAATAAGCAATTTACATTTACCTAATCCATTGAATATGTATAACGGAATATATATATAATTATATATATATATATATACCGGTATATATATATTATATATATATATATATATATACTGTATATATATAGTATATAGTTCAGGGGCATGTGCTGAGACATTGTGTAGCCTCGGCGCTCAACTCCGTCTTATTACCCTTTGGAGCTTGTGGTGATTTACCCAATATAGGAGGTATTGCATTTTATGGGTTACCACAGTTTACTTTCCCGAGTAGGAAGTCACAAATGTCCACTATCTTCAGGTTTCTATTTACTGTTAGGTGAACAGAGGAATATAGTGTAGGGAGACTTACCCATCTGTATTGCCATGCCCGGGAATCGAACTTGGAACCTTTAGATTGTGAGTCAAATATGCTACCATTGCATCTCAGCTTCCTTGTGTATATAAATACGTAAGGAGGGGAGGGTGAATTAATTTGTAATTACTGGGTTATGGATAATATTAGTTGCTCTGTATTTAAATTTGTTCAACTCTATCAGTGCCTCGCCATATCCATTCCACATAAACTGGCATTCACGGACTGCCACATGTGTTTGTAAATTTCATTAATCGATTTTAGGAGTATAGTTGGTTGTTGGAAGGAACATAATAATTGATATTGGTTCAGGGGTAATTTATCGAGAGGACTTCCCTAGTGGTTAAGGCCCCATTAATTGCTCTTTCCATTCACATATGCATAGCCTACGTGAGTTGCAGTTGGGATGTGTGTACATGCTTAGATTGATATGCAGGATTCGAAGTTGCATAATAAATCGTAGGCAGTGTCCACCATTCTTTAACTGTCTTCGTGGTGCGATGCATAAGGTGTTGATTTTCGGTGTGAGCATCCTGGATTCGAATCCACGGACTGCCACATGTGTTTGTAAATTTCATTAATCGATTTTAGGAGTATAGTTGGTTGTTGGAAGGAACATAATAATTATTCCTACTGAGAGCGTACATGACTTTCAAATTCTACGGCTGAAAGTCATTGCCGAATTCACGAACTTGGTAAAGAAGACCAAAGTGTTTGGAGTCAGTTTTTGCAATAGATATGACGTGAGGTAACCAAATGCGGTTGGCACCAAGGGACATACAAGGATACGGGAAGAGGTGGGAATATTTATATCATTGAAAGTTACAAGAAATTCAAGTGGATTTTGTCTATTAATTAACTGAATTTTATTTAGTTTAATTTGAAACAAATTGTATTTATCACACTCAGTATGTTTTTTTTTTTGTTTTTTTTGAAAAGTCACGTAGTGTTTAACTGGGAAACTGCAATGTCAATCTTTGTGAAACAATGTTTAAAATGCCGAGTATCTGGCTTTAATTTCATGCTTCTTACAATACTCGCTTAACCATTTTAGGGGTGCAGTAGGTTCTTAACTTAGTTTATTTTTGTTATGTGTATGAAGGAGATAAAATGCAGGTTGCCTGTAACGAGTGTCTCCCCCAAAGCCAACATAGTGACAGAACCATATTCAAGGGACGTTGAGGTCAAAATGCCCGGACACACGAAGTTTAAAGCAATCTAATTCATAGTATGCAGGAAAGATTGATTGAGGGAGAGAGTTCCAGAGTTCACTTGTTGAGTAGAGGTTATACATACAACATAATTATACACGTGTACAGTATGTATTCGTTTAATGTTTAAAGGTGACAAAGTAAGTGGCAAACAATATGTATATTCAGAGATAAATTAATACTTAGGACATAATATGTACAGTACGTAATTACTGTAGATAAAGAGAGAAACTTAAATAGGTATAGACTGAATTTTGGGGGACGTGTGAAGTTAATGAAAGTATTTACTGTGTACCGAGTGGTGTGTTGGAGGCTTCTACGGGAAAGAATATTGACATGCAGTATCTCAGTTCACGTTGGTGGAATCGCCAAGGTAAATTAAGGTATAAGTATATTAGGCAAAGTGGTAAAGGGATAGCGGGTTAATTGTTATATTCTATTACGTTAAGAGGGATCCTGAAACAAGAAACAGTATTACTTGTGGTAAATCTAACGTTCAATATCTTATTGATTTACCAGTGGTAATAGGCAAGGAAATTAGGGGAGTCTGTACTTTTGCAGGCGTGGTAGGAGGGCGGAGAGCTTCTGCTTCGACGTGAGCGGAATAAAACTAACTTTATCAACCGGAATACGACATGAGTATGCTGGAGAAGGGCTGTGTCTGCCTCGTCGTCTGCGGTTTCCGTCTTTCGTCCGGAACCTAGACAGCAACTGGCTAGGGGGGCTCGTTCTTCCACCGTCTATAGTGTATTCGCTGTAAGTAGGCGAGAAATCATGACCTCTATCCTCTGTAACTCAAAAAGGGCTAGAGCAAATTGGCTGTACATTTCCACATATATTCCTGGACTTACTCTTCCCAAATGGTAGACATATTAGCTCGATTACTCTATTCGTTTTTGAGCTGCAGAAGTTAAAGGTCATAATTTCTCGCCTATACTTACAGCGAATAGACTATAGGACCTGGACAGATATTTACTGTACAGTTGCCCACATAAATGTGATTACACTCGTGATTTTATGGGTGGAGGGAAATTTAGCATGATTGGAATAAGAGTATACTTTCTTGTGAAGTAATTAGATATTATGACCAATTACCGATTTTAAAGAAAATTATTCTTGTAAGTCAATCATTCAATTTCCTTCCAAACAAAATCACAGACTGGGTAAAACTTCATTTGGCCAACTGTTCCTCTGTCATTTATGTATAGCTGCATAGGTATTTGTGATTCATTAATGAAATCATCCATTGATCTCATATTCACAGTTGTAAATAATGATTAAACGATTAATATCCGATATACAGTAATTTTAATTATATTTCGCTTGTATGCCTATGAGTTCTCCGAATGAGTGATAATCAATCATTTTAGGAATGTAATATATATAAGTACATTTATAAATGTTATTGTTGCTGCTTCTAGCACTAGCTCTAATTTTATTAATTACAGGACAATAAAGGCTCAGGTTACTTAAACGCTTATGAAAAATTAGAGTGGAAGTCAAGATATAGACAAATAGTATATTGTTTTCCATAGCGTGGCTGGAAGTATACTAACATCTGCATAGCATTGAACTCACTTGGTAAAAGTTGTAAGGGTTGTACAGAACGCTGGTTGGTACCAGAATTCTATGAGACAGGACTCGGGAAATGCTGAATAACAGAAAGCAAGAGAATTCCTGCATGTGGAGACGGACCTGAAAAATGTACAAAACCTTTCGGAGGCATCAGCTTATGGTATTCAGTGTTGGGTATGCTGTAGTAGTACGTGGAAAAGAAAAGCAGATACTGTCGAAACGCAACGCAATATATTTTCACCTCGTCTCCACATATGTTATTTTTATAGATATTTTGCCAAGAGAATATTTAAGGGGAGATCTCCACTCGAGGGATTTTTTTCTTGACCTCTTTCTCCGTCATGTTTAGCCCCATTGCTTTTGATATTATAAAACGTTTGCCCCATTAATTTAGCGATTTTAAGAACTTTCACCCCATATTAAGACCTTTCGTGCCATTCAGGTGTCAATTTTATCCTGGCGAGCGATAGCGAGCCTGTAATCTAAGAGGAATCGGCCTTCGGCCGGGGCATTTGTCTACCGAAAAATGTACAAATTTATCTTGAAAGGGACTCAAGTGGGTGTAATTTTAAGCTTGATGGAGGTCTAGGGAACAAACTAAATACCTCCCCTGAAGGTCTGTGCATAGTATATACAGTATTAGGTTTATTTAGTGTTTATTTAGGTCAATGCGTGTTGGAGTAATAACATACGGTCCTGATTCGATTATTTTTCTTAAAGGAGTGGTATTCTACATGAACGCCTTCAGCATGATGACGCAATTTTCATCCTAGTCTGGTTACCATTAGACGATGTTTTATAGCTTATAATTAATCTACCTCTAGGAATCGAAAGGGTAAATACGATCTCAATAAACCCTCTGAAAAACATAGGCACTTCTTAAACTGCATAAAATAGTGTAATTGTAAACAAGATCAAAGGTGAAAGGTAGTTATCGTGCTGAAGGGGTTAAACATATATATCAGCCAATATTAACTGAAACTTATTGTGTAACAAATGGCATTAGTCAATTATGGAATTATGTGTTATAGAATGAAACGTCTGTCATAAACAACTGCCACAAACCATAATACCTGGGCAACACAACATCCATGGAACAGATTGATGGTTTACTTAAATGGCCAGGCACTCCAACAATTTATTGGTGCGACAACGGTATACACAAGTATGATAAAATAATTGGGTATGCATATAGTAATTTACCTTTCTGTCCTTGTACTAATTCGACTCCATTAATAAACTTCTAAATTGGGTAGATTATTGTGGACACTTTAATTACCTTTTCCATAACCATTATCTTTTCCTGTATGGGTCAACGTAAATATGAAAGAATATAATCGTGGACCAGCATGATCGCGAATCGTAACGATCTGACTCCAAAGGAGAGGATGGATGAAAAAAATATATGTCATAATTCTCTCATATAATGCTAGGCTATAGTATTTACCCACATATACATATGATTGAATTACAAAGAACATAAACACCCATATCATATCAATAGATCAGATAGTGAAAGTGAAGGTGAGGGTGGGAGGTGGATAGTGTCGGGGGAAAACGCTGCACCCTTCCTCCGCGACGTTCTCCTCTGTATCATAGGTATAGATGTACAAAGGAGTATGTAGCCTTCATTGTTGACTTTAGGGCCCATCCTCTTCCGCTAACCCCACCCAAGCCATAGGCGGGTGAGGACGACCAAGATCTTGTATACAGATCTTTAGGACGACACAGTTGCAGGAGAGTTACTTGCTGGCTCTATGCTGTTTGGGAGTAGCATGAGCATTTGGGAGTGTAGCGTTGGGTGGTATCAAGAGGTGCCATTTAGCCCTGTTTGTTAACCAATTTTCAAGCACCTACCCACTTTTTGTTAGTGTTTGAAAATCGTGTTCATATGAAACTTATAGCATTCCCCAACAGAGCCTTTTAGGCTTATCGCAGCCAATAGGTTAACAACGCCATGGGCATGCAGCCTCCTCGGATGAGTTTTCTTTTATCTTATTTTTCATTTGCCTCTTTATCTTTCCTTAATCCTTTCAGCATTAACACTTCCTTTGTTTGTATTTGTGATTTTCCTTCTGACTTACACTAAAGGAATATGCCCAGCTTAGAGAAGACATCTGGGAATAGCAAGGGAAGAAACTAACTTTCCTTTTATTTCTCTATCAAGTATCTAAATATCTCTTTTTACGTCCTTATATCTCCATCAAATATCTGTTTATCTCGCTTATTAGCTCTATTAAGTATCAATTTATCTCTTTAGCTCTCCTTTCATCTCTGTCGAGTATCTATTGATCTCTCTTTTGTTTTTATCTATCAAGTATTTATCTCTCAATGTTCCTGCCTCGTCATTCAGCCAAGCAGGACACATTAGTCACCCCTCACTCCCCTCCACACAGACCGACCTAGACACTGCTCTCTTAGGCTTGTATTCTTGGACCATTATCTACCTTCTCGGCGCCGTTAACCCCTTCTGTACCGGCTACGTCTTTTCTATTAGATTTCTGATACATTTAGACGATTTTATGAAGCTTGGGAAAAATATATGGTAGCTAAAAGGATTAATTGAGATAGTCTGTAGCATTGTAATGGGTAGACGTCATTTCTAAGCTGAAGAAAATTGTCTAATAGTTGTCAGAATGGAATGAAAAGTACATCACCGGTACAGAAGGGGTTAATGGACGAAATAACTTGAAAGATGACGTTGCCTTTTTAATGTGATTGTCGCTATATTTGGACGGTTTTATGAAGCTCGGGAAGCATATATGGTAGCTAATAGGAGCTCGGGAAGCATATATGGTAGCTAATAGGAGCTCGGGAAGCATATAATATCGGTAGCTAATAGGAGCTCGGGAAGCATATATGGTAGCTAATAGGAGCTCGGGAAGCATATATGGTAGCTAATAGGAGCTCGGGAAGCATATATGGTAGCTAATAGGAGCTCGGGAAGCATATATGGTAGCTAATAGGAGCTCGGGAAGCATATATGGTAGCTAATAGGAGCTCGGGAAGCATATATGGTAGCTAATAGGAGCTCGGGAAGCATATATGGTAGCTAATAGGAGCTCGGGAAGCATATATGGTAGCTAATAGGAGCTCGGGAAGCATATATGGTAGCTAATAGGAGCTCGGGAAGCATATATGGTAGCTAATAGGAGCTCGGGAAGCATATATGGTAGCTAATAGGAGCTCGGGAAGCATATATGGTAGCTAATAGGAGCTCGGGAAGCATATATGGTAGCTAATAGGAGCTCGGGAAGCATATATGGTAGCTAATAGGAGCTCGGGAAGCATATATGGTAGCTAATAGGAGCTCGGGAAGCATATATGGTAGCTAATAGGAGCTCGGGAAGCATATATGGTACCTAATAGGAGCTCGGGAAGCATATATGGTAGCTAATAGGATTAATTGAGATAGTCTGTACTGCAGCCATTTAATGTGTAAACGTTCTTCCCAAGTTGAATAAAATCGTCTAATAGTTGCCAGAATATAATGAAAAAGATGTCTCCGGTACTGTATGGGTTAAGGGGTTAAAACGGCGTAATCCACTGAAACAGATTTACCCTTTTGACTTTAAAGATTCTTTTTAAGCTAAGTAAAAGCACCTAGTGTTAGCCAGAACAAAAATTAAAATGGCGTAATCACATTTAAAGGGAATAACTCTGCTCTCTCGCTCCACTATCTTCCTTATCGGTATAGAACACAGGTAACAGGTAACATTTTAACTGACGCCCAATAGAGACAGTTACTGGCAATCTATTCCCATAAATGCATTGCATTGATTAAAGCGTGAAATTTTTCTATTAAGAGGAGATTTCCACTCGAGGGATTATTTTCTGGACCCCTTTCTCCCTCATGTTTAGCCCCGTTGGATTTGAGATTTTAAGACGTTCGCCCCATTAGTTTGGTGATTTTAAGAACTTCCACCCCATTTGTAAATTATAAGACTTTTCGTGCCATTTAGGTGTCGATTCTTTCCTGGCGAGCGATAGCAAACCTGTTATTTATGAGGAACCGGTCAAGCCGTAACTATACATTCGAAATCGAATATTGATACGACGATACGAGAATCCTTTGAAGTGTTTGAAGATATGGTGCTCCCCTTACAATGGACTTAGAGGGTTACGGTTCTTTTGTTCCCTAACTCTTGAATCATCCCCTTGGCTCACGACACGGCACACTTTGATCCAAGTTTGCCTCAGGCCCCCCCTCACCGCTAGGCACAAATATCCCCTTTGTTATCCTCCCGCTCGGCCCGAACACCAGCCTAAGCCCTAGCTATCGTATTTATCCATAGCTTCCGATTCCTTGCATCAACTGTTGAATTTATCTTTTCATCCCGTTTCAGACCTAAACGAATATATATATATATATATATATATATATATATATATATATATACGCCCATTCCACACTCCCACTCTCTCACACATGTATCCCTCCATTTGGTATCAGTCATTCTGCATAGTTCCAGCCTGGCATTCACTAACACTTCCAGGACCTCTCTCTCTTTTGTGTCATCTTTCATTACTCTTACATTCCAAGTCGCAATCCTTAGGCTGTCCATTGTAGGTTGGAGTTCGTCAACATTAGGTCCGTCCATATCCGAGGCCATTCGTTCGTTCATCGTTGCCGTATGTATTTATCACGGGTCCCCCGGGGGGTCGCAAACCCAACGACCCAACCTCTTTAGTCTCTTTTTACGACATGCAGGACGCACGTTGGGCATATTCTATTCCCTTATATATCGGCTTATTTTTTTAGCAAAACATAATAATAACAGAACCGGTCTCACCTCTTTTCTTGAATGTAACCCATTGGCTTTAGAGGTAAATACTATACACGCGCCCTGACGCATTCCAATCACCATAACATTATATAACCACACAATCACTATTGACTCGTGTCATTGTTATTGGGCTTCTTCTGTACTAAACTAATGCCTCCCAGTTGTCCACAGCATACATTATGGTAAGTATAGGTGTGTGTGTGTGTGTGTGTGTGTGTGTGTGTGTGTGTGTGTGTGTGTGTGTGTGTGTGTGTGTGTGTGTGTGTGTGTGTGTGTGTGTGGTGTGTGTGTGTGTGTGTGTGTGTGTGTGTGTGTGTGTGTGTGTGTGTGTGTGTGTGTGTGTGTGTGTGTGTGTGTGTGTGTGTGTGCGCGCGCGCGCGTGCGTGCACTAAACTAATGCCTCCCAGTTGTCCACAGCATACATTATGGTAAGTATAGGTGAGTGTGTGTTTTTTTTTTTTCTTCTTCTATACAGGACATTTTTATCCCTTAGCAGCCGATATATCGATTGATTATGGAAACCTTATTAAACTACTGTCTCTCCTTTATATGAATACCAAGTTTTCCCAAATAACAACATATTTCGCTACTAAGCCTTCGTAGTATATGAGTAATCAAGATCGAGCATGTCAGTTTAAGGGGAGATTTCCACTTGAGGGATTTTTTTTCTTGACTCCTTTCTCCCTCATGATTAGCCCCATTGTTTTTCTAATTTTAAGACGTTCGCCCCATTATTTTGACGATTTTAAGAACTTTCAACCCATTTCTGTCAATTTTAAGACCTTTCGTGCCATTTAGGTGTCGATTTTATCCTGGCGAGCGATAGCGAGCCTGTAATTTAAGAGGAACCGGCTTTCAGCCGGGACATTTTTCTACCGAAAAATGTACACATTTATCTTGAAAGGGGCTCAAGGGGATGTAATCTTAAGCTTGATGGATATCTAGGGACCAAACTAAAAACCTCCCCTTAACATCAGCTGCAAAATATTAGACAATAAGCATCATTGAACTATGTTATTCTTAACCGGGCCAGGAATACCATCTTATAGCAATGGATTTCTTCACAATTAACTACAGAATATACAGTAACTGATTTATACTAGATCTCTGATTGGTATGGGCAGCGTATTATCATAATGATAATATATACCGGTAATATTATGTAATCAAGCATGGTTCAGTAATCAAAATATGAACATGACAGTTTCTCCCTCTGTTAAGATAAGGTAAGGTGCTGGTGCAGTGATACACTATTACAAATCAGGGCCATAAAAAGGGTATGCAAAAGGTGTATATGTTCAATGGGAATGTTGATAGTGATTTATCTGTCTCTCCTTGTGTAAGATGGGTTTATTATCACTAAAGCCGGTATCACACGAGAGCTTATATAGTCAACATTCGATGATCAAAATTTTGCTGGGAACATTTCTTGAATATCTTCCAACGGTATCGGAAACTAGACTGATGATAGATGAATTTAGGCAACCGAAATATTTTATATGTTGACCACATAAGCTGCCAGACCAGTGTTAAAGATAAATGTTGAGTGAAAAAGCGCTTGTGTGATACCGGCTTAACATACCTTTCAATGGGTAAACTCTTATGGGCACTTTAATTACCCTTTTCACACCCATTATTATTGAGAATGTAGTGTTTTGTGCAAGATCAACGTTCTGTTATAATAGTCAGACAAAGGTGGTATAGTTCTGACATCTGCTATGACAGTGGGAGACCGAACTCATCCATTCAGTCTCCGGGCAAGTCCACAGGTGGTAAAGTGTCCCTCCACCAGTAGCTCTTAAGGGGGGTCACCGTTTTTTTGTTTTAATTTTTTTCTCCTTTTCTCTCTTCCCTGGCTTGTATCCATTTGGCCCCATTCAGCTAACTGTTTTAAGATGTTTATCCCCATCCAGGTGTCGATTTCTTCCTGGCGAGCGATAGCGAGCCAGCATTTTATGGAGAAATCCGGCTTTGCCGGAGAAATTTTTCTATCGAAAAATGTACAAATTTAGCTTGCTGTCAAAACAAAAATAAATATATATGCTGGCTCGCTCCCGCTCGCCAGGAAAATATTGACATCTGGATGGGGGTAAACGTCTTAAAACAGTAGGCTGAATGGGGCCGAATGGATACAAGCCAAAGCGAGCGGGAGAGAAACAGAAAAAGGCGAAGTGGGCTCCCTTAATATAATCAATTGATTTGATTCATTCCTGATTTATTTGGCTAACCCATTATTATCCTTCACTCGGAGATCTGAAGCAGCGGTAACCTTATTAGGTCTCAGAAAAAATTATACATAGTGTCAATAGACGTTTATTTTATGAATTACTTTTATGGCGCACTGGAAGTGAATAAGTTTGGCATCAATATAGGAAGGCATAGAGCACCAAGTTATGATATATGGAGCTTCGTTCTTTTACTCTGTGTTTGTTCGTTGTTTTATGTTGTTTTAGTGTTTTCCCTGTTCTTGTCTTGAGTCGGCAACCCCCAAGAAAAAAGAAAACAAAACATAATAAAATAGAATAAAATCGATTTTTTTTGTTTTTTTTTGAAAAATGGGGATTGGGCCTGAGCATATAGATAGATAGATATAATGATAAAGCCAAAGTTTTACATGCGAGGCGGAGGAGACAATTGATTGTAAGAGACGGTATGCTCACCATCTGTATACATATTTAAACTACGGCCCCCGACTTAATCCAAAAGTGTTCATTGAACTTATGTTGGTATTTGTGTTAAATGTTGATTGACATAGTAACATATACCTGTATATTCAGTTGGTTCAACGTTCTCGACACTCTTACATTACATTAAGGGGAGGTTTCTAGTTCACCCCCTACACCTCCATTAAGCTTAAATAATATATCCCCAAGACCCCCCTTCGAGATAAATTTGTACATTTTTCGGATAAAAAAAAATCCCAGCCAAAGGCCGGTTCCTCCTAAATTACAGGCTCGCTGTCGCTCGCCAGGAAACATTCGACACCCAAATGGCACGATATGTCTTAAATTTGACAGAAATGGGGCAAAACCTCTTAAAATAGCCAAGCTAATTGGACAAACAGGTATATTATTCTGGAAACTATTATACAATTATATTCAGCTTAGGAAGGACGTCTACTCATTAAAAGGCTAGAAATGATGTCGACTAATCCTTTTAGCTAAAATATATCTTTCCTAAGCTTCATAAAATAGTCCAAATGTTGCTGACATCAAATAAACCCCCCACATCCAGCTCACACCCTTCCCACCCCATCGCCCCAATCCCTCTTACTATGCCAACTAAGGCCATGTTTCCCTATGCCAACTAAGGCCATGTTTCCCTATGCCAACTAAGGCCATGTTTCCCTATGCCACCCCCTCTCTTTTATCTTGTAGGGAATCACCAAGCGCCCACTCTGTACTTTCCGATGCCCCTATTAATATATCCTTCCATATTCAACCTTTGAAGGGGGTAGATGGTATTTATTTGTATATTAATTTGTGCATTTATAATTATTTTAGTTTCCTCCCTAGGCCTCCATCAAACTTAAAATAGCATCCTCAAGATCCCCCATCCAGATTAATATTACAAATCATCTATCATGTATGGAATCACCAGCGTTTACATTCCACTCCCCGTTACCTCATCCATCCTTCCTCCCACAATCCACTCCCCGTTACCTCACCCATCCTTCCTCCCACATTCCACTCCCCGTTACCTCACCCATCCTTCCTCCCACATTCAACTAACTCTCCAGGCCAGCAGATTCCACCACTCCTCCTCCACACATTACAATTTTATCACATCATTCCCTTTTCCAGGTCCCAGCTTTCATCTTAAGTGGAGATGAGCTGGTTTTTTAGGCCCCCTTCTCCCTCGTGTTAGCCCCATTGTTTTTAGAGTTTAAGACGTTCGGGTCATTAGTTTGGCAATTTAAAAACTTTACACCCCATTTCTTTGTCAATATTCAGACTTTTCGTGCCATTTAGGTGTCGATTTTTTCCTGGCGAGCGAAAGCGAGCCTGTAATTTTAAGAGTAATCGGCCTTCGGCCGGGACATTTTTCTACCGAAAAATGTACAAATTTATCTTGAAGGTGGGTCTAGAGGGTGTTTTTTACAGCTTGATGATGGTCAAGGGAGGAAAATAAAATATAGTAAAATAATAAAACAATAAGCAAATAAATACGCCCATCCCCCTGTGAGTTACATTACACTACTCCACCTATCCCAACACAAAGAATCTCCCCTCAGACTCCCCCCCCCCCCCCCCACACACACACACACATCCAACCATGTATATTTATTTATTGCATTTCCTCCACACCAGACTTCAGCTCACTCCACCCCCACTTCATAGCAAAATTCCCTTTAACTATTCCCGATTTCACCTTAACATTAAGTAGATACAATACGCATTTCTTTTATTTTTATTTTTTCTGGCCATTATTAGGCGATTTCATTAAGATTAGAAAAGGTATATGGAAGTCAGAGGGTTAATTGAGACAGTTTTTACCCTTATAATTCCCACAGATCCTTCCTTAACTGTATACACTCGTCTAATGAGAGACAGAATAAATTGTCAAAATGCGTCACGATCTTCAAAGGGTTAAGTGTCCTCACTCTAAAATCCTCTATATATGTGGAAGCACCCACACCCACACTCACTACCCTAAGTTACACCAACAATCCCCCCTCCTACAGCCATCCTACCACCCACACCAGACCCACACCATACTCCTGCCGCCCACACCGCCCCTTTCCTGCCCCAGCGTAAATACTCGGGACCCGCCGTCACGTAGCGCGAGCAAGAAAAATAAACATCAACACATTTTTAATCCTGGCTGCAACTGGGTGCATTTGGGAAGCGTCGAGCAATGAAGTCGAGCGGCGCCTCATCCTGTGAACTTGTGGAAAAATGCGGAATGGGATATGTTGGCGCGGGATCTCTGTGTGATAAATGAGGAGAGAGAGAGAGAGAGAGAGAGAGAGAGAGAGAGCGAAAGAGAGAGAGAGAGAGGATAGTAGATGTGGGCGAGTGCGAGCTCATGGAAAGAGAGAGAGAGAGAGAGAGAGAGGGGGGGGCGGGTGAGTGAGAGTAAGTGTGGTAAAAAAATCCGTTCATACATAGTGCCATCGACAACTATATTGTTTCTTCTTTTTATATGAAACAAACCAAAGAACAACAACAATAACAAGAGTGAGACGAGAGGTAAACAAGCACCTCGTTGATTACCGATGGAGGCAAAAAAAAACACAAAAAAAGTCAACAGAACAAAATTTGACTATAAATATGAACAAAAAGAACGATGTGCTAATGTATAATAATGAAGAAAACAACGATGTGTTAATATATAATAATGACAAAATTGCTGTGGTAAAATATATTAATGAAAAAAACATGTACTAAAATGTAGTAAGGACTTGAATTTTCTTACTACCTGTGAATTATTCAAAGTTGTTATTATGGTGGTAGAACACGACATTAGAACGCGACTGTACAGTCGCGCTAATAAGTGATGTCTCGGCACCAAGTATGTTTTGATCAATAATTGGTATCAGCAATATCTAAGCTTCATTTCTTCATAACGAGTGCAATATACAAACATGTTCTTACACTTATCCACCCTATTCAACATCTGACAGACAATAATACAGCACAGAACAAGCCAAACGCAATGACAGCTGGGACAATACTTATTAGCGCGACCGACAAGCCATAGCTGGGTGCCCTGTAATACATCAAAGGTATATATGGTAAATACAATCAGGTTGAATATGTATTGATAATTATTTACTTTTGATTATTTAATGTCTTTCTACCCTAATTAGATGGGTTTATCACTGCCAACATTCCTATGAAGGGTAACTTAAAATGGACACTTTATTTACCCTTTTCAAACCTTATTTAACACTATTTGGTCCGACGTGGGTCTTGTTTCGATCCATTAGTTTGGATAGTTTTAGACGTTTTAGCCCATTAGTTTGGCACTAATGAGATGCTTCACCCCATTCAGGTGTCAGAAAAAATCGAAAACTGTACACATTTAGCTTAAGGGAAGTTTGCATAGGCAATTTATAGTTTGAAGCTTTTTGTGTTAGCCTAAGGGACAAACTAAAAATACATTGCTAAAACAAGCATAACACTCAATGATAATTAAACTAAATAATATGATAACCGCCTAGACGCCGAACCAGATAATGTAAGACCCATAAGTGTTTGAGTATAGAATGACTGGCAGAGAGAGAGAGAGAGAGAGAGTGAGAGTGAGTGAGTGAGAGATGGGCAGGGAGAAAGATTAAGTACTAAGAGTGGAAGATGTGGTTGAAAGAGAATATATTATTATGAAGAGCTGGCGGAACGAGTAAGAGTGAGCTGGGGTGAGCGTGTGACTGAGATGATCATGTGAGAGAGAGAGAGAGAGAGAGAGAGTTTGTGTGAGAGAGAGAGGGAGTGTGTGTGTGTAAGAGAGAGAGAGTGATTGAGTGTATGTGAGAGAGAGAGAGAGAGAGAGAGAGAGAGTAATAAGGCTGTGTTGACGAGAGTAAGATAGCGCAAGACGAACATAACACCAGGTAAAAGATAAATTACAGAAGAGAAAATACCAATTACGGCCGTCATAACCCAGGTTATGACTGTCTGAGGTAATATGTATGATAATCCGCCTGCAAAAGATGGGCGTATATATTTGCTCATTTATATATTTTGTTTTCTTTGTTTAGTTTCCTCCCTAGACCTCTATCAAACTTAAACACAAAAATAAAACTCCAGGATACCCCTTCAAGATACATTTGTACATTTTTCGGTAGAAAAATGTCCTGGCCAAAGGCCGGTTCCTCCTAAAATACAGGCTCGCTTTCGTTCGCCAGAAAAAAATGACAGCTAAAGGGGCGAAAGGTCTTAAAATCGCCAAACTAATGGACCGAACGTCCTAAAATTTGAAAAATAAAGGGGCTAAGCATGAGGGAGAATGGTGTCCAGAAAATCCGCCCATCTCCCCTTAAGAAAGGAGGGGAATTAGAAACCGAATGAAGGAGAACAGTGAACCCCCTTGAGGATTATGACGCGTTATGACAGTATATTGTGGCTACCATTAGACGATCTTATTCAGTTTAGGAAGAACTTGTGGGAGCTAGAGAGTTATTTGAGATGGTTTATACCCCATTAACTATGAGAGGTTCTTCATCAATGCGTAAAATCGTCCAATGATAGCCATAATAAACGAAATTAACACGTAAGGAGAGAAGAGATGGCGGGAGGGATGTAGGGTGCGGGCGTAGCCCTCTCTCTATGTATCATCCTTCTCAACATCCAGAGGGGCTATGCTGATATACAGGTGCAGAGGGGACCGGTAGTGTACCAGGTCAACCCTAAACAAGTATTGAGGGACCTCGTCACACAGAAATCACACACGAGTGAAATTTCTGTCACCATTCCTGCCTGGTCTATTTCATATATCGGGAAGACGCCGCGGCTGGGCAAATACTCTGGCACAACCTCGTTACAACACCTATTGTGCTACACTCTAATTAGCTGCGGAGATGTAGAGACCAAGTTCAACGTTGAAGAAACCTCACCACCAAACAAGTAAGGCAGACACCGACATTTCAACAGTCCCTAGCAGTAAAATTCGTTATAACAAACTGGGCCAGCAGGTACCCCAGCCTCCCGTCACGCTCCAATTCAACCCACAACACAACCCAACACGGTCGGCGACCCAGTCTCCCGTCACGCTCCAATTCAACCCACAACACAATCCAACACTATCGGTGGCTCAACATGTAACTGGAGCAGCTAGGAAGAAAGGCATCAGTCGCAACAACATCAACAATGGAGCAGCATTAGCAGCCAGGAATAAGGACAACATCATCAAACAGCAAATACAGGTGGGGCAGGGAGGGGTCACAGGGGGAGACATAGCCACAGACAGTCCCCACCCTAGCAGCACAGCTGATCACCACACCACCAGACGTACGACGAACAATACAAAGAATCTATGTACAGTGTGCGATATTAGATTCAACAAAAGGAGTCCAACATCACAATGTAGTATTTGTAATGAAACAGCACACGATCGATGTTCTTATGTTAACAGCAGAAAAGAAATGGAATGCGATAAATGCAGGGAATTAGCAATTACCCACTCCACCAACTCTACATTACCCACAGCATTACCATTAATACCACAGATATCGGCGACCCAAGTAGCACAACATGCAACAAGAACAACAATAAAAACAGGTAGCACTCGCAAATACATCAACAGGGAAGCAGCATCAACGGGCAATGAAAACAACAACAACAACAACAACAGCAAACAACCACAGCCCGACCGCGAGTATCCCCTACCCTCTCCCGCACAAACAGCTGATCGACGCGGACCAAACCACACCTCCAGTCGTATGATAAACAGTAAGAAAAAACTATGTATAGTCTGTAATATTGGTTTCAACAATAGGAGTTCACTTTTACAATGCAACAGTTGTAATGAAATTGTTCATAACCGATGTACTTACGTTAACAGTAGAAACGAAGTTGAATGTGTTAAATGTAGGAACTCAGCTGTGCAACATCGCGAAACCATTTGTTTTATTTGTGAATCACTCATAACACGACGTCAGAAGATCCAAAACTGTGTAAAGTGTAAACATGTAGCTCACATGAAGTGCATCTCTAAGAAGACCAACAGTGAAGAACGGGAATTCCTTTGCAATAAGTGTGCCTTGCATTCATTACCGAATATTAATGTAAATGATCCAAGTATTAACAACTCAGAATCCAGCCAGGACACATTCAAAATCAAAGATGAATACAGAGTGTTCACCAACAAAGGGCTCCATCTTATCCACATTAACGCCAGATCAATGTACCATAAATTGTCAGAAATAAACTTGTTAGCTAATAAGGCCAAAGCTTCAATAATTGCAATCACAGAAACCTGGCTGGATTCAAGTATAAACGATGGTGAAATAAACATTCAAGGTTTCAACATGGTTAGGAATGATCGCAATAGGCATGGGGGAGGAGTATGTCTGTATGTAAAAAAACAACCTCACACACACAACTAGGACCGACCTCCATGTAGAAAATCACGAAGCTCTGTGGATCGACCTTCACCTGCCGAGGACAAGACCCATCACAATTGAGGTATGCTATAGGCCACCAGCCGACACACAATTCTTGACCAAATTTGAACGAACTTTGTCATCGCTAGACCCTCGGAATGAATCCATCATACTAGGGGATTTTAACCTGTGTTACAAACAACGAAATGATAGGCTTGTACGAGAATATAGGCATATACTGACAATGCACAATCACAAACAACTCATCACAACCCCCACACGTATCTCTGAGAACACTGCCACAATATTAGACCACATAAACTGTAACAGAGAGGACAAAATATCCCAATCAGGGGTTATACAGACTGGGATAAGTGATCACTTCGTCACATATTGCACACGGAAAACCACAAAATTACCCTAGAGAATCACAAGGTTATCAAAACAAGGTCACTCAGAAACTACAATAAGGAAACATTCTGGACATTTTATGGAATACAGACTGGTCTCCAGTGTTTGGAAGTACAAACGTTAATGACGCATGGGTTGGCTTCAGAACCATCATCACAAACATCCTAGACGAAATAGCTCCTCTGAAAGACATACGAATTAAAGCAAGGTCAGACCCATGGATCAACAATGACATACTACACCATCTGGAACACAGAGACAATCTGTTAAAAAGGCTAGGGAAACATAGACAGGATCAAGGTCTGAAACATGAGTTCAACAGGGCCAGGAATAAACTAAGTAGGAAAATGAAATCGGCGAAAAATAATTATTTTCACAATAAGGCAGAGGAATATCAGAATAACCCAAAGAAACTATGGAGGCACCTAAAAACAACAGGCTACAGCAACAAGACAAGGGATTCTTCTAACACTAATATTGCTCTCACCATTAATGATCAGGTTTGCCACGATAAACGACAAATTTCAACCTACTTCAACTCCTTCTTCACTTCCATAGCAAATACACTTGCACAGAACCTACCTCAACCTCTCAATAAATACACGACAACAACGGCCACCTTTCGTAATTTCTACAGAGATAAAGACATACACCCGAACACATTTAGATTGCAAAATGTTACACCAAAATAAACTTTTGACGAGCTGTCTAACCTAAATGTACATAAGAGCACAGGACCAGACAAAATGCCTGCCAAATTTCTACGAGATGGAGCCATTGGTATAGCAGGCCCCCTAACCCACATCATCAACTTGTCAATTAACACCAACACAGTACCTGCTGAACTGAAGGAAGCTATTGTAACCCCTCTATTCAAGAAAGGAAATAAACTAGAAGTTGGCAACTACAGACCAGTTAGCATATTATGTATTGTATCTAAAATCCTTGAAAGAGCGGTATACACCCAAATTGAACACTACCTCAAACTAAATGATCAATTCTATAAGTTTCAATCAGGTTTCAGATGCATGTACTCGACAGACTCCTGTCTCATCCACTTAACGGATCACATTCGTAAAGAAATGTCTAAAGGTAACTACACCGGTATGGTTCTTCTTGATCTACAAAAAGCGTTTGACACAGTAGACCATGATATCCTATGTAATAAACTACAAACAATGGGCATAGGGTCTGTGAACTGGTTTAAATCTTATCTTAGTGGTAGAACCCAAAGAGTCAAAATTGATGATAATATATCTGATCCTATGCCAATTAACTGTGGGGTCCCGCAGGGAAGCATCCTTGGTCCCTTACTCTTTCTCTGTTATGTGAACGACATGGAACTGAGCGTCTCATTTAAATTATTACTGTATGCAGACGACAGCGTGCTTCTGGTTTCAGGAAAAGACCCAATAAGTATTGCCGCTTCACTTTCCAAAGAACTAGCATCATGTAGTGAATGGCTAGTGGACAATAGACTATCTCTTCACCTGGGCAAGACGGAAGCCATCTTATGTGGAACAAAACGCAAACTGAAAGACATTGTGGGCTTCTCGGTCAACTGTAATGATATTCCTATAACAACAGTGTCACAAGTTAAATATCTCGGACTGAAACTGGACGCGAGTTTGTCAGGTGAAACAATTTTGGAATCTATCCTGAGTAAGTGTAGAGCACCTATAAAATACCTGTATAGACAGGTGGGATGCTTGCCTGCGGCGACCAAAAAAGACCCTCTGCCAAGCGCTTGTTCAATGTCATTTTGACTATTCTGTGTCATCCTGGTACTCTGCATCATCTAAATCAGCACAGCACAAACTTCAGGTCACTCAAATAAAATGGTTAGGTTCATGCTGAACCTAGGACCCAGATCACATGTTGGCCAGGAACAACTTCAGTCACTAGGTATGCTCAATGTCTCTGACAGGGCCAAACAAATCAGGCTAACTAATGCCTTCAAAATTTTCTATGACAGAGCTCCAGAGTATCTAAAGAATGATTTTGTTAAAGCAAATGAGAGGAGTGGACATAATACAAGAAACCGGATGTTTAATTTTAAGGTCCCGAGAATCCAAGGACAGGGTAAGCAAACATTCTTCTTCACTGCCATCAAAGACTGGAACGACCTACCCCAGTCAGTCCGTGAAAAGAGAACACTGTATTCCTTCAGACGTAGCCTGAAGGAACACCTGAACCGGACAGCTGCGAGAAGGGAGCACCAAGCTTATGTCTACTACTAAATACGACATAAGAGATAGACAAACCAAACTGAAATGATTACTGATTACGGATTACTGATATTTACTATAGGATGTAAGGTATCTTAAAATAACCCCCTACAAATACTTTCTCTAAAGTATCTATTTCTTTATCCTCCCCATTTCCCCAGCTAACCTAATCCCACAAGGACTCCAATGGAAATACGCCTAACGGCCTTATTGGGCTATCCTTAGTTGGAATTATGCAAGGCTGGTACATGTCATATTTATAACATACTATGTGGTACCAACTCTGTAAATTGCTAACTGAATAAATATTATTATTATTATTATTATTATTATAAGGGTTTCTTGAAAGTGTTAATGGGATGGATGTAGCAAACTGAGAATGTGATATAAGTACCGCACACTCTAAAATAATGTAATTATGGTAAGAGACTTGAAGGTAAGTATGTTGACATGTAAACTGCAAATTTGAAATGTGTTTATTTGCATTATATTGTAAAATAATAATTAAACCATGGAGGCATATGGTTTGCCTGAAGTAAGACAAATATGATTATGAAGAGAGAAGTAGAAATGTTAATGAGAATGATTAAGGGGAGGTTTCCACTTGAGGGATTTTTTTTCGAACTTCCTTCTCCCTCATGATTAGCCCCATTGCTTTTGAGATTTTAAGACGTTTGCCCCATTAGTTTGGCGATTTTATTAACTTTCGCCCCATTTCTGTCAATATTAAGACCTTTCGTGCCATTTAGGTGTCGATTTTATCCTGGCGAGCGATAGCGAGCTTTGTAATTTAAGAGGAACCGGCTTTCAGCCGGGCCATTTTTCTACCGAAGAAAGTACAAATTTATCTTGAAAGGGGCTCAAGGGGGTGTAATCTTAAGCTTGAAGGATATCTAGGGACCAAACTAAAAACCTCCTCTTAAGGGAAAATATATATATATGGACTCAAAGTACCGTACAGGAAAGCTATAGAGTTAACACAATTTGTCGAACGTTTTGGGGAGGTCATTGAGATGTTTATTTGTTTTTAAATTTCGGCACTATTATTGAGGGTTACGATTTTTTTTTTTTTTTTTTTAAAGCGCTTAATATTTTCCCTAGACCTCGTACAAGAACTAAAATTCCCCCCAACCCGCTTTCAACTATAGGCTACCCTCGGTTGATACAGATTTAACGTACTTACTAAATGGTATCGAAGAGAAACACAGCTAGTGGTCTATAAAGCAGGAGTGGCTAGTAGAATAAAGGAAAAGTTCAACCCTTTCATTGCCGGTAACGTCGTATCTACTTTGATGTCAACTGCATTTAAACGAATGTATATATAACTTAGGAACGTTGTATGGTAGATAAAAGGAATGTATATATAACTTAGGAACGTTGTATGGTAGATAAAAGGAATGTATATATAACTTAGGAACGTTGTATGGTAGATAAAAGGAATGTATATATAACTTAGGAACGTTGTATGGTAGATAAAAGGAATGTATATATAACTTAGGAACGTTGTATGGTAGATAAAAGGAATGTATATATAACTTAGGAACGTTGTATGGTAGATAAAAGGAATGTATATATAACTTAGGAACGTTGTATGGTAGATAAAAGGAATGTATATATAACTTAGGAACGTTGTATGGTAGATAAAAGGAATAATTGTGATAGTTTGTAACCTTTTAATGGGTAGACGTCCTTTCTAACCTGAACAAATCGTATAATAGTTGCCAGAATATACTAAGAAGGATGTCACCGGTTCGGAATGGGTTAAAGACAACTGAAAACAGAGGAACAGTGGAAAAGGTTTACACGCAGATATTTAAGATGCAAATTAATTCAGGAAGAGCGGTAGCAAAAAAGGCGATGGAAGCAAAATGTTGAAGAATAGAAAGGAAATGAGAGAAGAACTTAGTGTATGAATGAAATTAGAGGATGATTGACAGTAATTTGACCGTATAGCAGAGTTAAGGAGGAGATTTTCAATTAAGTTTTTTTTTTACCCTCTTCTCTCATGTTTAGCCCCATTAGTTTTGGGATTTTAAGGCGTTCGCCCTATTTGTTTGGCGATTTGAAAACCTTTCGCCCCATTTTTGTCAATGTTAAGACATTTCGTGACGTTTTTATGTTTTTTTCCCCCTGGCGAGCTATATCAAACCTGTAATTTAAGAGGAACCATCCTTCGCCCTGGATACATTTCTACCGAAAAATGTACACATATATCTTGAAGGGGAAGTCTTGGGGGTATTATTTTAAAGCTTGATGGAAGTCTAGGAAACATACTAAAAACTTCCCCTTAAGATGGCAATACATGAGCGCATTTCCCATGCAACGTCTTTCCACAACTCAGAGATGGTATCTTCTGAAATGTACACTCGGATGCCATAGTCTCTACCCCACTCATAAAGGCTCGTGGAACCCGTATGTTGTAGTTTTTGTTTTGTTTTTTTGTTTTTTTTGCAATTATTTCTATCTGGATTAATTTTGGGATAGAACTCGGTTTTCAATAAATATTATAATTATATAGTTTTGTAAAGCACGTTCTATCCAAAAATCAATCCAGATAATATAAATTCATAGATAAAAACATAGAGGTCCATGAAATCTAACGAGTGGACTATAAGTATCCGGGTGTACAGTAGGTAGTAATAATAAATAGATATAAGCCTTATTTCTGCCATTTATTGTAAATTAAGGTCTATCCAAAAATCAATCCAAAGTGTTATAATTGCATCAAGAAAAATATACGGGGTCCACGAATTCTTACGAGTGGGCTCGAGACTGATATTTGAGTGTACAGTAGTTATTAAAATTTATTTAGACTAAGTCCTAGTATTTTGAGTGATTAAAGTATTTTACTAAAGGTATCAAAACATTACTTACATAATTCATTTAATAGTTGAAGGCATATGCAAGGATTGAGAGAGAGAGAGAGAGCATGAAACCGGTCTGATATCAACTGAAAGTAATGTAATCATAGTGGGATGAAAAATATACAAGGCAACATAAATTTTATACCACAGAGTGGTAAATGTCTGTGAGTAAGAGAGAAACTATTAACTAACATTAATTATACGTACCTAAGAAACAGAAAGAGAGAGACGGATAGATAGACGGACAGACAGACAAATATTGAGACAAACAGACAGGGTAGGGGATTGTATGTAGATAGATAGCAAGATAAACATAAAGATAGAGACAGAGAGAGAGAGAGAGAGATTACATGACAAGTGAGATCTGTGGATGTTGTGAATTTTGACGATGGAATCCCGTTTATCTCTCTCTTTACCTCCCTCACCCGGCCGTTCCCCGCGTGGATGGTGAGCCTTTATGTCCACGGTTATATATAGAGCAATTTACCTATATATCCATCTTTATATTTATCTAGTAATCAATCAATCATATCTCTTGTTTATATATATATATATATATATATATATATATATATATATATATATATATATATATATATATATATATATATATATAATATATATATATATATATATATATATATATATATATATATATATATATATATTATACAGTATATATACAGTATATATATAGATAGATAGATATATACATAGATAGATAGATAAATTCGACTATATTACTCAACGATAAGACCAACAACTACTATTATATGTATTTGTTAGCAATCTATATAAGTCTACGCTTCTCTACCTATATATTTGACTATGTATCATGGATCATATAATGTACCGTACATAATATTTTAAGATATACACATTTTCTTCACAAGTATTATTCCACTATTCAAAGGCAAACTCAACCAAACCTGCTCATATAAAAGTGTGTAAACAAACGAGTAGTCGAGTACATTTCTGCTGTATACATTTTCCCACAAAATCCCTGCAATAGCAGCTACAGAGATACAGCGAGCACACTCCTGTGTTCACTTACATACATGCACACTACATATTTTTGTCATCAATGTGTTATGTGGACCCTTACTGAATAGTAACGAAAAATATGAAAAATATAATATTTGTGATATTAAATTTAGGCCTGATGCAATGTATGCATTCGTTATGAACCGATGTTCACGAAATTTGGTGGGCAGATAGGATATGCGCCAAGAAAGAAGTAGTTCCATTTAGGAGTCTTTCGGTAGAGCGCATACCTCTACCAGCGTAGCTGAAGTTATGCAAGTGCCGCTCTAGTTTAACCAATCTTTTAATTTCGGACGAATCAGCCACTTGGTCCAATTCAGCTGTTTACCCCAAGTTTAACTACTATTCCTAGTTCGTACGCTCGCCACAATTTAACCGCTCCTTTCAATTCGGCCAATTCGACCACTAGGCCCAATTCGTACGCGAGGTCCAATTTTACTACTAAGCCTAGTTTGACTGCTTATCATAATTCTACCAATCGATTCAACTTGACCATTCATTTTATCTATCAACCCAATTTGGTTGTTTGATCAAATTTGACATCTCAACCCAAGTCAACCAATCCGGATATTTCAGCTCAGTTCATCAGCTTAGCTCTACCCAGAAAATTGGACCACCCAGACCAGTTTGATCAATTTGATCACTTCACACATTTTACCATTCTGCCAAATTCGATCATTTGACTCAATTCAAGCACTCGGCTCAATTGGATCGCTTGACCCAAATCAACCACTCAGTAAAATTCAATTACTTGGTCAAAGTCGAATGATCGGCCCATTTAAAGAAGGCTTACAGGTGTCTCCATTATTGTCTTGCCAGCTTCAATTTCTATGTCATGAATCTAGGAAGAAGAATCGGTTTTGTGTGTAATGATAAGCATGGCTACCTAGGGTCACAATGTTGATAGCATGGTGAAAGATTTGAGTCTAGTTGCATTGCTTTATCACATGTGTTGACATTAAATTGAGCTATCAAAAACGTTAACAAGAATCATAATTAAACCTTTTTCATCATGAAATAGCTTAAGACTGGAATACATGCAGTCTGAGCGCATTTAGCCACATATTCTCCAATGTTACCAGATATATAAAAAACGCAAGATACAAGGGCCTACACACAACCTACTTCCTCAGGCTAGCTACGGTATCTTCCAAGCCTCCCGTCCCTACCTGTACACCTCCCTGCACACCACACCACTTCCTCAGGCCAGCTACGGTATCTTTCAAGCCTCCCGTCCCTACCTGTACACCTCCCGCAGCACCTCCCTGCACACCACACCACTTCCTCAGGCCAGCTACGGTATCTTTCAAGCCTCCCGTCCCTAACTGTACACCTCCCGCAGCACCTTCCTACACACCACACACTTCCTGAGGCCAGCTACGGTATCGTCGAAGCCTCCCGTCCCTAACTGTACACCTCCCGCAGCACCTCCCTACACACTACACAACTTCCTGAGGCCAGCTACGGTATCGTCCAAGCCTCCCGTCCCTAACTGTACACCTACCTACACACTACACAACTTCCTGAGGCCCGCTACGGTATCGTCCAAGCCTCCCGTCCCTAACTGTACACCTCCCGCAGCACCTTCCTACACACCACACACTTCCTGAGGCCAGCTACGGTATCGTCGAAGCCTCCCGTCCCTAACTGTACACCTCCCGCAGCACCTCCCTACACACCACACACTTCCTGAGGCCAGCTACGGTATCGTCCAAGCCTCCCGTCCCTAACTGTACACCTACCTACACACTACACAACTTCCTGAGGCCCGGTACGGTATCGTCCAAGCCTCCCGTCCCTAACTGTACACCTCCCGCAGCACCTTCCTACACACAGGAAGCTGGAATCACTCCAAGAGTTTGTAACACTCAATGTTGGAGTATCACTAACTCCAATTGTTTCAACTCCAGCATCCACCACCGCCCCAACGTCCTCTGCCAACAATCCAACACCTGCAGTAGACACTGCAGCAGATGATTCTGATGAACCTGAGCCGACATCAAACCAGGACAGCCGCCCTGTTCACCTTAGTCTCTCCCCCACTCCTCGTGCAAGAAGCCTGCTAGCATGAACAGTACCAACCCCTCGCCCCCGTTCAAACCACTCCTCTCCCCGACCTGTACGTAGAGTCCCGCCACCACAGGTTTCCGGATTTACACCAGTGAGGAACGGTGCACGGCCAACGCAGAAAAGGTCTCATCTACCAGTCACAATGTCAAACAGATTTGAGATATTGGTAGAGATGGAAGACGAACCAGAGGAGACCAGGCTCGTTGGGGATTCCATCCTACGAGGACAGGTCGAAAAGTTCTGCGACAGAGTCCCAAATCAACGAAAAAGATTTTGCATCCCAGGAGATGGACTGGACGACATTGTGGAAGCCTTCGAAGATACCACAAAGGATGCAAATGAAAATACCCTTTTTGTCATCCATGCTGGTTCAAATGACGTCATGCGCACCAGATCCGAAGAGTTGATGGAGAAATATCGCAAGATGATCCAGCACTACAAAAACAAGTCAAGGAATATCATCATCTCAGGCATTCTCCCCAAGATCGACGCACCTGACAAATTCTACGACAAGGCCTTCAGCACAAATAGCCGACTAAAATATTTGTGTCTGAGGGAAGAAGTTGAATTCATCAACCTCTGGGACAACTTCTACAACCAGCCTACTCTGTTCCACAAGGATGGCACTCATCTAAACCCTGTGGGTTCAGCACGCATGGGTCGTCTCCTACACGAAGCAGTCCGCAGCCATGGATAAAAAAACGCCATCCGAGAAGAAGCAGCAGTGACATAAATCATCCAACGCCAAGAAAAAAACAGAGGCAACCGAGGACCACCAGCGATAAGGACCGAAGACAGCGAGGACCGAGGACAGCCATGAACATAAATGTAGATCCGATAAGAACCAAAAATATTATTAAAGAGCGTTCCGTGAGTTCTAAAATAACAAATTTAAAGGTTTTCTATGCAAACGCTCGTAGCATACGCAATAAATTTTCAGATTTAGAGGAGCTAGTGTTTACAGAAAATTATGATGTGATTGGCATAACAGAATCTTGGCTCAATACAGAAGATAGAGACTTTTTAGCAGAGTATTCACTTCCCGGTTATGTAATGTTTGAGAAAAGCCGAATAAATCGAAATGGAGGTGGCGTTTTACTTTATATCAAAGAAAGTCTTAACCCTACCCTCTTGTCAAAATCTCAAATTGTGAACGTCGACGCATCTTTTGTGCTAATAAAGAATAATAAAGGTACAAAAATAATACTTGCATTAATATTCAGACCTCCAGCTCAATCAGTGCAAACTGACCGAGAAATTTACGAACAAATTGCAGATGTAAGTAACTCACAAGATACCGTAATTATTGGCGACTTTAATTTACCTGTGACCAAGGGGGGCGATACTCTTACTTCACACTCCGGACATGACTTGTATACGAACTTGCAAGAGAGTTCGCTTTATCAATTTGTTCGAACGCCAACCCGTGGTAATAACGTTCTTGACATTGTACTTGCAACAAAAGAAGAATTAATAGAGAATTTGAATGTTGGTGATGAATTCAGTAACAGCGACCATCGTACGATAACTTTCACTTTAAAGTTTACTAGTAACGAACCAAATAGTAGCATCGAAAAAGTCCCTAATTTCAAGAAAGCAAACTTCCATAAACTTAGAGCTATGTTTAAAGAAACTGACTGGAGCTTTTTAATTCACAATAACGACATAAATACATCTTGGAAGTTATTCGAAGCCACTTACCTAAAAGCAGTGCAAGACTGCATACCATCGAAAATACGGCGTCCAGGCCATAATAATAAGACCAAATGGTGGAATAAAGATATTTCAAACTGCCTGCTTGCTAAAAAATTTGCTAATGATAGATTAAAATCCTCACAAAATGACGAAGAACGGCTGAAATTTGTAGAGCTACGACGCAAAGCCAAAATGTTAATTAAGCAAAGTAAAAAGACCTTAGAGTTACATATTGCGAATCAAAGTAAAACAAAACCGAAAGAATTCTAGAGTTATATCAGAAAGAAAAAAGTAGTTACTTCAACTGTTGGACCGTTAGTCGATGAAAATGGAGAATACACCAAAGACGAAGTACAAATGAGTAATGCCCTCAATACCTTCTTTGCATCAGTTTTTACAACAGAAGACCTCAGTGATATCCCTACACCATCGCCGATTCAGATTGATAATTCAGATGTTCTAAGCAATATCACCGTTACAGAGAGAGAAGTATTGAATTGTTTAGATAAACTCAAGGTAAATAAAACGCCAGGACCTGATACAATCTCGCCTAGAGTTCTAAAGGAAGCTAAGGATGAGCTCTCCAAACCACTGACATTACTATTCAATAAATCCTTGCAGTCTGGAACTATGCCCGATCAGTGGAAGCTAGCCAACGTTACACCGATATTAAAAAAAGGCAGCAAATCCCTACCCAGTAACTATCGTCCAATTAGCTTAACCTCAGTTGTATGTAAAATGCTAGAAACGGTCATACGAGACAGACTCGTAAATCACTTAGAGGAAAATAACATACTTAAAGATACTCAACACGGCTTTCGTAAAAAACGTTCCTGTTTAACTAACCTCTTAGACTTCTTCCACGATATCCTCAACCTCTACGATGAGAGTAAAGCTGTAGATATTATATACCTTGATTTTCAAAAGGCCTTTGACAAAGTTCCCCACAAACGTTTACTGCTAAAACTAAAAGCGCATGGAATACAAGACGGTGTGTTGAAATGGATAGAAAATTGGCTCAGCGACAGAAAGCAAAGAGTAGTCATAAACGGTAAGGCATCTAAAGGGACCAATGTAAGTAGCAGGGTACCCCAGGGATCGGTACTAGGACCAATTCTCTTTCTAATTTACATCAACGACATAGATGAGGGTCTCACCTGTACAATCTCAAAATTTGCTGACGATACAAAAATTGCAAATAGCGTACTCTCAAAAGAACAAGTTGACGATATGCAACACAATCTAGATAAATTGTCATGTTGGGCCCAAATTTGGCAAATGAGTTTCAATGCGGATAAATGTAAAGTACTACATATCGGATACCTAAATGAGAAAGCAAACTATTCGATGAATGGCACTCAGCTTAAGAATGTAAACAGAGAAACCGATCTGGGAGTAACAATATCGAGTAACCTAAAACCGAGTCAACAATGTTCAGAAGTTGTTAAGAAGGCAAACAAAATAATTGGCTTTATAGGCAGGTCATTTGAGCATAAATCCAAAGAAGTTATCCTAACCCTTTACAATTCCTTAGTCCGCCCTCTTCTGGAATACTGCGTTCAATCCTGGTGCCCTTATTACCAAAAAGATATAAACAAGCTAGAACGAGTTCAACGTAGAGTTACCAAAATGATACCTAGCCTAAAGAACAAACCATACGAAGAGCGTCTTAGAGAATTAAATCTATTTCCTTTAACCCAGCGCAGATTAAGAGGTGACTTAATTCAAGTGTTCAAAATCATCAAAGGCATCGACAATATGAACTGTAGTAAGTACTTCACTATCGACCAATCTAATTACACGCGGGGAAACGGTTGCAAAATTATTGGTAAATCTTTTAACTCACACGAATCTAAGAATTTCTTCTTCAATCGAGTTGTCAACTTGTGGAATGGGCTTCCCCGAAACGTTATAGACTGCATCACCGTTGATTCATTTAAACTCCGCCTAGACAAATATCTCGCATCAAATCCGGGACTGACTGCGTTTGTAAATGAATAACTTTATTTTATCCCCACCTCAGTTACTAACCCATCTGTCCCCTACTAACTTCCTAATCCTGCCACGGACATTAGTTCCAGGGCAGTAATTCCCTTTCCAATGTTCCCTTACCCACTCTAAACCACTGTTTGGACACTTGATCCTCAGTGTTTTGGAGGACAAGCAACCTAGAAGGGTCAATAGATCTGTTGTTGCTTGATTTCCTTTGTACTCCTTTGTACACCACACACTTCCTGAGGCCAGCTACGGTATCGTCCAAGCCTCCCGTCCCTAACTGTACACCTCCCGCAGCACCTCCCTACACACCACACACTTCCTGAGGCCAGCTACGGTATCGTCCAAGCCTCCCGTCCCTAACTGTACACCTCCCGCAGCACCTTCCTACACACCACACACTCCTGAGGCCAGCTACGGTATCGTCCAAGCCTCCCGTCCCTAACTGTACACCTCCCGCAGCACCTTCCTACACACCACACACTTCCTGAGGCCAGCTACGGTATCGTCCAAGCCTCCCGTCCCTAACTGTACACCTCCCTACACACCTCCCTACACACCACACACTTCCTGAGGCCAGCTACGGTATCGTCCAAGCCTCCCGTCCCTAACTGTACACCTGCCTACACACTACACAACTTCCTGAGGCCCGCTACGGTATCGTCCAAGCCTCCCGTCCCTAACTGTACACCTCCCGCAGCACCTTCCTACACACCACACACTTCCTGAGGCCAGCTACGGTATCGTCCAAGCCTCCCGTCCCTAACTGTACACCTCCCGCAGCACCTTCCTACACACCACACACTTCCTGAGGCCAGCTACGGTATCGTCCAAGCCTCCCGTCCCTAAGTGTACACCTCCTGCAGCACCTTCCTACACACCACACACTTCCTGAGGCCAGCTACGGTATCGTCCAAGCCTCCCGTCCCTAACTGTACACCTCCCGCAGCACCTCCCTACACACCACACACTTCCTGAGGCCAGCTACGGTATCGTCCAAGCCTCCCGTCCCTAACTGTACACCTACCTACACACTACACAACTTCCTGAGGCCCGCTACGGTATCGTCCAAGCCTCCCGTCCCTAACTGTAAACCTCACACATCACCTCCCTACACAACACAACTTCCTCAGGTCCGCTACGGCATCTTCTCTCGTGTGTAGTGCCGTAACTTTGAAACTCTCCTCTTCACCTGTACCTGGTCTGTCTAATCCGTCCTAGCTCAAATGTTGGTAATAGACAGATGCTTGTTATAGGTAACAAAAGTGGTTGCCCATATGGTAAGGGCTCCTCCATCATTAGTCTCAATCTCAGATTTCCTTGATCCTAACAATGGAAAGACAAATCTGAAATCCCAATTAATGACAAAGTTTGAACTCTGCTTAACAATCTATTGCATTTATGTCTTCAAATTCACCCAAAGTAATATACTTTACTATGCATCCTAGTTAATCTATATACAAATTTGTATATTTTGTATAATCCTGTTTTCTCCCTATGCCTCTGATGCACCACCATCTCCAGGCTCTGTGCAATTTATTTATATTTCTCTCTCCAGTTTTGTCTTATTCACTTCCTGCCTCTTTGTCCTCCCTTTCCCCGCCCCCTTCTTCCGCTCCCCTCCTCCCGTCCCCTTCCCTCCCCGCTCTATACGTTATTCAGGTGAACACGGCGGGGAGGAAGGGGAAGTGGGGAGGAGGGGAGGGAATGGGAGGAGAGGAGGACCAAGGGGATGTAGTACAGGCTGCCAGGACACAAAGGAGGTAGAGGGAAGAAATATATGTGTAGCTGAATTCAGGTATATGTTGGAGATTGTTGACCAGCTGTTAGAAAAGCTGGGGAACCAATAAAGCAACATATGCAATAGGCATATGTTAGTATTGTATGTAAGCAAAGGAACGAATATACAGTATAGCAGAATGTTCTGTTCTGCCCGTTTACGTGATCTTATAAGTGGAAATATAATTCGCATGATTGAATTACGAGCGTAGTTTCTTATGCAGTCGTTAACTCACCTGACTAATCAACGGACAATTAAATGAAAACACACTCGCAATTAATTCATACTATTTTATTTTCATACTTATAAGATACCGACGGGGTACAAAACTTATGTAGGCATCTGTACAATAGGAACGTGCTGAACTTGGCATAACAGCTATTAGAAAAGCTAAATAACCAATGTATAGCCCAATGTACAGTTCCGGACAATAATCACTCACCTCGTTTTGAAGTTAATGATACAATAAACATAGAGGAGAGGTAGGAACAAGCCTTATATATTTGGTAGGCGATCGTCCTTTACTTCCAGACAATCGGGCTACCCATATATGATAACATGCCTCTTTATGCTGTATGTTTATGGTATCCTATTTTGCCAACCGAAAGGTGATTAATTTGCGGTACTGTACAATAGGAATGTGCTTTAACCCTTTCAGTATTGGGATGCCTTTCTTCATATTATTCTTTTTTACATCAAATGATCATATTGAGCTTTAGAGGGCCCTCTAGGAATAAAAGGGGTAAAGTATATATCAATAACCCTTTGGCATTCTGATAGCCTTCCTTAATTAAATTAAGTCAACTAATGATATGCGGAAAAAAGGGAAGAAGTGCGTCCTCGAATATTGAAAGGGTCAATATTTACAACAATGTTAAGAGAAGGTTATTAGTTTGTTCCTTAGACCTCCATCAAGCTTAAAATTACACCCCCTGGACCCCCTTTCAAAATAGATGGGCACATTTTTCGGTAGAAATATTTCCCGGCCGATGGCCGGTTCCTTTTAGATTTCAGGATCGCTATCGCTCGCCAGGAAAAAAAACGACACTTAAATGGCACAAAAGGTCTTAAAATTGACAGAAATGGGGCAATAGTTCTTAGAATTGCCAAACTAATGGGGCCAACGTCTTAAATTCTCATAAACAATGGGGCTAAACATGAGGCAGAAAGGGGTCCATAACAAATCCCTCAAGTGGAAATCTCTCCTTAAAGGTAAACCTAAGGAACAAAATGTGTACTTAAATACACTAGGAATATGTTGGAGATTGTAGAAAAAAACATTGTTCTTCATGTCCACTCTTGTCAGACGTATTGAATATAGTCTCAGTTATCAATAATGCCGTATATACCACTATGCATAATACCTAAATATTAAGCTGGTTTTACCTCATGCCATCTATTGCCTATGATATGCTTGCCAATATTCACATTACTGATCTTAATGCCCTTCATCTCATTTGCATATATACACTCACAGCAACTGTCAATTACCTTCATACCAACTATTCCCCCAACGTATATCCTGTCTCATACTTCTGTCTTTTATATTGCTATAATTTAAACTATAACCTCTCATACCAAGACTTTCCCCCTACTATTATCCCTTACCAACTAACTTCCCTTCATCCTCTGTACCCGATGATAAATATCCCCATACGTTCCTATTATGGCCATTGTGGTTGCCTCGTCTGAGTCTAATGAAGGTCTCACTCTAACTTATGGGTATGGGATCTGCCAAAGTATATACGAAGGGAAAAGTTTATGGAGAATCAGATGTGGACAGCCAATGGAATAGAACTTGACAAACTTTTGGACTCTTGAACGGTTTGCTGGATAGTTAGTAAAAAAAAAGAAAAAAAACACAGAAAAAAAAATATATGGGTGTTTCATAAATACTTTTCATAAATTTCAGAATGAATAGACCTAGCAATAATAAATATACTTTACTATGTGACGGTTTTAGAAATGTCTCATATTTACCGGGATATTACACATTTTAGTTTAAATAGGAAAGTCTAGGGGATAAACACAATCGGTAGATTACCATCACCTCAATTACTTTATTTTGTCACTTGAAGAGCAGGGTGTATGCTACACAAATCAACACCCGTCAGCAACTGTGGCAACGAGTTCAAGAGGCATGCAGAGAAGTAAGAAACACACCAGGGATATTTGAAAGAGTGCGACAGTCTCTTATGCACCGAGCCCAAGCCCGTATCAACGAGGGTGGGAGAAACTTCGAGCAACTATTGTAAATACTGTAAAATACATTGATGTTCAAACATTTATGACAAAATAAAGTAATTGAGGTGATGGTAATCTACTGATCGTTTTCATCCCCTAGACTTTCCTATTTAAACTAAAATGTGTAGTATCCCGGTAAATATGAGAAATGTCCAAAACCGTCACATAGTAAAGTATATTTATTATCGCTAGGTCTATTCATTCTGAAATTTATGAAAGGTATTTATGAAACACCCTGTATACTGTATATACCGGTATATATATATATATATATATATATATATATATATTTTTTTTTATAAATGATCTCCTTAACTGTACCTTAATTCCCATCCATTCATACGCAGACGACTCAACCTTACACTACTCCATTAGTTTTTCAGAACGCCCCAGCCAGCAATCCCTCAACGACAAACGTAATGAAGCCATAGAACTCTTAAATTCTGATCTAAATACTATTTCCAATTGGGGCAGAGAAAACCTTGTTAACTTTAATGCTTCCAAAACCCAATTTCTCCATCTATCTACCGTCAGGATCTCCCAGCGGACTATCCCTTATTCTTCAACAATACAAAAATCAACCCTTCATCTTCTCTCAATATTCTTGGTGTCTCTTTTTCTTCTGCTCTCATTTGGAAGGACCATATTGCCAGTCTTGCTAAGGCAGCCTCCCAGAAGCTGGGTGTGCTCAACCGCCTTATGGGGTTCTTTTCCCCTGCACAGCTTCTTGCTCTGTACAGGGGCATAGTGCGCCCTTGTATTGAGTATTGTTCACATGTGTGGGGAGGTTCCTCTCACACCGCTCTCCTAGACAAAGTTGAAAGGAAGGCCTTTCGTATCATTACTCCCGTCCACTCACCAACTCTCTGCAATCTCTCTCTCCGCCGCGCAATGTTGCATCTCTCTCGCTATTCTATCGCTACTATAATAGTCAGTGTTCCTCAGAGCTATCCAGTGCATACCACCTCCTTTACGTAGGGCACGTGGTACCCGTCTTGCAACTCAATCCCACCCCTACTCTGTGCAACTCTCCAACCCAAGAGTGAAACGTTACTCTCAAACTTTCTTCTACTCAACAGCTGAGCTCTGGAACTCTCTCCCAGAATCAGTCTTTCCCTCTTCCTATGACTTAAATTGCTTCAAACTCTGTGTGTCCAGGCATTTTGGCTCGAACGTCCCTTGATTTTGGCCCTGTCACTCTTTCAACTATGGGGGAGGCACTCGCTATAGGCAGTTATGCCTTTTGCCTCCCTCAATCACATAGAAAAAAAAAAAAAAAAAAAATATATATATATATATATATATATATATATACATATACAGGGTGTTCCAGAAATATGTGCCGAAAATCAGGGGATGTATTCCTGACACATAATTGAATGTAAATCACTAAATGACCATATAAGCAAATATCAATAGTTGTCGAGTTACAGCACCTAACAGGTCTGCTTGAATGTATTTTACTCCGGGAATTGCTTGTAAATTAAACATTTACCAAGGACAACGTGATTTATTAACAAAATAAAACAGTATTTCCAGTATGACAATAACATTTACAGTAAATGTTCAAAATTCTGTGTAAATGAAACATTTACCAAGGACAACGTGATTTATTAACAAAATACCTAAGCAAAACCTTGGTCGTTTATGGTATGTTACCGCGTACAGGGTGATAACACTATCTCTCTCTCTCTCTCCAGTATCTGATACTGCACACACGAACGTATCATTACGATTCTTATTACTAACTTAGGTACAGGTTATCACATACTGTACATTCTACAGCTTTCGGCACATTCCTGACAAACATGTCATCTTTGCTGTGTGCTGTATTACTTTACGGTCGTAAAGTAATTTCGCATCTGTCTCAGACATTTTGTACAATCCCTGGATTTAAACACATTCCTGGCAGACCTCGGAGGTGCTGTAACTCGAAAACTATTGAGAATTGCCAATATGGTAATTTCGTAATTTACATTCAATTATGTGTCAGGAATACATCCCCTGTTTTTCGGCACATATTTCTGGAACACCCTGTATATATATACATATATATATATACTAGTGAAAATATAATGATTTAACATGTATAACACGGTGATGTAATTCGATATCATTTTGGTTATCATTAGACAATTTTCTTTGGATTATAATTTACACCTAGGACTCAGAGAGGTAAATACTATCTCAATAAACTTTTTGAGTAACGTATGACTTTCTTAAGCTGCATAACATTGTCTAATTTTGGCCAGAATACATAATTAAAAGGTTGTCATCGCACTAGAGGGTTTAAAGAGTGGACACAAAGTAATATATGAATACAGATATCACACAATCATTAACCCTTATTAGGGCAAGTGACCAAATTTGATCATGTGAGGGATCAAGCAAATTTGGACCTATGCGCGGGCGAATTTGCACTCCAAAAAAACTCCGCCCCGCAAAGGGATAATTTGATATTGTGATTTGTAGCAGGTTGCTATTTTCTTA
Source organism: Paralithodes platypus (assembly GCA_032716605.1). NCBI lineage: Eukaryota > Metazoa > Arthropoda > Malacostraca > Decapoda > Lithodidae > Paralithodes > Paralithodes platypus. Next base: position 34,742,479 of record CM064509.1, read on the forward strand.
TGCCTCTTAATTATGGACTGTTCGCTCCACTTTACCATCTTTAGGGGATTCTGGGATCTGCTACTGAGTGACTGATACTATAGAAGGGTTATAAGGAACAAAGAAGTTAACTGGTCAGTAAATATATTGAATAATATCCCAAATTCGACAGTAAGTGTGAACGAGACCTGGAATAACCACCTTTATTAGGGTTTATTGGATTGGCTAATGTATGACTGATGTAATATAGTTTAAGAATTTTTAACAAAACACAAACGTTAAAAGAGATTATATATACGTAATGATATATGTACAGTATACTGTATATGTAGAGAGAGAGAGGTTATCAGCAGAATTGAAATACATAACAATATCCCAAAATAGACAGACGAAGCGAACGAAAGCTGGAAGGACAGGAGGGGATATCGATAGCTGGACTACCTCGGGCATTTAGAAAGTGATTGAGTGACAGACGTTAATGGGACAGGCGGTAGACGGGAGAGCAGGGGACAGTATTCTAACCTGGGGGACGGAAGGAGGGAAGAAGGGAGAGGAACGGAGAAGAGGAGGTAGGAAGGGAGAAAGGCAGGAAGGTAGGCAAGAGAGAAGGAAGGGAGGTGGGAAGAAGGAATGGAGGAAGGAAAAGGAAGGGAGAAAGGAAGGAAGGGGGGAAAAAGAGACGGAGAAGGGAAGAAAAGAAGTGAGGAATAAAGGCAGGAAGGAGAAGGAAGGGGGAAAGAAGGGAGGGAGAAAAGAATGAAGGAAGAAAGAGAGAAGGAGAAGGGATGAAAGAAGGAAGGCAAACAAGGAAGGGAGATTGGAGAGAAGGAAGAGTGGAAGGTAGGATGAAGAAAGGGGGGGAGAGGAGGACCCGATAACAGAAAGATGGAACTGGAGAAAGAAAACGGAGGTTGGGGTTGTAAACTAAGTATAAGGAGTGACGAGTTTAGCCAGTTAGTTGCCTTTTTGAGTTTGTGTAGTTGTTTTTGTTCTTCTTCTTCTTCTTCTTCTTGTTATCGTTCTTGTTCTTCTTCTCGTTCTTTGTCCTGTTCTCCTACCTGAAACAAATAAAGTTATACTAAAAGCTTCCCTTCCCAGCCCCCCCAAGTCCCTGCAGTCAAAGTTGACAAGAAACGTATAGAACACATCGTGGAGGGATGATAGCGCTTCACAGTCCCTAGTGGCAGCGTAAGAGGCTGGAGTTGGTCCCTCCTCTGCTAGAAGACATTTGTTCGGGAGTTTTATTTTGATATTATAATGATATTACCTATGATGAACAGGGTTAAGTCAGTTTACATACATGCACTTTAAAGTCCATTTGACAACACTTGCCATTCCGTTCACCCATACTTTGAAACTAGTTCATCCTTCTGAAATTCATTTGATCGCGCTTGTGAATCATAATAATGTTCATGTGAAGAATTGTGTATAAAGGAAGAAACATGTATCAAAGTTAAGGATATTATATTTGAATATTATTTTACATTTAATTAACAGAAAATAATCCTTGTTATTATTGTCCATACTGCTCTGTCTTTATCGCTACTATATTTCACATTTATTTAGCGTTCAACCTATTTGCAAAATGGCTTGATTAGGGTCGCCACTGGTAATGTGGTCATAATTTTTAGAATCTGCTGGCCTGTGAGCACTATAAATCATTGTGTGCGCAGTATCAAAGACATAGATTGAACATAACTGGTAAACTAGAATTGAACAACTTTAAACAATAGCAGGGAGAACAATCTTTCACCTTTACTTTGCTCTTTATTTCCTCCTTTACTTATCTCTCATTCTTAAACGACCTCTCACTTCCCCAACCTGTCTATCCCCCTCAACTTTAAATTACCTAGAATGTGAGCTTGAACACACACTAGAAAATCTCACCAAATTGGCATTCAATACCAAGTAAATTCAAATATATATATATCATAAATTGGTTAGCTAACCTGAAAAGTATTCTAATTGTTACACAACAGGATTATTGCACACAAGGGGATTGGTTTTGCTTACACTGTTGAAAGTATTCCGTTGATTATACGGCTACAGTACAGACAGCCATATTGTTAAGGGAGCCCACCTAGTTTTTTGTTTTATCTTTCTCTCCCTCTCTCTTTGGCTTGTATCCATTCGGCCCCATTCAGCCTACTGTTTTAAGACGTTTACCCCCATCCAGGTGTCAATATTTTCCTGGCGAGCGGTAGCGAGCCAGCATTATATAATTTTGTTTTGACACCAAGCTAAATTTGTAAATGTTTCGATAGAAAAATTTCTCCAGCGAAGCAGGATTTCTCCATACAATGCTGGCTCGCTATCGCTCACCAGGCAGAAATCGACACCTGGATGGGGATAAACGTCTTAAACCAGTTGGCTGAATGGGGCCGAATGGATACAAGCCAGGGAAAGAGAGAAAAGGAGAGAAAGATAAAAAAAAAGCCAGTGACCCCCCTTAACGTGATACCGTAATTGTAACGGTCAGGAGTGTACCTAACCATCAATGTTACTAGTAATGTAGAGGCATAATACAGCATAGTTAAGAATCCCTAATACTGAATCCAGTTTTCGAACGTCATATTTTACTGTGTAATTTACGGGTTTTGACAGAGTAATTTGATACTACTTTATTCAATATTCCCTAATATTGTGAGAATTGCAAATCTACTGATTATAAATAATAACTAATTCATTCTGCCAGTATTAGATATTCCATGAATAATAGAATCTCTATCGCTTACTTATCTTTCCTATCACATGACATATCTTAATGATATGGTATGAGCTCCTCATAATTACAGTATTATCATTATCATAACCCTGCGCGTGGTGCTGCCAGTGAAAGCTATATAAATCACCCCTGGCTAACTAAAAGAACTAACCAATAGCTTACAAATATTGCTTGGGGCTTCCTTCGGATTATCCTGAACCACACCTAATTATTATGATGGAGTATAAATTGACTTATACTAATATATACAGTATATAGTATTGTATGAGAAAGCTTAAGGGGAGGTTTTTAGTTTGGTCTCTAGATATCCACCAAGCTTAAAATTACACCTCCTTGAGCCCCTTTCAACATAAATTTGTACATTTTTCGGTAGAAAAATTTCCCGGCTGAAAGCCGGTTCCTCTTAAATTACAGCTCGCTATCGCTCGCCAGGATAAAATCGACACCTAAATGGCACGAAAGGTCTTAAAATTGACAGAAATGGGTCGAAAGTTCTTAACATTGTCAAAATAATGGGGCGAACGTCTTAAAATTAGAAAAGCAATGGGGCTAAACATGAGGGAGAAAGGAGTCAAGAAAAAAATCCCGTAAGTGGAAATCTCCCCCTAAAGTAGACATATACAGCAGGAATTGTCCCACTTACGTTGTGTAGTTGTCCTTCTTGGAGCTATTATAAATAATATATTGTATTAATTTCACTCCAACTCCAAACACCTCCCAAAGATATTAATGAAAGCATGTGATCCACCGGGATTCGAACCTGGGCTACCACACACAGATTTTAAACACTCTAACCATTACACCATCATGACAGTCAAGACACCATCAAGGCAAGTTGTTGTTTCTTCCGAATAGAGAGGTTTCATTTCGCATAAGAGCAAAATTATTTCCTCTTTTTTTGTTTTCCTAGCATTGATTAGTGTGGCTGCAGATTAGAGATCCTGAAGTAAGAAAGAGCGGCCAGGTTGTCTTTGGGCGTCATTTTGGTGCTTTAATGATCAAACAACGGGGTGATACTTAATATTTGATCATGCAGAATTTAAGGGGGGGGGTGGGCGTACTTACTTGCTCATTTATGGATATTTTCCTTATTTGTTAGTTTCCTCCCTAGACCTCCATCAAGCTCCCCCCCCCCCCCCCAAGACCCTCCTTCAGGATAAACTTGTAAAACAATTCGATAGTCGGCCGGTTCCTCTAAAATAACAGGCTTGCTATCGCTCGCCAGTAAAAATCGAAACCTAAGTGACACGAAAAGTCTAAATATTGACAAAGAAATGGGGCGAACGTCTTAAAATCTGAAAACGAATGGGGCTAAATATGACGAAGAAGGGTGCCCAGAAAAATTACCCATCTCCCCTTCAAGCAAGCAATATATCATGCACCAATATTGC
>CM064509.1:34751573-34761573 GCA_032716605.1 Paralithodes platypus
GCTACTACAATAATCAGTGTTCCTCAGAGCTCTCCTAGTGTATACCACCTCCTCTACATAGGGTATGTGGTACCCGTCTTGCAACACAATCCCACCCCTACTCTGTGCAACTCTCCAACCCTAGAGTGAAACATTATTCTCGGTCTGTCTTCTATTCAACAGGTGAGCTCTGGAACTCTCTCCCAGAATCAGTCTTTCCCACTTTCTATGACTTAAATTGCTTCAAACTTCGTGTGTCCAAGCATTTTGGTTCGAACGTCCCTTGATTTTGGCCATGTCACCAGTAATTCTGTAAACACTGACGACGATATAATAGCTAGAACACAGAGTAAAAAACGACAAAAAAATAAAGAGAATCAAAGTCAGAGACATTGAGACAAACATATAGAGAAACGGGCAGGGACAGAAACAGTCAAACAGAGATCAAACTAGAGGTGCACTCGAGAGAGCACATACCTCCGCTTACGCTGCTGGAAATATGCACTTTACCAATCGCCTCCTAAATAGAATCGCTTCTTCCTTGGTGCATAGAAGAGCTGCCCACCAATTTTCGTAAACATCGGTTCATAACGTTGTGAGCCTCCTACGCTGGCGGAGGTATGCGCTCCACTGATTGCCTCCTAAACTGAATAGCTTTTTCCATGGCGCATATTCTATGTGCCACCATATTTCGTGAATCGGTTCATAATTTTGTGAAATATCTTATACAGACACAGACAAACAGACAAAGAAATCGAGGCAAAAACATAACCTCCGTCATCTTTGTTGGCGGAGGTAACAAGAAAAACGAAAAGACAGAGAGATAGGCAGGCAGAGAGACAATTTGAAATTATTGAATCTATCATAGTTTACTTTAGCATTATTTGGATTCCTATTCTCAATGATTCTGCCACAATGTATTTGATTAAATTGTCACTCGCTCGTTCATCTGCCTAATTCATCAGCACAAGAGCTGAATTATCACATTCATACTCTCTCTCTCTCTCTCTCTGTTCTATGTTCTGCTTCCTCCCTCTGCCCACTCCAGCCTCCACCCCCACCCCTCACCCCCCCGTCACGGCCCTGTACCCCCGCCTGAGAACCCACAGCTGGGCATTGTGTCACCCTCCACGACCGTACCCAGCCATCGATACCCCCTAAAAGAGATATTCAGGGCCCTTTAATTTCCATGCCTTTCATTTTTTTCCCGCTGCCTGCTCCCGCCCCTTACACCCTCCCACCTGCTGCCCCTACCTAGAGATCCTTTGGTAATAGAGATCGGCCAACCTTCGCCATATTGATGCCCCTGCTTTCAATACCCTCTCTTTACACTCACATTTGTTCATACCCATGATAAACATTCGGCAATATACTGTACTAGCAGGGGTAACCGGCGTTACCCGGGTAATCACCATAATCACCATCACTACTACCACCACTACTACTACCATAATCACCATCATCAATCACTACTACCACACCGGCCTCGACCGCCCTGTGCCTCATTAAACGGCGACCTCGATTTCGGCCGCTAAATGACCTCCGATTTTGGATCTGACCTCATCCGTACCCCCATTTTGGGGGGCTGCGAACAACTTTCGTTCCATACACCTTTTCGATCGAAGGCCTCCTTCTGCCCCAAACGGCCCTTTTTCCGATTTCGCGCCCATTTTCTCCGTCCCTTTCACCCTGGGGAATTCTATTTTTTCACTAAAACCTGCCTAGGGGCCCCCTTACTATGCATACCAAGTATGAACGCTCTAGCTTAAAAACTGCGGCCGCCTATAGAGAACAGACAGACAGACAATCGAAATTATTATATAGATATTGTACAGTATATATGAATATACTCGGGCAGGGGAGCTGTGGTGGAGTGGTCATGCCACTGGACTGGTAATCCAATGGTCTTGGGTTCGAATCCTCCCGATGTATCAATGGGAAGATATTATTGAGATGGAATTTGTGCTGTACCTAGTATCAGTGCATTACCACGAAGCCCACCGAAACGCCAAAAAAAAACCCTCATTGTTCCCGATTAAATAGCGTTGTGTGAATATTCCCATATTCAAAATATGCTACAGGGGGGCAATGCCTAGTGAGTTCATTGCTCAATAGGTGGCGTTCAGAGAGTGAGGGTCCGAGTCTAGGTGGTGAGACAGTGAAGCACTGGAGCGAAGCAGCTTCAGAGATGTGGCTGCTTTGAGCCCTCGGTGGGCAACCGTGCATCTTGCGAAGGTAAGATATCGGGGGCTAGTTGTATCCCAAAGTGTTTCACATGTCTCACTCCCTAGACTGGAACGAGACCTCACAGGATTCACCGTTCAATGTACAGTACTGTACAGGCTCTCAGCCTATGCCCGAGAGGGAGTAGTTGAAATATAGGAAAAAAAAAAAAAACATACTCCATAGCTGGGGGTGGCCGACTCGAGACAGAGACCGAACAGAAGCAACATATAAAGTTTCAATTCTTAGGCAATATATACAGTTACAGGATATAAAATTTGATCTTTGGATCCAAACTCCACATGATCAATTACAAGATGACACCCTGTTGTTTAATAATTACGATACCAAAAGTGCGTCCAATGAAAAAGATGACCCTTCTCTCTTACCCTTATGATCCTACTCCTCTCTTTCACCCTCCCTCCTTGCTCCCCCCACCCCTTCTACCCCCCTCAACCCCTCCCCCTACCCCTCTATTTCTTTATGCTCCTTTTTATAAGTTGGTCATAATGTAGGGGTGGCTGAGAGGATGAATGGAAGGAGGGATTGTTATTGGTTTTATACCATCTGCTGCCGAGTGTCTGGTGGAGAGTTTGGGGTTTACAGTCAATCGTTTTAGAGGCCTTGATCTTTTTTTCATATTATCGACTCACACCCCTATCCCACATGCCTCTCTCTTTCTCTTGCTCGCTCTAGCTCTCTCTCCCTCTCTCTCTCTGACACATCTAAAATATTTGTTTGCAATATTTATTCCTACAAACGATTTTTTTGTGTAATCATATCTCTAAGGAACTGCAGTTGTTTTGTACTTTGCAGCGAATAGGCCAGTGCTGTACACAGCAAGCACATGGTATATATTAATTATTGTTTATGTTACCAGCAAAAGACAGCTACTACCATCTCAAAGTTTCGCGATATGAAACCCCAATACTCCAAAACATGTGTTTTGTTTGCATGTTAACTCTTTTAATATACGGTATGTACAGTAAGTATCAAATGTCTTTAGGTACTACGTTCATTTGTATCTCATCAACACAATCTTGGCCGTCTTCGAAATATGTGCGTAGGAAACTAAATGTGTTTGCACAAGGAATAATAAAGCTATTTTGTTCACCTTATCACATTGTATATTACCTTACCAGGTAATGGAGGAACTACCATATTACTGTATATGACAAATGATTGGTGACAAAATAACACAGTATTTTCAGCCACAAGCCAAATGGATCGCAAGAGTTTTCATCGGATGTCTTATCCATTTAAATCAGATGAAGTTAACTTGTTTCATTCTGACTACCTTCAGACTATTATATTCAATTTAGGCAGGACATGTTTAAAGGTTGAATTCAAATGTTAGTTAACCGTACAGTAAATTTCCTCCTAAGTTGAGTAAAATCGTCGTCGGATTGGAAAGGCTAACGATGTCCTTAGAGCTAACTTCACCTCGGGAATTCTTGCCAAATTTCCGTCACTCCATTTTATCGTGGACGTGATTTCATTGTGCTTGATTTCGCTGTGTTCTTTGTGAGTTTCCCCTTTCCTCAACCACCTCCGCGGATTCCGTTCTCGATGCTCACACTAATCCCAATCTCTCTATGTATGTTTCCTTTTAGTATGCTTATGCCTTTAACTCTCTCAATTAAATATTCAAATTGGGACAATATAATAAAATATACAGTAAATTATACCTGACATTGCATTGTTTGGCCCATTTGTTTCACTTGCAAATATATAATACAAACTGTACAGTCGGGGGCCGGAATTTCTGGACAAGTGTGAGAGCAACAAATATGATACACTGACGAAATATTTTGGTAAACTGATTAATGAATTGCTGGTTTTCAAAAGTGAATAGACACAGTCTGTTTTCATACTTAGGAGGTATTCGCGTGTTAGAATTGCACAGCTATGCAATTCTAACTTCTCCTACCCTGCGCCTCCAGCACCCTCTTCCAGCCTATCCGTCTTGAACTTCCACTCTTACCTTATTGCAACACATCAGCCTATCCATTTAGAACTCCCGCCCCTACCTTATTGCAACAAATCAGCTTATCCATTTAGAGCTTCCACTCTTACCTTATTGCAACAAATCAGCTTATCCATTTAGAGCTTTCACTCTTACCTTATTGCAACAAATAAACTTATCCATTTAGAACTTCCACTCTTACCTTATTGCAACAAATCAGCTTATCCATTTAGAGCTTCCACTCTTACCTTATTGCAACAAATCAGCCTATCCATTTAGAACTTGCACTCTTACCTTATTGCAACAAATCAGCTTATCCATTTAGAACTTCCACTCTTACCTTAATGCAACAAATCAGCCTATCCATCTAGAACTTGCACTCTTACCTTAATGCAACGAATCAGCCTATCCATCTAGAACTTTCGCTTTTACCTTATTGCAACAATTTCACCATCTCCCAAACTTTAAGATTTCCCATACACTACGCTCTCATTGTATCTACCAAGCCGTCTCTCCAACTTCCCGACCGTTTAGACTGGTGTACTCTCAACCCTTCTGCCTTACGTCTACCCAACATTCCTTTATCAGGAATCACCCACCTATCATAATGCATCTCTCCGCGTTCACCTGTTGTTTAAGGAGACCCACCTGTTTTTTCTCTCTGGGTGGTATCCATTCGGCCCCATTCAGCCTACTGTTTTAAGACGTTTCTCCCCATTCAGGTATCGATTTTTTCCTGGCGAGCGAGAGCGAGTCATCATTGTATGGAGAAATCTGGCTTCGCCGAAGACATTTTTCTACCAAAAAATGTACAAATTAAGTCAGCTGTCTAATACATAATCTAAAATATGCTGGCTCGCTGTCGCTCGCCAGGTGTAAATCGATACCTGGATGAGGATAAACGTCTTAAAACAGTAGGTTGAATGGGGTCGAATGTCTACTACCCAGAAAAGAAAAAAACAAAAACCGGGTAGGTTTTAAGGTTAGGTAGGTTAAGTCTTGTACAGCATATCTCCAATTCTACCTCACCATGCCCCTCATCTACCTCACCATGCCCCTCATCTTTACTATGGTAAATATTTTTAGGTAACAACAATTATAACACGCGTAAAACCCATTTAATTTTCATTCAACGTATTCGTTCTACTATATATCAGTATATTTAAACATCTTCTGAATAAATAATAAATAAGTATATACATAAATTATTTAATTTATATATTGTATATATATATATATATATATATATATACCGGTATATATATTATATATATATATATATATATATATATATATATATATATATATATATATATATATATATATATATACGCAGACGACTCAACCTTACACTAATCCATTAATTTTTCAGAACGCCCCAGCCAGCAATCCCTCAAAGACAAACGTAATGAAGCCATAGAACTCTTAAATTCTGATCTAAATACTATTTCCAATTGGGGCAGAGAAAACCTTGTTAACTTTAATGCTTCCAAAACCCAATTTCTCCATCTATCTACCCGTCAGGATCTCCCAGCGGACTATCCCTTATTCTTCAACAATACAAAAATCAACCCTTCATCTTCTCTCAATATTCTTGGTGTCTCTTTTTCTTCTGCTCTCATTTGGAAGGACCATATTACCAGTCTTGCTAAGGCAGCCTCCCAGAAGCTGGGTGTGCTCAACCGCCTTAGGGGGTTCTTTTCCCCTGCACAGCTTCTTGCTCTGTACAGGGGCATAGTGCGCCCTTGTATTGAGTATTGTTCACATGTGTGGGGAGGTTCCTCTCACACCGCTCTCCTAGACAAAGTTGAAAGGAAGGCCTTTCGTATCATTAACTCCCGTCCACTCACCAACTCTCTGCAATCTCTCTCTCTCCGCCGCAATGTTGCATCTCTCTCGCTATTCTATCGCTACTATAATAATCAGTGTTCCTCAGAGCTATCCCAGTGCATACCACCTCCTTTACGTAGGGCACGTGGTACCCGTCTTGCAACTCAATCCCACCCCTACTCTGTGCAACTCTCCAACCAAAGAGTGAAACGTTACTCTCAAACTTTCTTCTACTCAACATCTGAGCTCTGGAACTCTCTCCCAGAATCAGTCTTTCCCTCTTCCTATGACTTAAATTGCTTCAAACTCCGTGTGTCCAGGCATTTTGGCTCGAACGTCCCTTGATTTTGGCCCTGTCACTCTTTCAACTATGGGGGAGGCACTCGCTATAGGCAGTTATGCCTTTTGCCTCCCTCAATCACATAGAACAAAAAAAAAATATATATATATATATATATATATATATGTATATATATATATATACCGGGTATATATATATATATATATATATATATATACCGGGTATATATATATATATATATATAAGTGTATATAAGTGTATTATGTATATTCAGTAAAGTGTTTGGGATTGTTTATAGCATCTCTTGTATTCGTATTTTCCTATTATTTCAAACAGGTAATGTTCAATATCTTATTCCTAGAATGTGATGTATTGTGCTTAGTCTTGTCTTGTCCATCTTCCGGCTTTAATCTGAATGTCTTGCACTTTGTTTCTTTTGTTACAGGTATGTAGGTTCCAAATGGTGTCACAGGGTGCTAAATATAACTACTTGGAGGCTTGATAGGTAAGAATATGCTACACTTCCGTTGAACCTCTTAGAACTGTAGCACAGGAATACCAGGGCTGAGAGCTATGTATACAGTATATATATATATATATATATATATATTGTTCACTAAAGACTAAATATATAACGAAGATAAACAGGAGAAGGATAAAAAAAAGAGGTGTTACGTGAGGATTTGTAGATGCCATTGTGCTAGTAAAGGAAAACAAAACGTTGTGGAGCATTATCAGTAAATTATGATAGCAGGGAACATAATAGATAACATGATCGAAATTAAGGGAATGGGGGAAGCCTGCTGAATATCGGAGAACTAGAAAATTTGAAGATATGTAGGTAATATTAAGATTATAGACAGAAAAAAACAGCTTGGAATCAATATATAGAGATTAGATGGAGTTACGTGGGAACAATGAGGAATAAAACATCATATCATCATCATCCTTTCCAATGCCTTGTTTCCCATTGGGAAACCCCCGCTAAAGGGTGGCCATGTCATAAATGCCTCCAGACTACTTTGTCAAGACATGCTTCCTTTGCCCGTGCCACAACGCCCCTTCCACTATGTGGAAGTTTTTATTCAGTATATATTTCCACTTTCTTTTCCTATGCCATAAGTGGTCTTCCACTACTAGCTGCTCCACTCACCTGACTCCCATATATCTTTCTCAGTAACTTTTTCACTTCTTGACTAACCATTCTTTCTTTCAGAATACTATCAAGTTCTCCAATTACCTTTCTCCCTTATATTTTTCTTTAATTTATCTCACTCTCCATATTGCCATATTTACATAGTACAAATCCCAAATACTTGAAACTTTCAATCTCTTCCAATACTTAATTTCTCATTTATATGTTAGGCCTACAACTTTTCTCATGTTCTTTCATAATTTTATATTTTGGCTTAAAATCTATGGTTTCATGCATTCTTCTCTCAAACACCATTACCTTACGTTTCCCTACATTGACCTTTTACTTTCTCTTTGTTCATACCCTGTCAAAGTCTGTGGCCACTCTCTGAAGTTCTTCCACATTTTCCGTCAACAGGACTCCATCGTCCGCATATACAGTAGGCATGTTAAAATATTCCCATCTCTTCCCTCTGATTCCAGCCTAGCTCCTATACCCATTGATTCTGCCCTACATTTTCTAATCACTCCATCCATGTATATATTGAACAACCAAGGTGGCATGACACATCCCTGTCTTACTCGTACATTGACCTCAAAACTCTCACTTAACTTATCTCCTACCTTCACATTTGCCATTGCATTCCTATACAAAGATTTTACTGCCATTACCAACTTTCCTCCCACACCATATACAGTTAACACATCCCACAGACCCTCCCAATCTACTTTGTCGTAGGCATTTTACAAATCCATGAATGCTGCATAGAGGTTTTCTGTTCTTGGCCAGATACTTCTCTACCAACAGACGCATTGAGGCTATCTGGTCAACGCAGCTCCTACCCTTTCTGAAACCTCTATTTTGTCCTCCGTTATCTGCTGCAGTCTCTCTGTTACTACTTTTGTATATGCCTTTCCAGGTATGCTAAGCAAGCTAATTTCCCTACAACTCTTACACTCCTTTTAACTACCCTTCCCTTTGTAGAAGGGTACTATCACTGTTTTCTTCCAGTCCTCTGGTACACTTTCCTTTTCCCATGCTAATTTACATAACCTATGCATCATGTCTATAACTTTTTCTCCCCCATATATCAGCATTTCACTTCCATCAGCTTTGCCCATTTTAAGTCTATTGATTGATTCTTTTACTTCTTCTCTGCTTATCTATCTTTCATCTACCCTGTTTATTCTGCCTCTTTCCATTCCCATGGACGAGATATTTGCCTTCCCCCTACTCTTTACAGCTAAACTACTAAAATTAATTTTTCACCAAATCCACCACACCATCACCCTCCACCACCTTCCCGTTCCTGTCCTTCATTCTACCACCTGTGACACACTCGGTCTTCCTCCCTCTGGTTTCTTTCACAGCTCTATAGTATGCTTTCTTGTCACTCAAAAACTGTTTACTAATCTTCTTCCCATATTCCTCATCTGCCTTCCTTTTAGCGTCTTGTATCGTCCTCTTTACTCTTTGTTTCAAGTTTTAATATTCTTGTTTCTTCACATCTCTAGGTACCCGTATATTCCTTTACAGCATACTCTATTGCAACTCTTTCTCCCTTTTCATTATTTTTTCTATCTCTTTGCTAAACCATGTGTTACCTCTCTTTTTCCACATTTTATTTTTTATTTTTTTTGCCACATAACTTCTCAGCTGCTTTAATCATGGAGTCTCTTGTACCGTTCCATACTTCGTCTACAGTATTTCCTAGACATATCATATCGTCCATGCATTTTACAGTCTATTTCAGCATATCCCTGTATTTTGTTGCATTACATTCTTCAGTTAGTTTTCTCACATGTATTCTCTCTACTGTCAGTTTTCTCTCTTTTCTCTCATATTTCCACTCCTTCCTTATCCTCACATTTGTCAACACTGTATAGTGGTCTGATCCCGTCAGCATACCTCGTACAGCTTTCGAATATACAATTCTTTCTTTTAGCCCAGACTCAATCATGGCATATTCAATTAGAGATTTCTGTTCTTGCTCACCTTCACCTCTGTGCCATGTATATCTATGTATGTGACGATGCTCAAAACACGTGTCAGCCAAAACATTTCTCTCTCCGGCTCCGCAGATACTTCTAGAAGAAAGTCGTCATTCACGTTCCTACCCTCCACACCCCATTTGCCCACTATACCTTCTATCTCCTCATATCCAACTCTACCATTCATGTCTCTCAGTAAAATTACCTGTGTACACTCTTGCCTTTCTTTTATACATTTATTGACTTTATTCCAAAACTGTCTATTTTCTTCCACACCTTTCCCAGTTTCTTGGTTAACCGATGCATACACACACATAAAAGTATACCTGTCTATCCCGATCTTCCACTCACACCACACAATTTTCGAGTCCACGCATCCATAGTTTTTCACTCACTTCTTCAACCTATCTGACAAGATCACAGCTACCCCTTCCTTTTTCTTACGTTTATATCCCGCATCCATGCCAGACCAGAAAACCCATCCTTCCCCACCCCACAAATAATGCTCTCTCTCACCATCCCAGAACCCTACAAGTGCGTCTCACCCACCCCACACTTCCATCTTTAATTTCTCG
>CM064509.1:34764073-34830249 GCA_032716605.1 Paralithodes platypus
CTCAGCACCCTTCTGTCCACTCCGGCTGACAAATGTTCCTTCTGCCCCACTCTCCTACGTATCTCTTCATTCCTCAATCCGTCTCTACGAGTAACGTCACACACACTCCTCAAGCAGCTCAGCTCCATCACATCCAGCTTTCTTCTCTCCTTTTTCTTCAGAGCCCATGTCTCAGCCCCATACATCACTGTTGGCACAACAATTCCTTGATACATTATATATATATATATATATATATATATATATATATATATATATATACACACATTCACACATACTGTACACACCTATATCCTCCCTCCTTTTCTTTTTCTTTGGGGGAAAGGGGGGGAGGGGGGAAGGAATAAACATATAACTTACATTAAACACAAAGTGTACGGCTTAAAAAACGGCACACCCGCCCTCCCCTTTAGTTCCACCATCAGGTAAAAATAAAATGATAAGAAATTTAAAAGGGGGATTATAACTAGGACGGTGTACTAACAAAGTTATCTCGAGAAGACGATGTAGGACTTATTTACCGTAACCAGGTTACGGTAGGTCACAGAGGTGCGTTGTAAGTTCTGTTTTCCCAATACAGTTTACTTTAAACGCAGATGGCAAAACCTCTAACTTCATTGGTTACGATACTGCCACTGGCTGGATAAAATACATGGAAAATGCATAGGCTAAAAACGTATAGAAGTGACAACATTCATGAGTCGAAGAAAGGTAGGGCGAGATGTTAAAAATATCGTGAGTATGGTATTTAGCAAAACACAGAGGATTACAGAACTGTGAATAGTATTGTGAACAAGAAATATGATAGAATGAAAGTTAGCACATGAATAAACAGGTAATTAGTAAGTGAAAGAGAAGGAAAACCATAGTGTAGATCAACAGATGGGAAGGCATGTTGGAAGAGGCAAGGAAAGGAACACACACACTCTCTCACACACACACACACACACACACACACACACACACACACACACACACACACACACACACACACACACACACAGATAAGATAAAATCAATGCGTATTAAAATCGCCAGAGAGTTAAATACAAAAGGCTATGTTACTGAGACTGAAAAACAAGTATAAACATAATTATTAGAAGATGAAAGATATAAAATGGAACAAATTGCCAACAAACAAGAGAGAATGTGAATATGAGATAGAAGAAGTGAAGCTAAGAGGCGTGAAGATCTGCGGAGAGGGGAGAGAGAGGGCGTGGAAGGTTGTTGAGTGGGAGAGTAAGAGGCGTGGAGAGGGAGTGGGGTAATGGTGAGAGGAGAGAGTGGAAGAGGAGATAAATTTACGTAGATTTATATAGATACGCTGACCCCACTGACTTACCCATCCAAACGAGGTGGTCAGGACTTGATTTGGGTAGGGATAGCAGAACCTCAAATATAGAATAGGGGGAGGAGAGAATAACACAGAAGAAGGAGAGAGAGAGAGAGAGAGAGAGAGAGAGAGAGAGAGAGAGAGAGAGAGAGAGAGAGAGAGAGAGAGAGAGAGAGAGAGAGAGAGAGAGAGAGAGAGAGAGAGAGAGAGAGAGAGAGAGAGAGAGAGAGAGAGAGAGAGAGAGAGAGAGAGAGAGAGGGAAGGGGAAGGGGGGGGGGGGTGGATTGAGGGAGATATGAATGGACGAGAAAGAGGGACAAAAAGTGTTGGTCATGGAAGGGAGCGGAGAGGGTAGGGAGAAAAACATGAGGGAGGGAGGGGAGTGGTAACTAGAAACCACACTACATGCTAGAATCACATATGTAAAGTATATACAGTATATGTTACATGTTACAGGGAATCTATGTAACGGGGGATTTCACGAAATCTCTAGTTAGTGGATTCGCATAAATACAATAATTCAGTTAAAAACAAATCTGATAACATTTCCTGTATTAAGGATATCTCATAGTGGGAAGGTTAGGTTAGGGTCAGTTTAGCCAAACTTCCATGTATCTGTGCGAACTTAATTTATAGGAAGATACAAATATAATTTCAAACTTTAGTACACGATTAATGAAGTAAATATTGATCGTTAATGTATTTAGCTTGGCGAAATTGATCGTAACCAAATATTTACAGCACATAATGTTATAGAATGCAACTTGAAATATTTGGAACATGAAGTTATAAGCAAATTTCAGATTTAACTACACTAATTCACAAGGGATTTCGTGAAATCCCTGATTACGCTGATTCTCTGTAACATATAATATACAAAGTGCAACAATTATTAAGGCTCTTATCGAGGTGGATAAACTTCTTAAAACAGTTGGCTGAATGGGGCCGAATGGATACGAGCCAAGGAAAGAGATAAAAGGAGAGAAAGATAAAAAAGCCGGTGACCCCCCTTAATGCCACATATATCTTGAAGCATGGAGAGGAGTAAGTGGCTAGGATGATAATTTCAGGATATGCAGGTGCCGGAGACTAACCCAACCCGAGTGACAGTAACCTTGTAGAGGAATATTATGGTAGAGTAATTGACTTCTCTATATAACCCATAAAGTACCAGGGACGTCCCTTTTATCATATGTTGGCAACTACTAGACGATTTTATTCAGCTTAGGAAGGACCTCTAGCAATACTAAGGCTTCAAACTATCTCGAACAACCTTTTTAACTACCACAGATCCTTCCCAAGCTACATAAGATCGTCTGAATATAGCGAGAATACAATATAACACACGTCGCTGGTACTCAAAGGGATATGATAAATAGAAAGGAACGTGAAAACAAGCAAGCAGGTATTTTTTGGAATGCGATATTACGTGGCAGGTTCCAATATAGGCCTGAGTGCATAGAATACCACATCAAAAACACTTATTCAGATGACCAATTTCCCTTTGTATCGGTGCCGTCCTTTGTATCGGTGCCGTCCTTTGTATCGGTGCCGTCCTTTGTATCGGTGCCGTCCTTTCAACTGTATTCTGGCTAATTTTAGAAGATCCAATTCCGTTTCAAAAGAACCTCCAGAAAAATAAAAGGCTTCGAACTATCTCACTTAACTCTTCTTGCTACCACAGATCCTTCTTAAACTGCCTATAGCCCTCTAAATATAGGTAGAGTATTATTTAAAAGACGTTGCTGGTACAGAAGGGGTTAAAGACATTGACTGGCGTTAAAAGTAACGACCGACTTGTTTATGACTTATTTTTAATTGAGTGTTTGTGTCTGAGAGAGAGAGAGAGAGAGAGAGAGAGAGAGAGAGAGAGAGAGAGAGAGAGAGAGAGAGAGAGAGAGAGAGAGAGAGAGAGAGAGAGAGAGAGAGAGCGCCCCCCCCCCCCCCCCACAGGGTAAAATCAGAGAGGGCAACACACAGCCAGCCACTCCACTAAGAGGCCCCAATGATTGTGGTGGTTCCTGGATCATCGACACCAAAGGCGACGACACACGTAACCAGATACAATCCTTTAACACTATCTGATTTGATGTTTTGTGCGGGATCAATACAGTAGTTTGCTTAATTATTACTGAGGATTTTGGTTGCTTCTGTTATTTTCGAGTTTGTCACCTAGGCTAACAGGTAAGCTTACCATCCTCATATCTGTACATCTCATGTTCATCCACTAAATTGTAAAATGTGTATTTTCAGCTCATGAGGCTGCCATTCTTTAATAAACCGTTTATTATTATTATTATTATTATTATTACACACACACCTGCACTACCGAGGATTAACCTCCCATTGTAGTACCCGCACCCTCTTTACCTCACTTACCAAAACAGTTTCTGTATGTATGTATGTCTGTGTGCATACGTGAGCGTTTGTGTATACGGACATGTGCACACTTACTGCATGTTCTTATGTTCCTATATATGTATGTATATGTATGTGCGCACGTACGTGTATATACGTATGTTCTGTATATGAGTAAATTAATAAATGTGTAAATGTACTGTATATCACTTACTCTCATGGTTATTTTATGATAATTTGTATTCTGCACATGCATCATTATTGTATTTATTTATTTTGTTTGTAAACTAAGCTTACCATCCTCATATCTGTACATCTCATGTTCATCCACTAAATTGTAAAATGTGTATTTTCAGCTCATAAGGCTGCCATTCTTTAATAAACCGTTTATTATTATTATTATTATTATTATTATTATTAAATGCCTTCCCAGACTTCCCTCAAGCTTAAACAAATATATATATAATACTGTATATATATATAAATTTGTATATTTTTTCAATAGAAAAATGTCCCAGCCGAAGGCCGATTTCTCCTAAGTTACAGGCTCTCTATCGCTCGCCCATAAACAAATTATTATTGCCAAACTAATGGGATTTCAGAGAGAGAAAGAGAGAGTGAGTAGTTTGAGAGAGAGCAAGAGAGAGTCGGAAAGAGGAAGACAGAAGGCACGGTAAAATCACACACACACACACACACACACACACACACACACACACACACACACACACACACACACACACACACACACACATGCACCAGGCCACTTCACTAAGAGGCTCCAATGATTGTGGTGGTTCCTGGATCATCACACCAAAGACAACGACACACGTAACCGAACCCAACCCTTTAAGGGGGGCAGGGGGTCACACACACTCATTCTTAGGCAATTCGAATCGGCAATTCTACTGGTTAAGCTTCTCGTACAGAGCTTTATAAGAATTCAACCACCCAAAGCCATCAGCCTTCAGTATGGACGCGGATACCAATGCCTAGGAGTCAGAATATAACTTTCGGTGACAAATTTGCCGGATAAAACGGCCGTGTAACTTCAGTGCGTTACCTTTTGACTCAAGACTTGACTTTATATATACAGTATACTGTATGTTTATCTCCTGAATTGTGAAAACAGAACTTATCAAAAATACTGAGTAAAGCTGTGTTTAAGAATTACGCATTGTTACTAGAAAAAACAAATAACAAATACGAAGCTGATATAATATCGAGGATGGTTACGTTATTATTTATAGTGCCTGTACCCGACTATCTGATAGCCAGCTAATCAGAGACCAAGGTGTTCGATGGCCTGGTCGGCTTCCTCGTCTGTACCTCGCTTACTTAGCCTAATTTGTTTGAGTCAATTTGCCTGCTCGCTTGCTCGCGCTAATTTGGTAATGTTGCCCACACGGCTTTTCGCAATTATGAAACGGAACAAAGCAGGAAGAGATTCCTGGCTCCAGACCTTTGTTGTTATTGGCTTTCCTGGAGGACTTTTAATTAGCAGAAGGGAGAAAATTGTTTGGGAATATTGGAGAGTATGAAAGCTTTTGTAAATTACTTTTAGATATAATATGTTCTGCTGCCTAAATGGTACAAGAAGTAGACAGGCGAATTGATTTCTTTTCTACTTGCAGATTTCTTAATTCTCATTGTATCATTTTTCTCTACTTCCGTATCCAGAAATATCTTTATTTTTATTTTTTCTATGCCTGAGCTTTTTCTATATATCTATTTCCTTCGTATGTTTTTCTGTTTCCGTTATATTCGATATATAATTATTGTTGCTAATATCAATTATATATTATTTCGCAATTACACTTGTGTAATGTTTTACTCTTCATTCAAATACTATAGCTTCCTTAAATTTGCCATTAGAATCTCACAACAAGCTTCCTATATTCGAACTGTTTCTTATTTGCTGCTAATAAGTTAAAGGTACACGAGAGGGCAAACATTTGGTTGCGCACTGCTTAGACTCATCTTTGTGAATTAGTACTTTGTTGCCTGTTATGTGTGTATATACCCACTACCCAGTACACAGGGGCGACTGTACTATCCAGTTAACCTCAGTTTACAGTTACCAAGTTTTACCCATTTTCTTAATTTAACAACCTATCATTAGACAAGCCAGTCTACTTAGCTTACCAGGTTGCAAGCTACAAATTATCTGGATTTTACTTGGTCTGCTCATTCAGTAACACTGTTATGCTAATACGGCTTTATTTTGGAAATAAAACAAATATGGTTTACACAATCATACTTATAATTATAAGGATTACAAAAAAAAAAGCGAATTAAAACTAAGATGCGAATTGAAAGTAATATCCCGTTACATAAATAAAATAACAAGATTCAAACGAAGGACAGAGAAACGAAAATTTGAGTTAATGAAGAATCAATGTGTATTGAAAATAGTCTCTAAATATACTGTTAACTGAGCGTATTGTGTTCCTATCCTAATTGATAAGTTATGATGATTTTAATTTATTTGGCAACATTACGTAAATTTTAAACTCTGAATATTATTATTATTATTATTATTATATATATATATATATATATATATATATATATATATATATATATATTATATATATATATATATAGAGAGAGAGAGAGATAGATAGATAGATAGATAGATAGATAGAGATGCTGTATTCAAAGTATTAGATAAACGGTTTCTGGAATTTAATTGCTCGTCCAGTTATGAATACTGCAATATTGAATCATAAGACAAAAATACGTCTCTTGCAGACGGCATAGGGAAATTAATTAGGCGTAGAATGTATATATATATATATATATATATATATAAGCAACAGCACACACTAGCTTGAAAATGTCAGGCGATGAAATATATTTTATACGAAGGAATGCGAACAGCAATAGACAAAACAATCATTGAGCACATTTAGAATATGAATGTATAGAGTCAAGCGAGATTAATATATAATATTTATATATATTGATTTTCATTCATTAACAGCTTATTCATTCAACCGAGGAAATTGTATGAACTATTTCCATGAAGGTTGATTCAGTACGGCGTTACTACTTTTGCTACTATACATATAAAGGTGGCAAGAAACACCTTAGCAACTCCTGTAACATGAGAATAGTTTTAATTTTTTCACAGCCTATTCCCTAATTTATTTATAATTGTATTATATATACTATTCATTGAACGAAAGGCATGCAAATACACAGTATTTAGAAGTATGTATTAATTCTTGTATGTGTGTATATACCTTCCCCAGTTTTCCTATATATATATTTTTTTTTTTTTATTATTATTATTATTATTATTATTATTAGCCTATTGTTATTATTTTGTTTATTATTATTATTATTTTATTTTTTGTATGGGGGTGGCCGACTCGAGACAGAACCCGAACAGGGACATCACAACACATCAGAAAAACAAAACAAAACAAAACATAAAATCTCACACACATCTACAGTAGGTCGCCCAGGAGAAATACCCAGAGACCCAGGCCCATTTGGGGTCCCCAGCAAAAGATTCCCAGGTCCCAGGTCCTTCGGAGAGGCGTCGATTTCCGCAGGCAGACCCGCAGCGATTTTATTCAGCTTATAAAGAACATGTGGGAGCTAAAGAGATAATTGAGATAGTATTTACCTCTTTGATTCCTAGATATCCTTCTTAAACTGTATAAAATCGTCTAATGATAGCCATAATAAACTGTCAAAACGCGTCATAATCCTCGAGGGCTTAATGGTTTTCACGGAATTGCTAAAGTTGAATTTCGTTACGCTTGCTCATTTTTCAACCCGTCCGCAATTCTCTATAGGGCTCTATCAATTTAATCAATACTGCGGCTTTCCTTGGCATGACAAATATACATAAAGTTCCCCCTTCGTGTCTCTCTCTCTCTCTCTCTCTCTCTCTCTCTCTCTCTCTCTCTCTCTCTCTCTCTCTCTCTCTCTTCTTCAATCGAGTTGTCAACTTGTGGAATGGGCTTCCCCGAGACGTTATAGACTGCAGCACCGTTGATTCATTTAAATTCCGCCTAGACAAATATCTCGCATCAAACCCGCGACTGACTGCGTTTGTAAATGAATAACTTTATCCTCCCCTCAGTTACTAACCCATATGTCCCCTACTAACTTCCTAGTCCTGCCACGTTAGTGGCAGGGCAGTAGTTCCCTTTCCAATGTTCCTTTACCCACTCTAAACCACTGTTTGGACACTTGATCCTCAGTGTTTTGGAGGACAAGCAACCTAGAAGGGTCACTAGACCTGTTGTTGCTTGATTTCCTTTGTACTCCTTTGTACTCTCTCTCTCTCTCTCTCTCTCTCTCTCTCTCTCTCTCTCTACAGCATTTATATAGTCCGAATATATTTTAGATACTGCTGACTGCGTATTTCTTAATTTGGAATAATTCTAGATAATGTCTTCATTCTCTTACTATATAATTTACGTATCTCTTACTTTTTATTTGCTTCCTTGTATCATCACTTCTGATCTTTGTTTGTTCCCATATCTTGTTTCAAATGTTTTGTTCATCAATAATATTCACCTTTTTAAGTCATATTCCATTTATTTCGGTTCATTGTTTGTCTTATCTCCAGCGATTTCCTAGTGTTCTATGTTTCTCTAATCCAGCCTCATTTCGTTATTCCATCCTAGTTTTAATTCTACTTCTGTCTTTTCTTTGCCAGTCTTGCCTTATTTTGATATATTATCATTTCTTATATTATCCTTCCCTTTATTTCTATTTTAGTCTTTTACTGTCCCTATCTTCCCTCATTTCGCTATTCCACCTTTCTTTTTAAATGTCCTTGTCTTTTCTTTCCCAAATGCTTTCTTGCTATTTCTGCTTCTATTTTCTTCGCTATTTTTGCCCGACCCTTTCAGTGCCTCCCATCCTATTGCCATTAATTTTCCTCGTCTTCGATGCTTTCCCTCCTCTGACAGTGTTAACCCTTTTCCTTTATATTTAAGTTGTGTTACTTTTATCTCTACTGTGGGAACTTTGCGGAGGGTATGTGATCGTCGTTGTCTGTCTGCTTGTTTTATGTTGGGTTGTTTGGTTGTTTGTTTATTTGTTTGTTTACAAGCTGCATTTCTCAACACCTAAAGTCCTAAAGCATAGATTTGGAAGTAACTTGGTCAGTACCAATATTTTGTACCTGAATAGATATTAATTAATATTCACCCCACCCGGTTCCATGCATCCCGTGAAGTGACCCCGTTAAACTAGAAATACTAATAGTATTTATAATAAGTGTTTTGTTGATCTAGACGATACACACGTATGGACTTCACACACACACACAGACACACATGCACACACACACACACACGCACACATACACACACACACACACAAGTAAGGTAATTATTGGATGGTCTTTTTTTTGGTGTTAAGTACTTTGCCCTTGAAATGTAATGGTGTTATCTGTATAATGCATGAACGGTACTAAATGACATTTGATGGCTGCATTCAGTAAATACCAACATCTTCGCCTAACTTTACCACTAGGCCCAATTCAACCGCTAAGCACGATTCCTACCATTTAACTGTACAGCTTAAGTGAACCAATCTGACCGCTGAATCCAATTCATCTGTTCAGCCCAAAATGACCACACAGCCTAATTAATCCGCTCAGCCCAATGTGACCACACAACCTAATTCATCCGTTCGGCCCATTATGACAGGTTGTCCCAGTTTGACCACTTAATCCAATCCATCAATTAGTCCAATTTTAGTTTTTTAGACCAATTTGACTACCCTCGGCCAAATTCGATCTTCTCCGACCAATTTGACTGCATGACCCAATCCAACCACTTAATCTAATCCGTCACTTGTCTCAACCTGATCAATCAGCTCTGTTTGACAACTGAACGCAACACAGGTATGACTGTTCGGCTCAATATGACCTTATGTGACAGCTCAGACCAGTCTGCGGAAATGTGAAAAACTCAAGCATGGTAGAGATATGTGCTCTACTGGACACTTGTTTTTTGTTTTCGATTTACCGTTACATTTTGTGTTGCATTTCTTTACATACATCCTATTCTGTTTACCAGTACCACAAATTGTCTTCCTTGTTTTGCTAGAATATCTGCATTTATCTCATATATTCTGTATTCATTTATCTTGCGAGTCATCAATTCCTTTCTCGAGCCTTCATTCTGATTTTATGTTATGTGTATTTTATCTCCATTTGTTGTTCCTTATCTCTCCTTATACTGCATTATCCGTCCTTCTCTTTTCTTCCTTCTTGTTTTCCCATCTTCATTAAATTTTATCCTCTTGTTCTTTGACCTTCTACACTCCCCCTTTCTATTATGGCTCTGATTATCTTTTTGTTTTTCTTCATCTTCTTTATTTCGTTTCTTAGTTTCTTCATCATCTCTTTCTTTTCCGTTTAGCAATATTGGTTCGTGTGTGTGTGTTTTATTTTATATATATATATATGTTTTTTCACGCACGCTTTGGTGTTTCAGTTCATTTATTTACGTATTCATGATAATGTGTTTTATGTTATTTCTCGCACCTATATTGTAGCTTTTTCCGTCGACATTTATTAATTTATATCTGATGTATTTGTTGTGTATTTAATTATAATGCAATATGTATTATAATATTATACTGTATTATGTTATTATCACGCACCTTACTGTATTCTCCTTCTCTTCCTTTGTTGCCGTCTTCCCACGATCTTCTTTATCCAGTTTTCTTTTTACCCAGTTTTCTTACGTGTATACCGCACATTTATTTTAGTATCGCGTATGTCATTATATTTCTCCTCTCTTCCTTGTTTTCCTTTCCCCATGTTCCTCTGTTTATCCATTTGTCCATGCACTCACTGTTCTTCTATGTATATTCACATTCATTTCATTATCATATATTTCCCTTACTTATTCCTCGTGACCTTGTTCTCCTTTTCACGTGTTCTGCTTATTAATTTATCCCCTCACCCACCTATCGTATATACATAGTTATTTGATTATCACTAATTTCATTTCATCATTCCTCTCTTCTTGATTTCCCTTTCCCATGCTCTTCTGTTTATCCATTCTGCCCTTCACCCAATTACACACGTACATACATACATACATAAACTACATGCATACATACATATAAACTACATACATACATAAATACATGCATACATACATACGGCACATACATAAACTACATCCATATGTAAATTACATACATACATGTATACGACGTAAACTACATACATACACACATGCATACATACAGTTATATCTTCTCTACGTCCTCCTTCCCCCACAACGTTGACACTACGGGCTCTAAACTGGCAGTCACTTTGGAGAAGAGTGTGTGCTTTGTCTTCATTCGCTCTTTCCTTTCTCCATTTCTTCCGCCTCCTCCACTTCCCTCACCTTCCTCCTCCTCCACTTCCCTCACCTTCCTCCTCCTCGTCTTCGTCCTTACTTCCACTTACCTCACCCTCTTCCTCGTCCCTACTTTCCCTGTTCTCACCTTCCTCCTCCTCGTCCCTACTTCCATTTCCCTCACCGTCCTTCTTTCTTCCTCCTCCTCGTCCCTACTTTCCCTTCCCTCACCTTCTTCCTCGTCTCTACTTCCATTTCCCTTACCCTCCTCATCTTTTCCTCCTTCTCGTCCCTATGTTCCCTTCTCTCACCCTCCTCCTCGTCCCTACTTCCATTTCACTCCTCCTCCTCCTCCTTCCTTCCTCCTCCTCGTCCCTACTTTCCGTTCTCTCACCCTCCTCCTCGTCTTTACTTCCACTTCCCTCACCCTCCTTGCTTCCTCCTCCTCCTCGTCCCTACTTTCCGTTCTCTCACCCTCCTCCTCGTCTTTACTTCCACTTCCCTCACCCTCCTTGCTTCCTCCTCCTCCTCGTCCCTACTTCCACTTCCTCCACCCTCCTCCATTCTTCCTCTCGTCCTTCTCAGAGTTCATGTGATGGTATGACTCTACATTTTAAAATTGAATTCACATTGAGGGACTCTGTGTATCTTGAGTCCATTTCTGTCTGTCTTATGTTTTTCTCTCTTCTTCAATGTTTCCAAATATCTGTCAGCAATTTGTCCTGCATCATAAACAAGAGCCATTGTTCGGTACGTGTTGTTGTTGATAATATTGATGTTTATGTCCTCGTAGTTCTTGTTGTTTTTGTGAAATATTTTGTTCATGAGGTGCGAAGTGGTAGGAAGACCCTAAATAAGATTTCGTTAAAGCAACATAAACTTTACACCAACTTTCTAAAAAATAAAAAATAAACAAATAAAATAAAGATTAAACAAAAAATATGAAACTTTGAATAATTTAGCCAGTGTAAGCTCATTTTACTTTGTGGCTCTGATATATTTGGGTAAAGAATATTCAATTGTCAGATTATCTGTTGACAAATTGTAATATGGCAGGCATAAATATAACCAAGACATGATACCACATCCTCAGTGAATTTGTCAAACTTGATCCACTGGAGTAAATTACTTAAAACCCAAACTCTGCATACAAACTTTACTCACAACTATAAAGAACTATTTCATCTGACACAAGCATTTCTCGCTATGCAGTCACCACTCAATTAGATAGTGCAAAATTTAAAGGAGCCCAACTCGTTTTTTTTCTCTTTCTCTCCCTCTCTCTTTGGCGTGTATCTATTTGGCCCCATTCAGCCTACTGTTTTAAGACGTTTACCCCCATCCAGGTGTCAATATTTTCCTGGCGAGCGGTAGCGAGCCAGCATATATATATTTTTGTTTTGACAGCAAGCTAAATTTGTACATTTTTCGATAGAAATATGTCTCCGGCGAAGCCGGATTTCTCCATACAATGTTGGCTCGCTATCGCTCGCCAGGAAGAAATTTACACCGGGATGGGGATGAACGTCTTAAAACAGTTGGCTGAATGGATACAATGTATGTAATTATGTAATTATTCCATTTATATATTAAAGTATTGTGAAAATTCTTCCTCTACATTACACATTTAGTATAATGATATAGTTCTATGACATTTGTATTCAGTTATATATTTCAATACACATTTCTCAGAGGAAATAAAGGAGATAACATTTTTCACACATTTCTTATTCTTCATTCTCCTTTAACATGCCACTCCTGTTCATCATCCATAAATGAAAAGTACTTCATAGTAAAACAGAAAGAGGCAAGCTATTCAATTAACTGAACTAGATTCTCTGAGCATCAACAAGTATACTAATCATGGAGTATTTCTATAAAACAATTGATAACCTATAAATCATTTTCTGAAGTAATAGAACAAGAAGCCTATAGAATAATATGGTTCATTAAGAGATCTTTTGAATATACATCCGGAAAACATTATTCTGGATATATCTCATTCAAAGGTTCGTCCTCATTTACATATATTATAATCATTGTTTGTCTCTGCACTACAAAACATTTAGTCTCTTACAAGAGTACAACGGAGAGAGATAAATATTCGTCCGCTTAGAAATAACCCTTGTGCGAGACTAAATAAATCATCCTATTTAGCATGACAAAGCGCAGATTACGAGTCGACCTAGCTCAAGTTTATTTAGGGGATGCTTTTTGGGGACCCCCTTCTCCCTCATGTCCAGCCTCATTAGTTTTGATATTTTTAGATGTTCATAATATTTAATAAAACATATATGTCATGCATAAATCAATCCTGATGTCTGTATTTGCATAAAAATATGTAAAATGTCCATGTTTTAATCAATGACTACATCACAATAAATCGTTCGAAATACACTAGAGGCAACGGTAATAAAATATATTAAATGGCTTTTCAATAACATGAAGCGAAACATTTGTTTTAAGAGAGTGGTTAACTTATGAAAATAAAACTAAGAATGTTGCTCAGAGATGAACAATCCAAACATTGAAATGTCAAATAGAAAAGTGCCTTGCGTTGACTCCCAGACTGATTACATTTGTGCCGGCATAAACATTTGCATTTTTCTTGACAGGCCTTTAGAGTTGAAGGGTCCTTTCTGTGTCATTCCTCTCCCGATCTCTCCTCTCTCAATCTCTAATCTTTCTTTTTCCAATCTCTACTATCTACTTTCCCGTTCACTAATCTATCGTTACCCAATCTCTATATTTTCCTTTCCCAATACATAATACCTTTTATCCCAATCTCTAGGTTCTCCTTTCTGTTACAATCATTCCTTTCCCAGTTACTAATCATCTCTTTTCCCAAACTCTAATCTCTCTAATCTCTAGTATCTTCTTTGCCAATCTTTAATCTGTCCTTTCCCAATCTCTAATATTTCCTTTCCGTGACAGTCTTTCCTCTCCCAATCTAAATCTAAAATCTTCTCTAAACAACCTAATAGAGATAATTGAAACTTGACTTCCTTTGTACTCTTTGTAATAATTTGTTTTCCATCTTCTATTGTTACTTTAGGTTTCAATGAGTGTCTGATTTTAGAATGTAAACAGTTACCCATGTGTGGACAATGATGATTTTCGTTTTCCTTATATCGTGCCAGTTTCTCCCCTTCCTCCAAACCATTACTCTCTCTCTCTCTCTCTCTCTCTCTCTCTCTCTCTCTCTCTCGTCTATTCCCTTCCCCTCCTCGTATGCATGTGGATGTGTCTCGAAAGTCTAAGCTAGAACTCCCTGGCATATATATTTTCCTACCATTTCTTTCCCCTTCCCTCTCCTCCTTGATTCTCCTTTGCTCTCTCTAGATCCTCCTCTCTTTCTGTCCTTCCATCCTCCTTGTATCGGTGTGTGTGTTTGTGTGTGTCAAAAATCTAAGTCATCAATAGTCACGAACAAATGTATATAATGTACAGTCGTGGTCATATATTTTGATACATTATGAAGCCTCGAACAATATAAAGAAAGCTCCGAAATACAAATATCGGGTAAAGAATTAATAAGAAGTTTCAATTCAGCCCGAGACAGCTTTCGAAAATGTACGTACCAGCATTAATAACCGCGAATGTATGTGTCCAATTCCATCTTCTTCTTCTTCTCTTCTCACGCGTAATTCTTCTCCTCTGTTTCTATTCTTCCCTCCTTTACTCCTCCCCAGCCGTGTCTCCCGATAAGTAGGCACCTCACGTATGAATAACAATGTGTTGTATATATTGTTTCACCTTAATTTCCCCTTCTCAAACTCGTTCTTTCAAACAAAGCACTCTCTCTCTCGCGCTCTCTCCCACTTCCCTTCTACCATTTATCTCCTTCGTTCCTTCCACCCTCTTCCCTTTATATCTCGCCTTGCTTCCTCTCTTCCTTCTTTCTCTCTCTCCACCCTCTGTTTCCCATGCCCTTGTTTCCTTCTTCCCTCTTCCTTCCTTCTAGTTTATCTTTCCTTTGACTTCCCATCATTTGTCGCTTTCAAATTTTCCCTTTTGTTATTCATTGTTAATCTCTCTCTCTTTCTCTCTCTCTCTCTTACATGTAGTCTCAATTAGTGGTGTTGGAGGTAATGTAGGAGTGAGATCCAACAAACCCAACCAACGACCCACCCTCCCACCCACAACAGCCACTTATGGGAGGAGTCTCTCTCTCTCTCTCTCTCTCTCTCTCTCTCTCTCTCTCTCTCTCTCTCTCTCTCTCTCTCTCTCTCTCTCTCTCTCTCTCTCTCTCTCTCTCTCTCTCTCTCACCCAGCAGTCACTTGGAGGGAAGAGTGTGTGTGTGTGTGTGTGTGTTTTGTGGCGGGGTCGCAATGTCAACAAGGGGCAACAATGGCTTGTCTCGGACCTTTTACGGTTCCCGGTAGCACAGGTCTTGGGGTAGGAGGAGGAAGACGGAGGAGGATTTTAAAAAGAAGAAGAAGAAGGAGAAGAAGAAGAAGAAGACGAGGAGGAGAGGAAATATTGAAAGAGAAGAAGGAACAGAAGAAACATTAAAAGAGAAGAAGAAGAAGACGGGGAGGAGAGGAAATATTGAAAGAGAAGAAGGAACAGAAGAAACATTAAAAGAGAAGAAGAAGAAGACGGGGAGGAGAGGAAATATTGAAAGAGAAGAAGAAACAGAAGAAGAAGAAGAAGAAATACAAAGAAGAAAATATATATGAATATGAAGAGGAGGAAGTAGTAAAAGAAGTAGACACAATAGGAAGGACAAGATAAAGAAGGAAACTAGAAGAAGAAGAAAAAAAAAGAAGAAGAGAAGGAGACGAGAGGGAAGAAGAAAAAAATTAGAAGACTGGAAGAAGATGAGGGTGGGGGAGAAGATGGTGAAGAAGAAAAGGAGTGAGGAGGAGGAAAGAGGAAGAGGATAAGTAGATTTTTTTTTAAAGGGGAGAATAATTTAGAGAGGGAAGAGAAGGAGGGGAAAGAAGAGAAGAGGAAGATGGAGGGAGGAGTCAGTGTAGAAAGTGAATTAGAAAAGAAGAGACGAAACAAAAACAAAAGGAGTAGGATGAGAGAGAGAGAGGGGGGGGGGGTATGGTGGGAGAAGGAGAGGGAGCTACAGAAGATGACGGAATTGATGTAGATAATTGGTGAGAAACGTAACACAGAAATAGCAGAAACAGAAGGAGTAGAAGCAATTGGTTGGGAAATGGAGAAGGGAGACAAAGGAGAAAGATAAAAGAACAGGGAGGAGGAGAAGGAGGAGAATGGGTGTGGATAAAACAGGAAGAAAAACAAAGAATACATGGTGTAGATGGCGGAGGAGCGAAGACAAATAAAGGAGGAGGGGTACGATTGTTTCTGAAAGAGGATGGAAGAAAAATGGGGACGAAGAAGAATGGGTTGAAACGAATAATAACAATAGAGGGAGAGAAAGAGTAAGCATTTATAGGGGAGGGGAGGAGAAATATGTGCTGCATGTACTGTAGATGAAACAGAAATAATAGAAATAATAATTAATGTGCGAGTTACAAGAGGAATCAGTAAAGTAGGAAGACGATGAAGAAGAAGAAAACTTATGAAGAAAGTTAATGAAAAGGGAAGAGGAAGCGAGAGTAAAAGAATGTGTGTAGACAAATCATGGGGGTGGATAAGGAGAACAATAATAAGTTTCGACAATGAATAAGGGGTTTAGAGGAGAATGGTGAATATATGAAGAGCTTATTCCTTTTAGAATACGATGCTGCATTTTGTCTTTGTATTTTGGCTATCATTATACGATTTGATTAACCCCTTGAGGATTATGGCACATTTTGAAGTTTTATTCTGGCTATTATTAATTAAAGGAGGGATCTGAGTGAGTCAAAAAGTTAATTGCGATCGACTTTACCCCATTGATTGCTAGAGGTCCTTTCAAAGCTGTATAAAATCGTTGAATAATGGCCAGAAGGAACTGCTAAAACGCGTCATGATTCTCAAAGGGTTAAATTTAGGGGGTATATATGTGAGTCAGAAGGATATGTGAGATGGTTATTTATACTTTGATTCCTAGAGGTCCTTCATCGGCTAGTTAAAATATCCTAATGGTATGCAGGCTACATACTATAACGCATCTCTGTACTGAGAACGATAATAGAAGGATTTTTTTAATGTCGAAGAATGATAAATCTGGAAGAGCTAAAAAAGGAATGAATAATGATGAATAAGAAAAGACCATTTTAGCATGTAAACAATAACAAGTTGAACAAAACGAAATGCAAAGAGAAAGGGAAACAAAACTATAAATAGGAGGAAAATGAATAGTAAAATAGCAGAATGAAATGCAAAAAAATGCGCTATGAATGACAAAGGAAGCAAACTTAAAATCGAGAGAGAGAGAGAGAGAGAGAAAGAGAGAGAGAGAGAGAGAGAGAGAATGTGTGTGAGGGTGAGTGAGTGAGTGAAACAGACAGACAGAACAATGACCGAATTATAAAATAAATACAAAGAGGAACACGAACAACAATGACATTTGCTAAAATCAAAGAGGATGGAAGATGATGAGACAGGCGGAAGAATATTTTGAGAGAGAGAGAGAGAGAGAGAGAGAGAGAGAGAGAGAGACGATAACCCTTGAAGAGAGATAATACAAGGAGGAACAAAGGAAATAGTGACACTCACAAAATGCGGAGAGGAAAACAGGACACAAGTGGGAATATATTTTAATAGGAGAGAGAGAGAGAGAGACACACACACGATAACCCTTGAAGAGAGATAATACAAGGAGGAACAAAGGAAATAGTGACACTCACAAAATGCGGAGAGGAAAACAGGACACAAGTGGGAGTATATTTTAATAGGAGAGAGAGAGAGAGAGATAAAAAAAAGTCAAATGGAAAGAGAGGTAAGTGGAGGTATGTTTGTGAAGAAGAGAACTGGAGAGAAGGAGGAGAGAGGAGGTGAACACATCAATAGCGTCTGAGACAAAGAGCGGACAAGCAAAAAGAATGATATATAATATATATCATTCTTTTTGTATATATATATATATATATACTGGTTCGATGTAGTCTCGACTACCCAGACCAACGGCCCCTGGCACGATGTCTCAGACCTGCTTCATCACTGTCTTGTTATTTCGACTCATCATGTTGGTGGCCTTGTGGTAACGTACAGTACGTAAAATAAGGGGAGGAAGTTGGTTTTTCGAGTCCTCCTCCTCGCTCATTTTTAACCCTATTAGTTATTAGATTTCAAGACATTCGCCCCATTAGTTTGGCGTTTTCAGACCTTTTGCACCATTTTTTTGCCAATATTAAGACCTTTCGTGCCATTTAGGTGTCGATTTTGTTCCTGTCGAGCGATAGTGAGCCTGTATTTGAAGAGGAATTGGCCTTCGGCCGGGACATTTTTCTACCGAAAAATGTACAAATTTATATCGAAAGGGGGTCTTGTGGGTGTTTTTTAAAAGTTTGATAGAGGTTTAGAGAGCAAACTAAACCCCTTCCTTAAACCATTGAGCCGAACCAGTAAATTATGCTGCACAATACCGTTTGGGCTCCCTTAAGTGCAGCACATATTCCATCCCAAATAAAATCTTCCCGTAACACATCAGGATTTGAACTCGGGAACCTTTAGTGACCACCTCTGTATCAAGACCACTCCACCACAGCTATCTATCTAAAGGAAAGAAGAGTACGTAGGTCATGGTGAAGATGTTGATAGGATTGTTTGAAGGCAAATAATGTAACAATGTGGAGAAAAATCAGAGGGGCGGTGGATAGAAATAGAAACTAGCGAAAATATAAAGTGTACCGGAAGAAAGTCTGAGATAGAAAGGAAGGAAGGGTGAGAATAGAAGAACAAGAAGTCAGAGGGCAAGGGGAAAGAGATTCAAGGGAAGCAAATGCAAAACAAAGAGAAGGGAGAAACAGGGAGAAGGAGATTAAGCAATAAACAATAACACAGACGAGGAATAACGGGGTATTAGGATGGTAATACGATCATTGATACGGGGAAAGTACACACACATATGAAACAAACGAATACATTATGGAAAGGTAGGAGGGGAGTGTATTGAAAAATGAAACAATCACTTCGGCCACTTTTCGATGTCGTAGTATAATTCAATAGCATTAAGGGAACGTTATATTATTTATGTATTCATGCTTCTTTTGTTTTGCTCTCTAGACGTCAATCAGTCTTTAAAAATAACATCCCTAAGGTCCCCCCCTTCAAGATGAATGTATACATTTTTTTTACAGGCTCGCTTTTGCTCGCCAAGAATAAATTGAGACTTAAATGGCACGAATGATCATAATATTGACTAGAAATAGGCGAATGTCTTAACATTTGAAGAACAAAAATATTGGGGCTAAACTTGAAGGATAAGTGGTTTCGGAAAAATACCAATACTTCCCCTTAATACAATTCACTATAATTAGGCAGAGCATTTTGACTCCAAACCCATTGTAACTTTAAAAAAGGCTAGAGCATACTGGATGTAAATTTCCACACCTATTTCCTGGTTGATCCATCCCATTTGGCAGGCATTTCAGTTCGTTTGATCAACTCCTATTGGTTAATTATAAGACATTAATGGTCACTACTTCTGACCGAGTTATAATAAATAGACTATAATCACTTCGACCTCTCCACATCGCGGATCTGGAGGTGTCAGCCCCCAGTAAGGAGAAGTTAGGGTTTCGAGGAAGGTACAAAGTACAAAGGAGTACAAAGGAAATCAAGCAACAACAGGTCTAGTGACCCTTCTAGGTTGCTTGTCCTCCAAAACACTGAGGATCAAGTGTCCAAACAGTGGTTTAGAGTGGGTAAGGGAACATTGGAAAGGGAACTACTGCCCTGCCACTAACGTGGCAGGACTAGGAAGTTAGTAGGGGACATATGGGTTAGTAACTGAGGGAAGGATAAAGTTATTCATTTACAAACGCAGTCAGTCGCGGGTTTGATGCGAGATATTTGTCTAGGCGGAATTTAAATGAATCAACGGTGCTGCAGTCTATAACGTCTCGGGGAAGCCCATTCCACAAGTTGACAACTCGATTGAAGAAGAAATTCTTAGATTCGTGCGAGTTAAAAGATTTACCAATAATTTGCAACCGTTTCCCCGCGTGTAATTAGATTGGTCGATA
This sequence comes from Paralithodes platypus, assembly GCA_032716605.1. NCBI lineage: Eukaryota > Metazoa > Arthropoda > Malacostraca > Decapoda > Lithodidae > Paralithodes > Paralithodes platypus. The sequence continues at coordinate 34,784,192 of CM064509.1, forward strand.
GTGAAGTACTTACTACAGTTCATATTGTCGATGCCTTTGATGATTTTGAACACTTGAATTAAGTCGCCTCTTAATCTGCGCTGGGTTAAAGGAAATAGATTTAATTCTCTAAGACGCTCTTCGTATGGTTTGTTCTTTAGGCTAGGTATCATTTTAGTAACTCTACGTTGAACTCGTTCTAGCTTGTTTATATCTTTTTGGTAATAAGGGCACCAGGATTGAACGCAGTATTCCAGAAGAGGGCGGACTAATGAATTGTAAAGGGTTAGGATAACTTCTTTGGATTTATGCTCAAATGACCTGCCTATAAAGCCAATTATTTTGTTTGCCTTTTTAACAACTTCTGAACATTGTTGACTCGGTTTTGGGTTACCGTACTCGATACTGTTACTCCCAAATCAGTTTCTCTGTCTACACTCTTAAGCAGGGTGCCATTCATCGAATAGTTTGCTTTCTCATTTAGGTATCCGACATGTAGTACTTTACATTTATCCGCATTGAAACTCATTTGCCAAATTTGGGCCCAACATGACAATTTATCTAGTTGCATATCGTCAACTTGTTCTTTTGAGAGTACGCTATTTGCAATTTTTGTATCGTCAGCAAATTTTGAGATTGTGCAGGTGAGACCCTCATCTATGTCGTTGATGTAAATTAGAAAGAGAATTGGTCCTAGTACCGATCCCTGGGGTACCCCGCTACTTACATTGGTCCATTTAGATGCCTTACCGTTTATGACTACCCTTTGCTTTCTGTTGCTGAGCCAATTTTCTATCCATTTCAACACACCGTCTTGTATTCCATGCGCTTTTAGTTTTAGCAGTAAACGTTTGTGGGGAACTTTGTCAAAGGCCTTTTGAAAATCAAGGTATATAATATCTACAGCTTTACTCTCATCGTAGAGGTTGAGGATATCGTGGAAGAAGTCTAAGAGGTTTGTTAAACAGGAACGTTTTTTACGAAAGCCGTGTTGAGTATCTTTAAGTATGTTATTTTCCTCTAAGTGATTTACGAGTCTGTCTCGTATGACCGTTTCTAGCATTTTACATACAACTGAGGTTAAGCTAATTGGACGATAGTTACTGGGTAGGGATTTGCTGCCTTTTTTTTGAATATCGGTGTTACGTTGGCTAGCTTCCACTGATCAGGCATAGTTCCAGACTGCAAGGATTTATTGAATAGTAATGTCAGTGGTTTGGAGAGCTCATTCTTAGCTTCCTTTAGAACTCTAGGGTTTAGGTAAAACCACTAACCATTTTATTTAACAATGCAATACAAAACAATAAAGTCCCCAAACAATGAAAATTAGCTAACATAACGCCCATTTATAAAAAAGGAAATAAAGTTCTGCCTGTCAAATATAGCCCAATAAGCCTCACCTCAATTATGTGCAAGCTGCTCCAAACAATAGTCCAAATTAAATTGGATGTCATTAAGAAATTAACAACGTTATAAATGACTCCCAACATGGTTTCCGAAGTAACCACTCATGTCTGACAAACCACCTTGACATTTTCCACGATATCTTAAATATATATGACGAAAATAAAGCAGTTGACATCGTCTACCTTGATTTTCAAAAAGCATTTGATAAAGTGCCTCACAACAGACTGATAGTAAAATTTAATGCTCACGGTATTCACAGGTTTGTTCTTCATTGGATTCAGGATTGGCTAAGCGAGCGAAAACAACGAGTAGTAATTAACGGCAAAGCCTCAAATTGGATTAATGTTACAAGCGGTGTACCACAAAGCTCAGTTCTCGGTCCAATTCTATTTCGTATATACATTGATAATGGGCTATTATGCAGAATCTCGAAATTCGCTGATGACACAAAAAATTGCAAGCAAAGTAAATCGCCATCGCACATACAAGAGATTCAGAATTATTTAGACAAACTATCAAACTGGGCTCAGACATGGCAGATGAATTTCAATATAGATAAATGTAAAGTGCTCCACATCGGCAGTAAAAATGAAAACTCAAACTATTCGATTAACGGAATTCAACTAAGGAACATAAATAAAGAAACGGACCTTAGAGTTACTATAACAAGTAATTTAAAACCTGCCCAACTAGTCGCTGAAGTTGTTAAAAAAGCAAATATAATTATTGGCTTCATTGGGAGATCTTTTGAATATAAATCCGAAAACGTTATACGCACTTTATATAATTCATTGGTTCGTCCGCATTTGAAATGTTGCGTTCAGTTTTCGTCGCCATACTATATAAAGGACATTGAAAAACTAGAGAGAATACAATGATTCCCCAACTAAGAAACAAACTTAATGAGGAACGAATGAAATAGGTAAGCCTGTTTACCTTGACAATTCGCAGCATATGAGGGGACCTAATCCATTTTTTTTTTTTTAATTATCAAAGGCCCTGATAACATGGATGCAAGTAAGTACTTCACAATAGATAACTCAAATTACACAAGAAATAATGGTTACAAACTTGTCGGAAAGGCGTTTCATTCACACGAAGCAAGCGAAGCACTTCTTTTTCAACAGAGTGGTCAACTTATGGAATAAATTGCCTAGATGTGTTGTAGAGTGCCATACAGTCCAAACATTCAAATATCGCCTTGACAAATATCTTGCCATGAACCCACGACTAACTGCGTTTGCGCCTGAGTAATGTGACCGTTTTAGTATCATACATAGTACTATAAATTAGTTTTCTGACCAAAGTCTTTCTGGAGTTGAAGCCCTCAGTTGATGGTTGTGGCAATCTGTTTATTGATTTTGTTTTAAGTTCGTTTTTTTTTTGTTTTTTTTACAAGCAGCTAAGTAAGGACCAGTATGTCTGTTGTTACTTGCCTTCCTTTGTATCTTAATTTAGTTTAATACATATACGTAAGTGCGCTTCACTATTCAGTAACTATTAGAATATAGATTAATATGTTATGGTTCTGGGTAATACTTAACCTCATACCTATTGTTATGAATGTCTTTACTTCACTCAGATACTTCTGCCATGGGTTTACATAAGGCCGCGTCCCATACAGTACGTCAAGACCCGACAAGAGCCGATCTTTTCAAAATATTTGAATTTTTGAAAAATCGTGCATGATCGAGTAACATCGTGTAAATAAATCGGCTCTACTCGAGTTGATCTGGAACTGGACGGGGTGCCCGCCGACAGGTCCCGTGAAGTCGGCCAATAATTAGTGTATGCACTATTTTTCAGCCAACTGTTTTTGATGGTCGGGGAAAAAAAACGTTAAATTTTGGACGTGCTGCTGACGTATGTCGATCGGTTTTCGGACGTGCAGCAATCGTTTTTGACGTACAATAATCGGGAATTAATCGGGCAAAATGTTCGAACCAGACTATAGTAAGCTCGACACGACCATGACATGACAAACGCCCGACTAAAAAAAGACAACCAATCCGATCCTTTCGATAACGATATCGTTACTTCGTTGTATGTTGTATCGTTATTTACCGAAGATATGGATATTTATCATATTTTAAATAAAAAATCTTAAATGCAGCAATGCTATCATTATTTTATTAGAAACAAAAACACCTGCCATTACGAGGGTTCGGTTCGGGTTTTAGTTTACCTATTTATTGACTATTCTGCGGATTTCTGCCTGTTTGGCAATTAACCCGCTGAGTGCCAGCCAATTTTGACGGTGTGCTTCTGCCAGTGCCAGAGTTTTTTTTTTTTTTTTTTTTTTTTTTGGCTAAATCTATCAAGTTGGGAGAGAAAGGAAGGATAATGGTAAAAACAAAAAAAACACTCCCTTCCCCAGAAATCAGGTCCCCGATGGTCCCGAAAGTAGCTGAAAAGACACTATAGACAACAGAGACTTTTATGGTATCGGAATGTATGGGTGGGAGGGTGGTTTTGGGGTTGGTGGGGGGAAGGTAGAAGGGTAATTGACTTGTGTTACACATATGAAGCCGATTGGTGAGGTAGTTTCGCCACCACGGATTTTCCTTTTTTTCCTTTTCTTCGTACGGATACGCTAGAAGTGGGTGGTGGGAGGCGGTTGGGGGTGTGGTGGGGGGAAGGCAGAAGGGTAAGGGACTTGTCACACAAATATGGAACCGATTGGTGCAGTCGTTTCACCGCCACAGATTTTCATTTTTTTTCCTTCTGACGGGACCGATAGTCAGCGAGTGGGTGGGAGGAGGGATTTGGGATTTTTGTGGTGGGTAGCCTAAAGGGTAAGGTACATGTGGTAAAAATATGAAAGCCATAGGTGCAGTCGTTTCGCTGCTACGATTTTTTTTCCGGCGTCCCTGGCACTCGGCGGGTTAATTAACGATTATCGCTATTTTGGAACAAAAAATATGACGTTACCGTTAATTCGTTAAAGCTGGAAAAAAAATTATCCGATAAACGTTAACCCGAAATCGTTAACGCGTTACATTATCGCGTTACTTTATCGCGTTAGTGCCCACCTATGGGTAGACTGTGTGGGGGTCTACGGCCCCCGACCTTTATATAGGGTTGGGTACTTGGTCGTGCTTCTGTCGTAGGAGTCGACCCTGTCGGATGACACACGTATGTATAGTGCGACACACTTGCGCAGCACATATGCTGCTCGTCTGGCAGACGACTAACATCCTATCAACATCCAACTTAGCGTACTGTGAACGTGTTGCGCGGACGTGTGTGTCGTACTGACATCTTAATAGGGTCACGAGTTAAGAGTTAACGTGTGGCAGACGTAAATGTGTCGTGAGTAACGTGTGAGTGACGTGCGGCTGTCCATGTCTGGCGAGCCTCGAGCCTCGTGTCAAATATGTCGATTCGGCAAAAAGTTGTTAAATCGACTAACATCGGCCGTTGTCGTGTCTTGACGTACTGTATGGGACGCGGCCTATAGGCTGAGCAAAATTGTGAAAGGGAAATCCGAACGTATATAAACCTTTTGATATCTACCAGCTCTCACCCCCACGGGCTTGAACATAATCACCTACTTCACCTACCGTTCATAGACGAGCTCTGGCGCAAATATGTTAAGTTTGTAGTTAGTCAGAGTTATATATATATATGTGTGTGTGTGTGTGTGTGTGGATCTTTGTGAAAATCAATACATAATTGAATAATAAAGTGAAAATCTACTACAAATCCCAAGGTTAAGGCCTTGGGTTAACATTCCACACTGATATTTGGTATTGATAAATACGTTCAATGTAATGAAAACCGTATTTATCAATACCAAATATCAGTGTGAAATGTTTTCATAGAAATTTAAATTTGCGGGTTTTTGTGTCTTTTTGTTTGGAGAAAGCAATTTATAAACTAAATACTTCTTCTCCATTTCATTAATTGGAATATATTGCCTGTGGCCTTCAGTAATGTACACGTACATAGACAAATAGATAGGTAGATAGTGAGAGAGAGAGAGAAAGAGAGAGAGAGAATCACCTAATGTTATGTATAACTGTGATACAGGTTAAATATGTTATTGATAATTCAGCTCTGTAGTAATATGATGTTGATATGCCTCTAAGCAAAGTATCTTTCAATACTTAAAGTTGTGTATAAGCATAACATCGAGATCCCACAAATGTTACTAGTCGACAATATATCTCGTATAATGCATACTTTATTAACCCTTTTCAAGATTATGACACAATTGGACAGTTTATTTTGGTTATTAATAGACGAGTTTATACAGTTTACGAAGGATCTGTGGGAATTATAAGGTTAAAGACTATCTCGATTAACCCTATGACTTCCACATACCCTTCCTAAAATGAGTAATACCGTCTAACAATAGCCAGAAAACAGATAAAAAATGCGTAATCGGATCTTGAAAAGGTTAAATAAAATACTCATGACTGGAGAAACGACGAGCAAGATATATTTACTAAAAGGGCACAAAAGCAACTGTTGATATATCCAGGTCACATTAGAACGTATGTATGACCTTATGATTGGCTTGCTAATGACCTCAAAAGCAACTGTTGATATATCCAGGTCACATTAGAACGTATGTATGACCTTATGATTGGCTTGCTAATGACCTCAAAAGCAACTGTTGATATATCCAGGTCACATTAGAACGTATGTATGACCTTATGATTGGCTTGCTAATGACCTCAAAAGATCTGAGTGACGAACCTCGCTATTCTGAGTTGGGCTGAAAATAGTCTTCATTCATTAGATTTCATTCGCAATTATTGAATATTGGATGTTGGGAGCATGATTTCTGTCATCAAAGAGGTTCGGGGTGTGTGTGTATATGTGTGTGTGGTGTGCGTGTGTGTTGGTATGTGTGTATGGGTGTGTGTGTGTGTGTGTGTGAGTTGTGTGTTAGTATGTGTTTTTTGCAATACGTGTGTGTATGGATGTGTGCGTGTAGTTGTGTGTGCGTGTGTGTTGGTATGTGTGTTTTGCAATACGTGTGTGTGTGTGTATGGGTGGTTGTAGTAGTGCGTGTGTGTGAAAGTGTGTCGGTAAGTGTGTTTTGCAAAATGTGTGTCTGTATGGGTGTATGTGGTGCGCGTGTGTGAATATGCGTTTTACAATACGTGTAGGTGTGTTTAGTTGTGTGTGGTGTGCGTGTGTTTTGCCATATGTGTGTGTATGTGTGTGTAGTTGTGTATGTAGTTGTGTGTGCTGTGCATGTGTGTTAGTAACATGATTGGTATATATACCCCCAGCTACATACCCCAGGCACATACCCCATAGCTGGGGTATATGTACCAATCATTGGTATGCATGTAAATCATAAAGATCAAACCAAATATCAGACATACGAGAGCGATCATCACCATTAGATTATTTTTCAGTTGATCCCCAAAGACATGCGTGTGTCTATATACTAACATTCTAATTATATACAATGCCTTGCAAATTTGATAAGACAAAGTAATTTGGTAAAACATTATAATTTGTATTAGTATTTGACCTTGACCTGTGGCTTTGATCTACGAATCGGAGTACAGTATGTTTAATTCATAGTTTTCTGTTATATAAGCTAATGCCGTGCACAGTCGTGGACGACATATATGCTTAACTACCCTTTAATTTGCATTATGAAAATAAAAACATTACAATAATTTTACGAAAAAAACTTTCTTGTGTATACATTTACAAATTGATAATTACATTGATTTTTAACTATTACGGTCGCTTCAATATGCAATACTTGCATAAAGAAAATCAGAGTGGTTAAGAACATAATATGACCTCGACTGTAACCTAGATATACTCAATAGTTTTAATGAATTTGTTTTATAACATTCACATGCATGCTTTTGCTCGCCACTTTTCTCGTCAACACTGGTCTGGCATTTTCTGAGTCATGTATGATAATCATTTTTTATCCACAAATACTCTAATTTCAGTCAAGTAAACGATACCGATACCGCTTCTATGGTCCCCAAATATTTTCCAGAATATATGTGCTGAACAAACGTTGCCTTAATAGGGCCAGACTTGCAAATAGCACGAGTCCAACTTCTCTTGCTATCCCTATCTCGAAGAACACACTTTTTCGTTTTGTCTTTGTTTTTCCTTCCTCTATTTATTATCTCTTTAAAAAATATAGTACCTTAGAGAGTTAACATTATCATGCCACCTTACCAAAACAGTAACAAAAGTACCTACGTGGAGACATTTTTTGCAAGAGGTCCAAGTGACTCCGACTTTCTTTCTTTTTTCGTAACTTGTTTTCGTTTTTTGTAAATGTCCCTAGTGTCGGAATAACTTTATAGAAACGTTATCATTCGTCATTTGGAACAGGGACAGGCATAGCCACATTTGCAACTACTTGCAAGGATGTTCAGCATAAGAACTTCTTCTTAACAAGGTGCCGGGCAGTAGAAGAGCTTTTGCAATTCAAAATGAAAAGAGATCTAACAAATCCTGCGTTACCAATATAGCTACTTCCCAATAGATCTAGAGGTATTTACTTCAATCTAGCGGCAAACGTTTTTCTTATAGCAACATTAGTTCTAGAGTTATTCTAGAGATTTCAGGCATTTTAGAGCCATATTCTAGAGATTTTCACATTATGCTAGCAATTTCAGGCACTTATTTAGTATGTAGCCCTCTTCTAGCGATTTTTGAGAACGAATCTAGTGGTATTTTATGTTTAGATTTGGTAACCCTGCCAACCTGGCCAGAGGCGTTTATCTCCGCTGAACATTTGTTCCGACTAGAACATGGCTGGATTTTCTTCATTACACCTCCGTCGTCCCACCAGCAATGAACCAAAATAGGACCCATCTTTACTACGCTCCTCAAAGCCTGGGTTTCACGGTGGGATATCTTGACAGCGGAGCAACTGCCATTTAGTCTAATCACAATATATTAATTGTTCCAGTGTGAATAAATATTCCAACCCGATAAAATGTGTCTTTATTAAGTACAATCTCAAAATATTATCTGACATGAATTTTTCTCCCCCCCCCCATCTCTCTCTCTCTCTCTCTCTCTCTCTCTCTCTCTCTCTCTCTCTCTCTCTCTCTCTCTCTCTCTAACTTCCTAATCCTGCCACGGACATTAGTTCCAGGGCAGTAATTCCCTTTCCAATGTTCCCTTACCCACTCTAAACCACTGTTTGGACACTTGATCCTCAGTGTTTTGGAGGACAAGCAACCTAGAAGGGTCACTGGATCTGTTGTTGCTTGATTTCCTTTGTACTCCTTTGTACTCTCTCTCTCTCTCTCTCTCTCTCTCTCTAAGCGTATATACTGTATATATATATATATATATATATATATATATATATATATATATATATATATATATATATATATATATATATACAGAGAGCGAGAGAGAGAGAGAGCGTATATTCAGCAAATGTATACAGTAAATATATAGTTTTACGCGTATGCAGAGAGGCGTAATAATGCTTTTGTGAATGTGTGAAATATAGATGATATGAAGTAGGATTATGCCGGTTGATATTATCCGTAGCGAGAGATGTTGAATGTTGCAGAGGCCGCCCTGCAACCCGGCTCTCACACCATACATAATGCAAGGCCTCATATTGACCACTACTGTATTTGGCAGTATACTAACAACAAGATGGAATATAATAGTGATATGTTTGTTATTATTATTGGGTATTCCTTCACTCATTTTACTTTATATTGAATTCCTGAGAGAGAGAGAGAGAGAGAGAGAGAGAGAGAGAGAGAGAGAGAGAGAGAGAGAGAGAGAGAGAGAGAGAGAGAGGCGGGTAATATCTATAATACATGATATACACTATAACAAACGTGTAATGTTAATGAGCACGATTAAGCTGGTATGTTATTATAATATGTTAGTGTTTGTGTTTGGTATGTTATTATAATATGATAGTGTTTGTGTTTGGTATGTTATTATAATATGTTAGTGTTTGTGTTTGGTATGTTATTATAATATGATAGTGTTTGTGTTTGGTATGTTATTATAATATGATAGTGTTTGTGTTTGGTATATTATTATAATATGTCAGTGTTTGTGTTTGGTATATTATTATAATATGATAGTGTTTGTGTTTGGTATATTATTATAATATGTCAGTGTTTGTGTTTGGGTATTATTATAATATGTTAGTGTTTGTGTTTGGTATGTTATTATAATATGATAGTGTTTGTGTTTGGTATGTTATAATATGATAGTGTTTGTGTTTGGTATATTATTATAATATGATAGTGTTTGTGTTTGGTATGTTATTATAATATGATAGTGTTTGTGTTTGGTATGTTATTATAATATGATAGTGTTTGTGTTTGGTATATTATTATAATATGATAGTGTTTGTTTGGTATATTATTATAATATGATAGTGTTTGTGTTTGGTATATTATTATAATATGATAGTGTTTGTGTTTGGTATGTTATTATAATATGATAGTGTTTGTGTTTGGTATATTATTATAATATGTTAGTGTTTGTGTTTGGTATATTATTATAATATGATAGTGTTTGTGTTTGGTATGTTATTATAATATGATAGTGTTTGTGTTTGGTATATTATTATAATATGATAGTGTTTGTGTTTGGTATGTTATTATAATATGATAGTGTTTGTGTTTGGTATATTATTATAATATGATAGTGTTTGTGTTAGATTGTGTTAAATATTTCTTTGCCCTGAAAGTCTGAGTTGTGAACGATCTATTTTTCATGTGTAAAGTAACATGCAGTACTGTATATGTGTGATTAATAATGTGTCAGAAGTGGCGTACATTATTAATATATGTACAGTATATGCTTAACCCTATTTGGTCGGGGGGGGGGCAGGAGTTAGTTAGTTAAGTAGAGCAGATTAACCAGACCACTGAGTTTCATACGGAACTCTCATAGGTCTGGTGGGAGGGGCAGGAGGCTACCATGTTTAGATCCATTTGTTTGGAGATTTTAAGAAGTTTCGTCCCATTAGTTTGGCGATAGTAAGACACTTCACCAAATTTAGGTGTCGATATTTGTTTTATAAACGAGCAATAGCGAGCTAGTAACTTACAAAAAATCGGCATTCTTCCGGACTATCTTCTATCGAAAATGTAGAAATTTAGCTTGAAGGTGGTTTGGGTGGGAGTTTTAAGTTTCAAGGAAGTCTGGGAAGGCATTATTGTTAGCCTGGGGGACAAACAAAGGTACATTGTTCGAAATTGGCAAAAGAAAGCAAAATCCTCAATAATAATCAAACAAAATATATTAACCCAGATAGTGTTAAAGTATGAGTATTCAAATAAACTATCTACAGTACCTTCAGTTGAAAGTTAATTCTTGATTGGGAGAGAATGTTGCATGCTAGTCAGTGGAATAAACCCGGTGTCACACGAGCGCTTTTTCCGGCAATTTTCGAAGAGCAAGTTTTTGTTCGTAATATGTTGAGGCTCGCTGACATTAGAATCGGAAACTAGATTGAAGGTAGATTATGTTAGGTGACTGATTTCTGATAAAACTTTGAATTTGAAGATGCCAGACTACAATTGCCCTTAAACATTTGTGGAAAAAGAGCTCGTGTGACACCGGCTTAATACAGTTTACGTCAAAATGACTATGTTGTGTTGAACTGTAGCGGATTTCAAAATATGTATGGAATATACTATTGGTACTGGATTGCATAATGTATTACAATGCCACGCTGTTCTCCTTTTTTAAAGTGTACTTTAGTTTGACTCTCTTGTTTGTTTTTTTATCTCATGATTTAACTCCCATGTTCTTCGACGTTTCTATATACAGTTTTGTTCGTTATGCTACGTATGAAGATATACAGTGATTGGGAAAATGTGCTTTCTTGTATACAATATCACATGGGCCGGTTTTCTGGACTATTTTCTCCCTCTTGTTTAGCCCCATTAGTTTTCAGATGTTAAGATGTTTGCCCCATTAGTTAGTCGATTTTAATACCTTTCGCCCCATTTCTTCGTCAATATTTAGATCTTTCGTGCTATTTAGGTGTCGGTTTTTTCCCTGGCGAACGATAGTGAGCCTGTAATGTTGGAAGAACCGGCCGGGACATTTTTTTACCGAAAAATTTACAAATTCATCTAGAAGGGGGATCTAATGGATTTTTTTTTTTGTTTTTTTTTTAATTTGATGGAGGTCTAGGGAGGAAACTAGAAAAATAACGAATACATGCAAAAATTACCCAAAAAGTGAACCATCTCCCCTTAAGTCATTACTGAAGCGAACATGAGTATCAAAATAAGTTTTATTCAAAATGTATATACTACTTGTGGCATTGTGATTCAATAAATGTGAATATTTAAAAGTATATATTATATTTTATGTGTGTGTGTTTTTTTTTTTTTTTTTTTTTTTTAATCATATTTGTATTTTATCAGGATATAGATGCTATGATACTTGACTGCCTGGTCGATAATAGCTGACTAGACAAGCAATGGCCTGATTTTGAAATACAGTGTGGAAAATAGAGACTATGTTTGGCGGGGCACTATCGCGCTCCTAAGTGGATGTAAACTTATAAATAGTAACAGGAATCCATCAGTAGTGGTAATATATTTTAGTTATATAACACTATACCTGACTCTGCCGTGACAGGCGTAGAGTTAGTTTTCTGAGGTGATCTTGTACATATAACCTTTAAGGGTAGATTGTTAGTTTGTTCCCTAGACCTCCATCAAGCTTAAAATTACACTCCCTAGAAACCCCTTTCAAGATAAATTTGTAAATTTTTCGGTAGAAATAATTATGTCTCGTCCGAGACAATTAAATTACATTATCGCTATCGCTCGCCAGGAGAACATCGACACCTAAATGGCACGAAAGGTCTTGAAATTGACAGAAATGGGGATAGAAAAGTTTTTAAAATAGCTAAACTTTTGGGGCGAACGTCATAAAATCTCAAAAGCAATAGGGCTAAATATGAGGGAGAAAGGGGTCCAGAAAAAAATCCCTCAAGTGGAAATCTACCTTAAAACACACACACACACACACACACACACACATACATAGTAATAATAATACACAGATTATTATTAGTATTAGTAGTAGTAATATTAGTAGTATTTTTATTACACACACACACACACACACACACACACACACACACACACACACACACACACACACACACATAGTAATAATAATACACAGATTATTATTAGTATTAGTAGTAGTAATATTAGTAGTATTTTTAACACACACACACACACACACACACACACACACACACACACACACACACACACTATATATATAACGTTGGATGAGCTCGTATTAGCTGGCATTAATTCTAGTAATGGAAGTCTTATCCCACCTCAGTTCCCACGCTTACTGATTGCTGTTTTTTTTTTTTGTTATGGTATTTGTTTTTCTATTATGATTCAAAACTCTCACTAAATTACCTTTCTTCCTTTTCTCTTTGTCCTTATTTTAATGTTTGTATTTTATTAATTCTTCAGTTCTGTATCTTGAGTTGCCTATATGTACAGTACAGTTCCCTAGATGTGAACCTGGTACTAATGCTGTGGAGTGATGGCAGTATTTAACTACCATTACAGATTATTACATAGTAGCCTATATAATTATATTGTTTAGATTAAATGGTCTTACCCACTTCAGAAGAAAAAAAATCATTAAGATAAACTTATTTGTTCATCGTCAAATTATATATATATATATATATATATATATATATATATATATATATATATATATATATATATATATCCTCGTGAGAATATTAAGGGGATAGTGCTTGTTTTTTGGTCTATGTATTTATTTATAATCATATTTTTAGTTTCCTCGCTAGACCTCCATCAAGCTTTAGGAAACACCCCCAAGACCACCTTTGAAGATAAATGTGTACATTTTTCGTTAGAAAAATTTCCCGGCCGAAGGCCGGTTCTTAAATTACAGGTTCGCTATCGTTCGCCAGGAAAAATTCGACACCTAAATGGCCCGAATATTGACAAAGAAATGAGGCGAAAGGTCTCAAAATCGCCAAACTAACAGAACGAACGTCTTAAAATCTCAAAACTAATATGTTAAACATGAGGGAGAAAGAGGAGTCCAGAAAAAGTGACTACCTCCCCCTTCAATCCAGCCCTTCACACACCAAACCACTTGCATGCCCCATATTCACGCCTTGGCCTCGGTACAGTCTCGGTCAGGAGTTTCTGGACGACGGAAGAAGAATTATTATGATACACCGACGAAATTTGGGTGAGCTGATCTTCACCACACCGGTTTTCACTAGTTAAGAGGGAGAGGGTTTTTTTTTCTGGACCCCCCCCCCCCTTCTCCCTCACGTTTAGCATATTAGTTTTGAGATTTTAAGACGTTCGTTCCGTTAGTTGGCGATTTTGAGTCCTTTCGCCCCATTTCTTTGTCAATATTACTACCATTCGTGCCATTTAGGTGTCCATTTTTTTCCTGGCGAGCGATAGCGAGCCTATATTTTTAGAAGTAACCGGCTTTCGGCCGGGAAATTTATATTGGGGCTAAGGGTGAGGAAGAAGGGGGGCCTAAAAACAACCCTCACCCCTTAAATAAGAATACGAGCATCACAATCGTTCGGAGCTTTGAGTGGTGAGTGAATAAAGGTTTGATTTCCAGAGTTGAAGTGGTAATGGTCGCCCTAAAAACATGTCGAAACCAGCGGGGACACACACTCACTCTTGCCCTCAAAAAACATATCTCCCTTTTGCGACTTTAATCTGTATGCATGTGCTAGCTTTAAAAGTTGGTGAGTGCGTTTAGGGACTGTATGTGTGGATGGGTGGGTCTGTGTGTATGAGGGTGTGTATGTGTGGTGGATATATTTATATGTGTTTGGTGTGTGTGGTCTGTGTGTGTGTGTGTGTGGTATGTGTGTGTGTGTGTGCATGCTGTGTGTCTGTGTCTGTGTGCGTGCGTGTGTCTGTGTGCATGTAGTGTGTATGTTTCTTGTATTCTCTTCCATATACCAATGTTCTACTAAATGGTGCACCCAATGAGATAACGAAAGAGTTGATGCAAAATGTCACCTTGAGAATTGCTGTGCATGAGAAAAAAAAATCGGTGTTTTTTAATACAATTATGGAGATAGGAGACAATTAAAGTACAACATGACAGCATGACAGCATGAAATTGTAAGAAGACTTAACTAGTTCGTTAGAATGAAGGACAATGTTGGTTGAGTGGTTACGTTATTTGATTATAGGTAGGTGTTGGATATTAATGTTAGTATTAAGAGAGAGAGAGAGAGAGAGAGAGCGAGAGCGAGAGAGACAGGCAGAGAGGACGAACGAATCATTAATTAATCTTGAAATTAAATTTCGATTGAGACATCTGTCAGTAATTTCATAATTCAATTTCATATATTTTTTTTATTCTTCTCCTCTGCCGCTGGGCGAAAAAAAGGGTGAAAATAAACGGAGATATTTTTTGTCTTTTTCACGGCCGCCACGACCAGACACTTGAAAAAAAAAATAGTTTGATGTGTGATGGACAGTTGACAATCGGACGACATTTTTGGATTTTTTTGTAGATCGTGATTAGATAAATAAACAGGTAGGTAGGCAGGTAGATAGATATACTGTAGATAAATAGAAAACTAGATAGATAGGTAGGTAGATATACAATGTAGGTAGATAGAACAGTAGATAGGTAGGTAGGTAGGTAAATATAAATTGTAGATAGGTAGATAAATAGCTAGATAGTTTGGGAGGTCGGCAGGTAAATAGATGATGTAGATAGATAGAGAAATAGATAACTAGATTGAAAGGTAGGCAGGTAGATATATATTGTAGATAGATAGATAGATAAATAGATAGGTAGCTTGGGAGGTCATCAGGTAGATAAATATTGTAGATAGATAGAGATATAGATATATAGATTCGTTGGTAGGGAAGTAGATAGATACTTTAGAAATATAGAGACATAGATAGATATATTGCTAGGTAGGCAGGTAGATAGTTAGTGCAAATCGATAGAGAATTAGATAGGTAGATAGATAGATAGACTGATTGATATATAGATAAATATATAGATTGGAAGGTAGGCAGGAATATAGATAGCATAGATAGAGTAATAGATAAACTAGATTGGTAGGTAGGCAGGTATATAGATATTGTAGATAGATAAAGAAATAGATTGATAGACGGGTAAACAGACAGAAGAACAAATTCCTCTATCAGATAATACAAAATTGTCTTTAATTTCTCATGCACAGTAATTCTCCAGTCGACATTTCGGTGTGAGTATCCTAGGTTCGAATCCTGGGAGTACTACATGTATTCATTAATTTCATCGATTACATTAATTAGGTTTATTTGCAAGTTAAATGGTGAGTTGGTGATATTTCGAATATATATATATATATATATATATATATATATATATATATATATATATATATATATATATATATATATATATATATATATATATAATTTATATAATATATATATATATATATATATATACAGGTATATGTATATATGCTGAAAAAGAGAGAGAGAGAGAGAGAGAGAGAGAGAGAGAGAGAGAGAGAGAGAGAGTACAAAGGAGTACAAAGGAGATCAAGCAACAACAGATCTAGTGACCCTTCTAGGCTGCTTGTCCTCCAAAACACTGAGGATCAAGTGTCCAAACAGTGGTTTAGAGTGGGTAAGGGAACATTGGAAAGGGAACTACTGCCCTGCCACTAACGTGGCAGGACTAGGAAGTTAGTAGGGGACATATGGGTTAGTATCTGAGGGGAGGATAAAATAAAGTTATTCATTTACAAACGCAGTCAGTCGCGGGTTTGATGCGAGATATTTGTCTAGGCGGAATTTAAATGAATCAATGGTGCTACAGTCTATAACGTCTCTCGGGGAAGCCCATTCCACAAGTTGACAACTCGATTGAAGAAGAAATTCTTAGATTCGTGTGAGTTAAAAGATTTACCAATAATTTTGCAACCGTTTCCCTGCGTGTAATTAGATTGGTCGATAGTGAAGTACTTACTACAGTTCATATTGTCGATGCTTTTGATGATTTTGAACACTTGAATTAAGTCATCTCTTAATCTGCGCTGGGTTAAAGGAAATAGATTTAATTCTCTAAGACGCTCTTCGTATGGTTTGTTCTTTAGGCTAGGTATCATTTTGGTAACTCTACGTTGAACTCGTTCTAGCTTGTTTATGTCTTTTTGGTAATAAGGGCACCAGCATTGAACGCAGTATTCCAGAAGAGGGCGGACTAAGGAATTGTAAAGGGTTAGGATTACGTCTTTGGATTTATGCTCAAATGATCTGCCTATAAAGCCAATTATTTTGTTTGCCTTCTTAACAACTTCTGAACATTGTTGACTCGGTTTTAGGTTACTCGATATTGTTACTCCCAGATCGGTTTCTCTGTTTACATTCTTAAGCTGAGTGCCATTCATCGAATAGTTTGCTTTCTCATTTAGGTATCCGATATGTAGTACTTTACATGTATCCGCATTGAAACTCATTTGCCAAATTTGGGCCCAATGTGACAATTTATCTAGATTGTGTTGCATATCGTCAACTTGATCTTTTGAGAGTACGCTATTTGACATTTTTGTATCGTCAGCAAATTTTGAAATTGTACAGGTGAGACCCTCATCTATGTCGTTGATGTAAATTAGAAAGAGAATTGGTCCTAGTACCGATCCCTGGGGTACCCCGCTACTTACATTGGTCCATTTAGATGCCTTACCGTTTATGACTACTCTTTGCTTTCTGTCGCTGAGCCAATTTTCTATCCATTTCAACACACCATCTTGTATTCCATGCGCTTTTAGTTTTAGCAGTAAACGTTTGTGGGGGAACTTTGTCAAAGGCCTTTTGAAAATCAAGGTATATAATATCTACAGCTTTACTCTCATCGTAGAGGTTGAGGATATCGTGGAAGAAGTCTAAGAGGTTTGTTAAACAGGAACGTTTTTTACGAAAGCCGTGTTGAGTATCTTTAAGTATGTTATTTTCCTCTAAGTGATTTACGAGTCTGTCTCTTATGACCGTTTCTAGCATTTTACATACAACTGAGGTTAAGCTAATTTAACGATAGTTACTGGGTAGGGATTTGCTGCCTTTTTTTAATATCGGTGTTACGTTGGCTATCTTCCACTGATCAGGCATAGTTCCAGACTGCAAGGATTTATTGAATAGTAATGTCAGTGGTTTGGAGAGCTAATCCTTAGCTTCCTTTAGAACTCTAGGCGAGATTGTATCAGGTCCAGGCGTATTATTTACCTTGAGTTTATCTAAACAATTCAATACTTCTCTCTCTGCAACGGTGATATTGCTTAGAACATCTGAATTATCAATCTGAATCGGCGATGGTGTAGGGATATCACTGAGGTCTTCTGTTGTAAAAACTGATGCAAAGAAGGTATTGAGGGCATTTACTCATTTGTACTTCGTCTTTGGTGTATTCTCCATTTTCATCGACTAACGGTCCAACAGTTGAAGTAACTACTTTTTTCTTTCTGATATAACTATAGAATTCTTTCGGGTTTGTTTTACTTTGATTCGCAATATGTAACTCTAGGGTCTTTTTACTTTGCTTAATTAATTGTTTGGCTTTGCGTCGTAGCTCTACAAATTTCACCTGTTCTTCGTCATTTTGTGAGGATTTTAATCTATCATTAGCAAATTTTTAGCAAGCAGGCAGTTTGAAATATCTGTATTCCACCATTTGGGCTTATTATTATGGCCTGGACGCCGTATTTTCGATGGTATGCAGTCTTGCACTGCTTTTAGGTAAGTGGTTTCGAATAACTTCCAAGATGTATTTATGTCGTTATTGTTAATTAAAAAGCTCCAGTCAGTTTCTTTAAACATAGCTCTAAGTTTATGAAAGTTTGCTTTCTTGAAATTAGGGACTTTTTCGATGCTACTATTTGGTTCGTTACTAGTAAAGTTTAAAGTGAAAGTTATCGTACGATGGTCGCTGTTACTGAGAGAGAGAGACGGGTCGAATTCTCCAAGCAGGGCGAACGCGTTACGTGTCGAAAATACGTCGGGTCGAATAGTTCTCGGGTCGAATTCTCCAGTATTCGTTAGAGGAGAGGCGAGAAGACTATACTAGAGAGAGAGAGATTGGTGGGTGGGTGGGGAGGGAGCCTTCTTCTTTGCTAGCTTTTGCTAGCACATTTGGTAAGAATGGAGTCCGGACTGCCTAGTAAGGACCGCAAAGGCTCTGCAGTCTGGATATATATGTAACTCGATGTAACTCCAATTCCTCCTCCCAGATAATGAGGTTCTATACCCTCCATCTGTATGTATGTGTGTGTGTGTGTGTGTGTGTGTGTGTGTGTGTGACTTTCCACATATTAACTAGTAGTATTTGTATGCAAGGGTATGTATTGTGTGTATGTGTGTATGTATACTATGTACTGTTATATATATATATATATATATATATATGTGTGTGTGCGTATGTGTACTGTGTGTGTGTGTGTGTGTGTGTGTGTGTACTTTATATGTGTATGTGTAATGTATATATGTGTATGTGTGTGTGTACTGTATATGTGTAGGCGTAATGTAGGTGTGTGTGTGTGTGTGTGTGTGTGTGTGTGTGTGTGTGTGTGTGTGTGTGTGTGTGTGTGTGTGTGTGTGTGTGCTGTATATGTGTTCCCCTCCACTTGTCAGGTCACGGTTCTCCCCCACCACCACCACCACCACCAGGGGCCGCTCATTAACCAGTAGTCAGAGCCCCGCCTGATGAAGTCACCTGTGTAATTACTCCAGGCCCGGGTAATTAACTCAGGTGAGCGTGGCCTTTCTCTCTCCCCCCCCCCCCCCCCATCTCTCTCTCTCTCTCTCTCTCTCTCTCTCTCTCTCTCTCTCTCTCTCTCTCTCTCTCTCTCTCTCTCTCTCTCTCTCTCTCTCTCTCTCTCTGCCCACGTGCCTCATTTACCTGTCTCTTCTCATCTCCTTTCTCTTACCTACCTATTTCAACGTATAGTCTTCTCGCCTCTCCTCTAACGAATACTGGAGAATTCGACCCGAGAACTATTCGACCCGACGTTTTTTCGACACGTAACGCGTTCGCCCTGCTTGGATAATTCGACCCGTTTATGCCCCCTTCCCCATCTAAAGGGGTACTGTAGAATAACCTAATATAACCTAACATAACTTAACCTAACCAAACCTAATCTAATCTATCCTAACCTAACCTAACCTAATCTAAGTTAGATAGGAGGGGGGGGGATAACGGGTCGAACTCGTGGCGGGTCGAATTCGGGGGGCAAATCCACCAAATTGGGTAGAATTGCTTTCGGGTCGAATTCTCCAGTACCCCCTCTAACCTACCTGCTCCATTTATGCATTTATTTATTTTTATTTTTATTTTTATTTATTTTTTCTATATTCCAACTAGGCCTACTCCCTCTCGGGCATAGGCTGATAGCCTTTTCACTCTACCGCTGAACACGGTGAGGCCCGTGAGGTCTTATTCCAGTCTAGTATAGGGAGTGAGACATGCGA
This sequence comes from Paralithodes platypus, assembly GCA_032716605.1. NCBI lineage: Eukaryota > Metazoa > Arthropoda > Malacostraca > Decapoda > Lithodidae > Paralithodes > Paralithodes platypus. The sequence continues at coordinate 34,804,057 of CM064509.1, forward strand.
AGTACCTATTCACGGCTCGAACCCAACTCCATCTCTGAAGCTGCTTCACCTCTGCGCTTCACAGTCTCACTCCTCAGGCTCGGACCCTCACTGTCAAAACGCCACCTATTGAGCAATTAACTCACTAGGCATTGCCCCCCCCCCCCCCCCCCTGTAGCATATTTTGAATATGAGAATATTCATACAGTGCTATTTTATCAGGGAACAATGAGGGTATTTTGTTTTGGCATTTCGGTGTGCTGTGGTAATGCACTGAAACTAGGTACAGCACAAATTCCATCCCAATAATATCTTCCCATTGACATATTGGGATTCGAACCCGGGTCCATTGGATTACCAGTCCAGTGGCAAGACCACTCTGCCACACCTCCCCTAAGCTGTCTCTTCTCACCTCGCTTTTTCTTCTCCCTCTTAACCACTAGCATCATCTACCTGTTTCCTCTCCTCTCTTTTCTCTCTTTCACACCTGCTTTCGTCCACCGTTATTTATTGTTCCTCTTATCCCTCTTTTATCTAACAGCTGATCCATCTGTTGTCTATACTGCTTTCCTCTGAGTATCTTATTTATCTTATTTTATTAATTTACCTGTCTTTCCTCTTCTCTTTTCTTCGTATTACCTAGATTGCTATGCCTACTGTATATTATTCCCCCCCCCCCCCCTCTCTCACACACACACACACACACACACGCACACGCACTCTCCCGTCTGGTCTTCCCGGCGTTTTAGGAAAGCGCGGATCAGCATATTTAAAGGGCGTCGTGTTTTCTACGGACGCACGTATTTTTCATATCAACGAACATCAGAATTTTGTATCATAAGAGCGTTTTTCACTGACCTCTTTTGTTAGCATGTTTTTTTTTTTATTATCTAGCAGCCTCATATACCAGTTTTTTACTCGTCTCTTTTCCTATGCACCTCTTACCCACACGGCCTAATCAACTTGTGTCTTGCCCTAATTCTCCTCTGATCTGTCTCTCTCTCCCCCCTCTCCCGCATTCCCTCTTTCTTCACGTACTCGTCTTTCACTCTTGTATGCGAAGCGTTATCAATACAGTGCTCCTCCACACATGGTGTTTAAATTCATAAATATTTGTTTGTTCTTTCTCGTTGACCTTACCTGATCTGTTAGTTTTAGTCATTAAGCATTTCAGTACCGGTTATTCAGTAACTTTATTCTGGCTACTATTAAACGATTGTATTCAATTTAAAAAGTGCATCCATCAATTAACAAGCTTTGAACTGTCTCATTTAACCCTTTCTACTACAGTAGATCCTTCCAAAACTGCACAATATCGTCTAATCATAGCTAGAATAACATAAAAAATACGTCGCCGGTACAGTAGCGGTTAACCCTTTATTTCGGCAACGGTACCATCCCGTCAGACTTACTCTTTCCTTTTACTCCTTCACAACCATTATCATAAATCTCTCTCTCTCTCTTCTCTATATATTTACCTATCGCTATCTATCTATTCTCTCACTCACTCTCACTCTCTCTCTCTCTCTCTCACTAAATGTCAAGCCGTATTACAGAGGTCCGATTACGCCAATTAGTATCACTCAGGTTGGTTTACCGTAAATAGTGATAATTAACGTCTTCAGGTAGATGCCCCTCTACCTGTCCCTCTTTATCTACCTTCTATGTTACTGTATACTTTTAGTTATTCGTAAATTTATTCCTATGTATTATATTTGATTAACTGTTCTTCGTATATGTTAATCGATGAATTGTATTTGTTTAGCTAATCGCGGTATTTAAAAGAAAAAATAATATATATATATATATATAGTATACAGTATATATATATGTTAGTAAAGCCAGGTAATACATTTTCTTTAATGCATACAAGGTTAAAGGAAGTAGCAGTAGCAGCGTTCAATATTTTATTATTCAGCGTTTCAATGGTTCTGAGTAATTTTCGTTGGGGTTCAGTCAGCAGGTGGAGGTTGTTAGCAAAATGCATGCTAACCTCCTCCACCTGCTGACTGAACCCCAACGAAAATGAATCAGAACCATTGAAACGCTGAATAATAGAATATTGAACGCTGCTACTGCTACTTTCTTTAACCTTGTATGCATTAAAGAAAACAAATATATACGGTATATATAATATATATATACAGTATATATATACCCCCATAATGGGGATTGGGCCTGAGCATATAGATAGATATATATATATATATATCAATGGTAGAAACATTTCTAGGATATCTAATTTTGTAAATGAAGAGGACAAGAGCCACAACAGTATACATGTTGAGAACGATTTATTTGCAAATAAATCCTTCTCAACATGTATACTGTTGTGGCTCATGTCCTACTCTTCATTTGCAAAAAAAAAAAATATATATATATATATATATACTGTATATATATATATATATATATATATATATATATATATATATATATATATAAAATGTATCACTTCGCATATTATCAGTTATGTTATAATCTTGTAAGTGTGGAGGAGAAGCAAATATTATATACTGTGGTGACGGTCACAATATGGTCATATACCTTGTTCATTACAGGTAGGCCAAAAATACCGACCCCAACCTCTCATAACTAGACAATGACTTGAGCAATTGACATGATGTTTCTACTATTTGGGAAGAGTCAAACATTATATAAGTGTTGAAAATTACAGCCACTTTGATCCAACCCTTCTGTGAGTTACGAGAGGTTAGAGTGAAGATTTCTGGCCTACTTATTTTGAATAGACATCTTTCTTCTCGTTTTTTCTATTGTCATGTATATCTTGATAACAAATGACTTAGAACAGTAGACAGAATGAATATAAACACCATGTGAGGAAGAGCACTTTATTGACAACGTTTTGCATATAGCTTTATCAGGTGTATGTACTTGGCCTGATGAAGCTATATGCGAAACGTTGTCCATAAAGTGTACCTCCTCACATGGTGTTTATGTTCATGTATATCTTGTATTTTTTTATTTTTTTCGCTTCAAAACTTCTTCAAAATGTCTGATGCATTTTTCCCCTGATTTTGATAAAGACTTCACTCCTTCATATAGCAGACCTAAACTTAAAGAATATAACTTTACTTTGGCATATTAAAGAAATAGCGTGCCTTTACAACTATAGATGAACACAGTTGAAATAGAGATGTAACAGGAATATTGACTAAACTCTACCACTCCTTACTTCAATGTCAAACTAGATAGCTTTTCATATCGCCATCAAAGGGTCTAATGAATTATTAAAACCGTAACACACTAATATTGTATTATTCTACTTTAAGGGGAAGTATTTGTAGTTTCCTGACCCCCTTTCTCCTTTGTATTTAGCCCCATTAGTTTTCACATTTTAAGACTTTCCCCCATTTCTTTGTCAATATTAAGACCTTTCCTGCCATTTAGGGGTCGATATTTTCCTGGCGAGCGAAAGCTAGCCTGTAATTTAGGAGGAATCTACAGAAAAATTTACAAATCTATCTCGAAGGGGGATCTATAAGATATTTTGATTAAGCTTGATTGATTTGATGTCTATGAAGCAAATTAAAACAAAGATATATACTGGTAATCATAAAAAATAAATATATAAATAGAATAACCTCCCCTTAACACCATCTTCCCACTTATTCTACCCTTCCCCTTTCCATTCCACATAACCACACCCACACCACCCTTTATCAGCCAATGTTCTCCCTTATCCAATTTATCATGCCCACTACTCCCAAATACTGTGCAACCTGAGAGACCCTATGGTAACAGAGATCGGCCAACCTCCGCCCTATTGGTGCACCCTGGTATCATTATAGTTTAAGAGGAATTGGCCTTCGGCCGGGAAATTTTTATATAAAAAAATGTACAAATTTATTTTCAAGCAGGGTCTTGGGCGGGTGTTTTTATAAGCTTGATGAAGGTCTACGGAGGAAACTAAGAAAATAGTAAAAAGATACATAAACGAACAAATAAATACGCCCATCCCCCCTTTAAGCCGGTGTCACTGGAGCGGGGTTTTTTCCCCCGACAACTTGCTCAGGCAATTGTGGTCTAGCGTTTTCTCCAGAAACATTATATTTTTTTGTCTGTGATACCAGCCCTTTTTATAGATGAGTAGCAGCTTAGGGCTGCATAAACTACACTGTATAAACGTGGACTGTGTTATGCCGAGGGAGAAATGTTGGAAGGTAAAACAGTGAAGATGCAAGCTTTTGAGATTTAATACAGTTTTATTAAGTAACACAGAAGTATTTACATTGACATTAATGACATACAAGTATAAATATACAAGGTATGGACATACACAATTTTGGAACATAAGCTGCGAGACAGACGTAATATGACTAAATTATGAAAACCCCTAGGTGATTAGATAAATGTGTAATAGTGTAGCTAGCTGGAGTTTAATTATTATGTTTGCAAGGCAGGGTAATTCGTGCATAGGGATGCAGAGGTTGAGTGACTGAGTGATCACATCAACGTATTACAATATTACTATGCTCGAATAATATTAGCCTAATTAGGTAGCGTGTGAGGGTATCGATAAAAGGCAAACTGATATGAATTGAATACTACGTTAAAAGGGAATCTGAAAGACAGACCCCAATTTATTATGCGTTTCGAAATGCAGCAATTTCTATACCAGAATTCCTGATATAGAGAAAGAGAGGCCCGGTAGTGCTCTGGGTTTACTAGATGCCAGGGAGGTTTCTAGTTGAATACCTGTCCGGAATTTTTCGTTGTAGGTAAGGTCGGTAGGGCCAGTAAGCACCTAATTTGAAGCCAGTAAGCATTCAGATCTCTGAAGGGAAAGGAGATACCTTCCCCATCCTCGCCTGAATACCCATCTGGAAGGAAAGGGTTTCTGTAGGCCCTTCTCGTCTCAGTAATGGGAATAGGGGGAAGAGTAGTGGAAGCGCCCTCCTAATTCGCCTACTGATGCCTTCTCAGAGCCAATCAGTAGGGCTGCTGGTCGGTGACGTCAGGGTTGTAGGATTGGCTGGCTGGGGCATTGTCTGGGCCAATCTGGGCTTGGCTTAGGAGGGTGACATAACTTCCAGTGTGATGGTAGTGCGCGGGGCCGCCTCTTGTGCGCAGGGAAGGTCCGCGGGGGCATGTGTGTGGAGGGGGGTGGAGGCTGCTCTTTTTCGGGGGGTTACTGCTGCTTTTTGGGGCCGTTCTTTATGAGGGGTGACTGACCCATGTTGCCCCGGTTGAGGTATATGAGCTCGTTCTTCACTAGGGGTAACTGGCCCATGTTGCCCCGGTTGTGGTATAACAATTTCAGTCTCTTAAAATCATAATATACATTCAGTCTAGTTGTTGATTCCAATGCGAAAATACCAACAACTAGTATGTAAAAACCCTGCTCATCGAAAATTTGACAGAAAAAACGCTTGTGTAACATTGCCTTAAAGTTACCGATGGAACACTGCCTTGGAAAATTGCCGTCAGAACACCAGTATGACCCCACCTCACCTTTCCCGTAAGCCCCCTAATCAGGAAGCTCATTACTGGCTCCCCTCACAAAGGTAACCTCACACCTCACCGCCTCCACCCGGCCTACTATTCACCTCTCCATCCCTGGTATAATACAGTACACATCCTTTCAAGATTCAGGGATGGCCTTTTTTGGCTTATCAATTTGGCCGCTATAAAATATTTCGCTTCATTAAGGAGTTTTATTTCTATTTGTATATGTATTTTTTTATTTATTTATTTATGTTTGTATTTGTTCATTTATTGTATTATTATAATTATTATTATTATTATTATTATTTATTTATTTATTTATTTATTTAATTAATTATTTACTTGTTTATTTATTTATTTATTTATTTATTTATTTATTTATTTATTTATTTATTTATTTATTTATTTATTTATTTATTTATTTATTTATTTTATTTTATTTTTATTTGGGGGGGGGGGGGGGCAGACTGTGATTTGAGAAAAACTAGCCTTTTTGCCGGCATACTTTTTATTCTCACTCTCTAAAACAAAACAAAAACAAACAAGTTTTAGGTTAAAGCGTGGTCTGAGAGGCGTCCATGGGTTTAAGCTAAGACTATATTTATCGAAAATGGATACATAATCGAGGCCATCATACTAAACCCTTGAGGATTACGAGACGTTTTATCAGTTTATTCTGGCTATTATCAGATGATTATATTCAGTTTAGGAAGACATTTTTGAAGTCAGAGGTTTAACGAAAACACTGTAATTTTTACCTCCTTGGTTCGTAGAGATCCTTCCCAAACTGCATGCAATCTTCTAATAATAGCCAGAATGTATAAAGAAATGCGTCATCGTATCCTGAAGGAGTTAACCCCTTCTATATCGGCGACATTTTTCTAATTGTATTCAAGCTATATTTAGACGATTCTGTGCAGTTTAAGAAGTATGTGCGGTGGTAAAAAGGGTTAAATGAGATAGTTAGAAGCCTGTTAATTGCTGAAGGCACTTTTTAAACTGAATACAATCGTCTAATAGTAGCCAGAATAAAGTTTAGAGGACTGCACCGGTAGTGAACGGGTTAATATAGAAATGACAGCCCAATAACCATCCCAAGATATCGGATAAGATAGTGTTAATCCCGGTAATCAAGATGCTCATTACTGGTTCCCTTCACACCACCACCCTACCTACCGTACTTGTGTAGAGGTGGTCTTGACTGTACACCCCTCACACAGGTAACCTCACACCTCACCTCCTCCACCCTGCCTACCCTTCACACCTCCATCCCTGTCTCGGCTCAACAAATTTACTTCCAAGATCTGACGCTTATTATATTTCCTTAGGCGGTGTCACACGAGCTCTTTTTCCGACACTTTCTTCGGGCAAGTGTATTATGGAGGTTCAAAATGTAAGTTGTGTAAGAATTCAGCCACCTAATATAATCTTACTTCAGTATAGTTGCCTATTCCAGTGCGAAAGAGTCCAAAATTAATGCTAATAAAAACTTGCTCATCTAAAATTGCCATATATAATAATCGATCGTGTGGCAGTGGCTTTTTTTTTTTTTTTTTTTTTTTTTTTTTTTTTTTTTTTTTTTTTTTTCTATATTCCAACTTACTCCCTCTCGGGCATAGGCTGAGAGCCTGGACATTCACAGCTGTACAATGAGCAGTGAAGCCTGTGAGGTATTGTTCCAGTCTAGGGAGTGAGACATGTGAAGCACGTAGAGTACAACGAGCACCTGCCATCTTGCCTTCACATGAGGCACGGTGCTCACTCATGACCCGAAGCGACCCCATCTCTGAAGCCACCTCGTTCCCATGCTTCACTGTCTCTTCCCCTACACTCGGACTCTCACTCTTACACACATACACAACGCCACCTGTTGAGCAGATAACTCACCAGGCATTGCACCCCTATAGCATATTTTGAATATGGGAATATTCATACAGTGCTATTTAATCAGGGAACAATGAGGGTATTTTATTAGCGTTTCGGTGGGCTTTGTGGTAATGCACTGATACTAGGTACAGCACAAATTCCATCCCAATAATATCTTCCCATTGATACATCGGGATTTGAACCCGGGACCTTTGGATTACCAGGCCAGTGGCAAGACCACTCCGCCACACCTCCTTTCCTTCATTACTGGCATCTTTTTCTCCATTGGTACACCTTGCTATCAAATACACTCCTATTATGGTAACGCAATAGATTTTCATACAAAATGTGATGTATATTCCATTTCCCTAGCGGTACAAGGAGTTTACAATTACAAAGGAATGAAAAAGAAATCAAGCATCAACAGACTTAATGATCCTTACAGGGTAGCGTTTTGAAGATTAGGTATTAGGGAGAAGACTAGGAAGAGATGGAAATGGATTGGGGAAATTGCTAGACGATTTTGCTAGATATAATTTTCCATCATATACTGACATAATTTGTATTACTGTTCAACGGTACAGCTTGTTAGTTATGTAGTTCAGTACCACAATAGATTTCATTTCATAATATGACTTATACTTCCTTAGCCCTACACGTAGCTTCCAATTGCTTAAACTATTTTCAGACTATTTTTGCCTTCAAGTCCTGTCACATATTTTATCAATCTCAAAACGTTACAGATCGTTAGGAGTTACAGTTAATATGATTTAGTACTCAACTCACAAGGGGCAGGTGGCTAGGAATCCTCCTCCCCTTGTATAATTCACCTACTAGACGAGACAGAGAAAGGGGCGAGGGAACGCAAAAGTGGTTCCGGACCCTCTGTCTCGAGTCGGCCACCCCCAGCTATGGGGTAAGTGCCTGAGTATATACTGTACATACTAATACACACTTACATACTCAACTCGCAATATATTGCATTTCAAAAATGTACACTAATTTAATTTAATTTCCTTGGCGGCACAGGGAGTTTTTAATTGCTGGAAAATCCTATAAGAGTTTATTAATTTGTAATTCTAGTAATAAATATATAGCCTTAAACAGTTTACATTTCTAGTAAATATCACTCGAGGTATTATGTATAAACATTTACTGTCTGAGTATTTATTTAAAATACTTAAGTGAATTACTTATTTTTTTTTTTTTTTTTTTAAGAGACAATGAACGGAGGAAGGAAAAACACATATAAAACAAAAAGGTCCATGTGCCTAAAGGCATCCTCCATTCATAAAATGTTTGTAACAACTGGATTTAAACATTTGTAAATTGTAAGTTTGTGGAAAGCAATTCGAGGGAAGTGAATTCCAAAGAGTAGTAGCTCTGGGGATAAATGAATTCTGATAAGCAGAAGTTCTGCATTGTGGAGGAGAAAGTGTAAATTCATGGGCGCTCTCAGCTGCCCTAGTTCTACGGGGAAAGATGTGGAGAGGCGGCACAATTGAAGCAAGTTCCTCGGAACAATTGCTGTGAAAATATCTGTAGAATAATGCAAGGGATGCAACGTTTCTTCGTATGGATAATGTAGGAAGGTCCTGTGTGATTGCAGGGTTATTGATTAATCTAATAGCTTTATTTTGAATTTTGTCCAACTGCCTCAATGCAACCACTCCACTTCCACCCCACAGAGGTGAACAGTAATCCATCTGAGAACGCACATGACTTTTATATATTACGGCCAACTGCTCGTCAGTGAAGAATTCTCGAACTCTGTACAGGAGTCCCATTTTTTTAGAGGCATTCTTAGCAATGCTTCTAACATAATGTGTCCAGCTCAAGTTAGTAGTTAATGTTACACCGAGAATGTCAATACTAGGGGAAGTGGGAATATTTACATCATTAAAAAATATATGGGAGTCAGTGAGATTCTGTCGGTTAGAAAATGAATGTACTTGGTTTTCTGTGCATTAAAGGAAACTAGATTCTTTTGTCCCCATCCATTAATTCTAGAAAGGTCCTGGTTCAGAGAAATTGCAGTGTTTATTTTTGAATTTATAAGATCGGGTTGGGTGAAAGAATTGGTAAATGTGAAGGAACTGTGGAGTGTTGAGTCATCTGCGTAGGAATGTATTGGATTATGAGTGGTAGATATGAGATAATTTATATGAATGAGGAACAGAATTGGGGGCCAAAACTGATCCCTGGGGAACACCAGCATTTATTGAGTGAAATTGGGAATAAAGGCCATCTACCATTACACGTATTTTTCTGTTATGAAGATAAGAAGAAATTAGTGGAACTAATGATGCAAGGCCGTAGTGTGACATCTTCGACAATAAGGATTGATGCCAGACTCTATCAAATGCCTTTGATATATCCAGTGCTATTGTATGTGTTTCACCATGTTGGTCTGTAGCTTGGTTGATTTGATGCGTAAGAAGGCAAAGAATGTCTGCAGTTAATCGACATCGTCTAAAACCATATTGCCTATCACTGATTAATTTATTATTCTCAAGATGCTTAATTATGTGATTATTTAATATAATTTCAAAGACTTTACCAAGAGTGGAAGTTATAGCTATTGGTCTGTAGTTTGATGGATCTGAAGAGGCACCTTTTTTAGGAACTGGATGAATGTTTGCTTCTTTCCAGGGTACTGGGAAGCATGAGGTATGAGTACACAGACGGAAAAATGTTGCCAATACAGGAGCGAGCACCAAGGAGCAATTCTTAAGTACTATTGGAGGAATTTCATCTGGACCTTATCTACTGAGAGATTCTGCAAAATAGTTTTGACATGTCTGGTGTGGATCTTAAGTGAGGGAATTTCAGGCGAATTAAAATTAAGTACAGGGACATCTTGATTTATTTCATCTAAGGTTGAGTTGGTGGAGAAAATATCCGCAAGAAGGTTAGCTTTACCTCTTGGGTCACTCACAAGATTGCCAATCGGAGATTTTAATGGTGGAATGGATGAAGCAGTAGTGAAGTTGGATTTGAATGAGTTAAGAGTAGACCAAAATATTTGGTTATAATTTGGATTATTTAGAAGTTTATTTGCCTGCTTGTGGAGAAAGTTTGATTTAGTTAGGTTTAATACAGTTTTGGCATGATTTCTGATGTTTCTAAAGTAATTAAAGGCTTCATGTGTTTTTTATCTTGTGTATGCATTGTAGGCTATTGCTTTTTGTTCAGTTACTCTAGCACAATTATGGTCAAACCATTTAGGTGAATTAGATCTTTTACTGTACTTTTGATGAGGAATAAAAGTTTCCATTCCAATTTTTACAAAATCTTGTATGTGGCTCAAGGTGGAGTGTGCATCATTAGAAAAGAAAGAGGTCCAGGGAATATCAATAAAGAAACCTTGAAGACCCTCCCAGTCTGCCCTATCGTAATGCCATTTAGTCACCAAAACAGGTTCAGAGTGGGAAGGTGTGGTAGGTGATAGACAGGTGGCCTGTATCAGACAGTGATCAGAAGATCCAAGCGGGGACCTCACTGTAACATCATAATTTTCTGAATTGGTTGTTAAAAATAAGTCCAGTAGGTGGGAATTATGATTAGGATTATCTGGTACACGGGTGGGTTGGTTGACTAGTTGAGTGAGATTAAATGAGTCTTCAAATAGCTCACATTCAAGACCAGCATCATCAGTCCTGGCTGAATGAGTGAGCCATTCAACATTATGGACATTAAAATCACCCAACACAGTGATTTCAGAAGAAGAATTTAAGTTGAGGACACTGAGTTGTGAGGACAGAGAATCAAAAAGACTTTGCTCTGGAGGAGTATTTGGGGAACGGTAGATGCAACATATGTATTTAAATTTACCAGCAGAAATTAATTCGTATATAGAATAATCAAAATAGGGACAATTGAAACTAGTAACCTCCTCCAGGGCAATTTCAGATTTTGCGAAGCAACATACACCTCCTTTAGGTCTGAAATTTTGGAGCAGTTGATAACCTGGAAAATTAAATCTAGACGTGTCAGATGTGGATGTTACTTGAGTCTCTGTCAAAAAAAGGAGAGTAGGGGATTCTGCTTGAAGAAATTAGTGTACGGAATTGATGTCCCCTTATATTACTAAAGAAAAAGCTGCACCGACGAGCAGCTTTGGGACGTTGCAATGCTCTTGACACAGTCGCATGATGACGACCGGGAGGGCCCTGTGTCAATGACCCAACCCTGACGGGGGTGGATATCCGAGGGACCACCAGGTTTGCTCTTAACAATTGTACTGCCATATTTATTAGGCAAGTGTATGGTGTTGCATGTATGATATGTAGTGGGAAGAGTAGTGTTTTATGGATAGAGGATAGCGATGTAGGGCAATGTCGTGAAGTTGGATGTGTATGTTTTATAAAGAGGGTTTTCCTGATACCCCTGATGTGTGAGGCAGAAAGATATGTATCCAGCTACCAAGGCCTGGGAGAGAAAATGGAATTCAGGCTATTCCTTGAGTCTCCCGAAACCTTGGCGGTGGTACTTCCCTGGGCGGGGCTGCCTACCCCTACTATCTACAAATGTATTTGCATACATTACACCGAGAGAGTAGTTAATATATCTTGGATACATTTGGAAATACAGAATTTTGGGAATATGCTGTATATATATACCGATATATATATATATATATATATATATATATATATATATATATATATATATATATATATATATATATATATATACAGTACAGTATATATATACAGTATACAGTGTAGGCCTATATATATAGTATATACTGTATATATACTGCAAATATATATATATATATATACCGGTATATATATATATATATATATATATATATATATATATATATATATATATATATATATATATGTATATATAAATAGAGAGAGAGAGAGAGAGAGAGAGAGAGAGAGAGAGAGAGAGAGAGAGATTTATACATAACGATAGATAACAACTAGAGGTTCGTGGAAAGAGGAACGTTATTATAATGATGAAATAAATTGCAGGCCGTACGCCATTTCGTCAAGAACAGGGGTCCGTGTAGCAACGAGCTGGCCTCTTAAAAGTGACAAGTAATGGACGCTTGAAATGGATCTGTCCGGCGCTAACTTATTGGGCTAAATTGTGTGGCAGTAAATTGTGAGAGGAGAAAGAGTAAATGGATTTGTTGGAGCATTTTCAGGACGAGGACGTTTAGGGAACTGCAGATAAGCAAGAGCACTCTCAGATGTAAATTACCCTGTGCTGAATGAAAACTCCAAGGGTGTATACAGTATATTGTTTTTGGCCGACATAGTTTTGTGCCATTTTATTGATGCTGTTCGGGAGGGATAACCTAGATGTGTGTGAATTTGTATTTTGTTTTACGTGTGTTCGTTGTTTTCTGTTGTGTGTTGTGTTGTCCCTATTCTGGCTCTGTCTTAAGGGGAGATCTCCACTTCAGGGATTTTTTTTTTGACCCCCTTCTCCCTCATGTTTAGCCCCATTGCTTTTGATATTATAAAACGTTTGCCCCATTAGTTTAGCGATTTTAAGAACTTTCACCCCATATTAAGACCTTTTGTGCTATTCAGGTGTCGATTTTATCCTGGCGAGCGATAGCGAGCCTGTAATTTAAGAGGAACCGGCCTTCGGCCGGGAAATTTTTCTACCGAAAAATGTACAAATTTATCTTGAAAGGGACTCAAGGGGGTGTAATTTTAAGCTTGATGGAGGTCTAGGGAACAAAGTAAATACCTCCCCTTAAGTCGCCCCCCCCCCAAAAAAAAAAAAAAAATCGGAAAAGTGGGGATTGGTATATAGGTAGGTAGATAGACAGATAGATAGGAGGGAGAGTATGTGAACATGGTGCACATGTTGTGGAAGACTGGCTGCATTTGATTACCTTAGTAGCTTATTGTAGCGTTCATTTTCTTGACTGCTCTTAAGGGGAGGTTTTTAGTTTGGTCTCTAGATATCCATCACGCTTAAGATTACACCCCAATGAGCCCCTTTCAAGATAAATTTGTACATTTTTCGGTAGAAAAATTTCCCGGCTGAAAGCCGGTTCCTCTTAAATTACAGGCTCGTTATCGCTCGCCAGGATAAAATCGACACCTACAGTAAATTGCACGAAATGTCTTAAAATTGACAGAAATGGGTTGAAATTTTAAAATCATCAAAATAATGGGGCGAACGTCTTAAAATTAGACAAGCAATGGGGCTAAACATGAGGGAGAAAGGAGTCAAGAAAAAACGCCTTCAAGTGGAAATCTCCCCTTAACCCCTTCTGTACCCATGATGTACTTTGCAGTATATACTGGCAACTATTAGACGATTGTGTACAGCTTAGGAAGGACGTCTACCCATTCAAAGGCTACAGACTATCTCACTTATGCCATTCACGTAACCATATAACCTTGCTAAGTTTTATCTAATCGTCTAAATGTCGTTGAAATCAAATATAAGAGACGCCGCCGGTTCAGAAGGGGTTAAGCATATGTACTGTAAGCATGTCAGAAAAGTACCGTAGGCTCCTTAGTTAATATGCAAGCTGTTACCGAAGGGGTTAACAGTGCTGGCTACTTCTCATTAAGGGGGGTGACCTGTTTTTGTTCTGTCCTTTTCTATCTTTCTCTGGCTTGTATCCATTTGGCCCCATTCAGCCTACTGTTTTAAGACGTTTATCCCCATCCAGGTGTCAATTTTTTACTGGTGAGCGGTAGCGAGCCATCATATTTTTTATTTTTGTTTGACAGCAGGCTAAATTTGTACATTTTTCGATAGAAAAATGTGTCCGGCGAAGCCGGATTTCTTCATATAATGCTGGCTCGCTATCTCGCCAGGAAGAAATCGACACCTAGATGGGGATAAACGTCTTAAAATAGTTGGCTGAATGGGGCCGAATGGATACAAGCCAGAGAAAGAGAGAAAAGGAGAGAAATAATATAGTTCATAGACCGAAGAACTCTATTAGGACAGAGTTTTACAGTTTCGATTAACTCTTTCAAGATACGAGGACGCCTTTCTACCTTTTATTCTGGCTGTTAGTAGACGATTGTTTCCGATTAGGAAGGAATTGTGGGAATGAGAGATTAAATTGCGATAAAGTTTACCCCTTTGATTCCCTGAGGGCCTTATAAAACCAAATAAACCCATCTAATGTTAGCCAAAATAAAGTTAAAATGCGTCTCCGAATACTGAAAGGGTTGCTTACGAAAGGTGTCTGAAGAGCAATACATAGAATGATGAGGGTTAAGGGGAGATTTCCACTTGAGGGATTTTTGTCTGGACCCCTTTCTTTCTCATGTTTAGCCCCATTGCTTTTGAGGTATTAAGACGTTGGCCCCATTAGTTTGGTGATTTATAGAACTTTCGCCTCATTTCTGTCAATTTTTTAAAACCTTTCGTGCCATTTAGGTGTGAATTTGTTTTTCCTGGCGAGTGATAGCGAGCCTGTAATTTAAGAGAAACCGGCCTTCGGCCGGGACATTTGTGTACCGAAAAATGTACATATTTATCTTGAAAGGGGGTCTAGGGGGTGTAATTTTAAGATTGATGGAGGTATAGGGAACAAACTAAAAACCTCCCCTTAAGGGAACTTCTTTAACTAACTACCTACATGCGACCCATGCATATATTAACATCAAACAATACAAAAATCAACCCTTCATCTTCTCTCAATATTCTTGGTGTCTCTTTTTCTTCTGCTCTCATTTGGAAGGACCATATTACCAGTCTTGCTAAGGCAGCCTCCCAGAAGCTGGGTGTGCTCAACCGCCTTAGGGGGTTCTTTTCCCCTGCACAGCTTCTTGCTCTGTACAGGGGCATAGTGCGCCCTTGTATTGAGTATTGTTCACATGTGTGGGGAGGTTCCTCTCACACCGCTCTCCTAGACAAAGTTGAAAGGAAGGCCTTTCGTATCATTAACTCCCGTCCACTCACCAACTCTCTGCAATCTCTCTCTCTCCGCCGCAATGTTGCATCTCTCTCGCTATTCTATCGCTACTATAATAATCAGTGTTCCTCAGAGCTATCCCAGTGCATACCACCTCCTTTACGTAGGGCACGTGGTACCCGTCTTGCAACTCAATCCCACCCCTACTCTGTGCAACTCTCCAACCCAAGAGTGAAACGTTACTCTCAAACTTTCTTCTACTCAACATCTGAGCTCTGGAACTCTCTCCCAGAATCAGTCTTTCCCTCTTCCTATGACTTAAATTGCTTCAAACTCCGTGTGTCCAGGCATTTTGGCTCGAACGTCCCTTGATTTTGGCCCTGTCACTCTTTCAACTATGGGGGAGGCACTCGCAGTTATGCCTTTTGCCTCCCTCAATCACATAGAAAAAAAAAAAAAAAAAAAAAAAAAAAAAATCAACATGAGTGAATATAACCCTTGCCTTACATGTGGCTTTCCCTTGAAATGTAAACACACTAAATATTGACTACAGTATGTTTGTAAGTTTGGTTGGATGTATAGAATACTTCACTAAAAGAGAGCATTATATTTATTTTAGAACAATACTTAATATATAGTCATAACCCATATCAAGCAATGCATTGTTTTATTCAGCTTAGATAGTATTTTTCACAGAGGTCTATCATGTTTTTCAGTATATCGTAATTACTTCACTATGTCGATGAATACTATAGGTAGCGCCAGCGAACTTGACACTAATCTTGCCCCTTTAACTTCTTATAACCCGGAATTAATTAAAGCAATCGGGCTGACGTTTCTATCATTTGGGAAGAGTCAACCAGTAAATAGGTGTGGATATTTACAGCCAGTTTGCTCTAGGCCCTTTTGAGTTACAGAGAGGTCAGGGATCAAGATTATTGTCAAGTACGTTGGCGCTACCTATAATATGTTGCAGCACATTACAGTCATTTTTGTTCAGCTAAGGAATGGCTGCTCATAGATATAAGTTTGATAACACACACACACACACACATTTAAAAAAAAACTTATAGCACACACACACACACACTCTTTCTCTCTCTCTCTCTCTCTCTCTCTCTCTCTCTCTCTCTCTCTCTCTCTCTCTCTCTCTCTCTCTCTCTCTCTCTCTCTCTCTCTCTCTCTCTCTCTCTCTCTCTCACACACACACACATTTACTTTGATACACGTTCGTTCGTTGCTGCTCCCCATTAAATGTGCCTTGTAATTGGGTACCGTAAGTCTAGCGTAACTATCGGTAAGATCAGGCCAAAGTTTCAAAGGGTTATGCTTCCGTGAGATTAGCGTAATTAGCCAACTCCTTAGCTTTTTTTTTTTTTTTTTTTTTTTTGGGGGGGGGGGGGATGTAAGGGGAGAGAAAGCTTTATATATTCAATCTTGACTTGTGAGGTTGATAGATGTAAGGATGTAAAGGGGATGTAAGGGATGTAAGTTAGGGTGTAAGGGATGTAAGGGGGATGTAAGGGATGTAAGTTAGGGTGTAAGGGGGATGTAAGTTAGGATGTAAGGGGATGTAAGGATGTAAGGTTCAAAAGATGTAAGCGATTTAAGTTAGGATGTAAGGGGTGTACGTTAGGGTGTAAACGATGTAAGGGAGGACAAAAGGGGGTGTAAGGTTGGAAAGATGTAAGGGATTGTACACATTTAAGGGATTGTAATGACATAGGGGATTGTACGGATGTAAAGGAATGTTAGGGGATGTATGGGAGGATGTAAAGGGGTGTACGGATGAAAGGAATTGTAAGGATGTAAAGGGATGTAAGGATGTAAAGGGATGTAAGGGAAGTAAAGAAATGTAAGGGATTGTAAGGATTAAAGGGATGTAAGGATTGTACAGATGTAAGGGATGTAAAGGGCTGTAAGAAATGTAAGGGGGTGTTATGGGATATAAAGATGTAAGGGAGGATGTAAGGAATGTAAGGGGATGTAAGGGATTATAACGGGATGTAATAGGATATACAGATGTAAGGGAGGATGTAAGGGGATGTAATGAGATATAAAGATGTAAGGGATGATGTAAAGGGATGTAAGGTTAAAAAATGTAAGGGGAGGGAGAGCATTAAGTATTCAATTATGACTTACGAGGTTGATATCTTTAAGGGGATGTTAGGGGGAATTTAAGGGATGTAAGGATGTAAGAGATGTACGGGAGGATGTAAGGGGAGGGAGAGCTTTATACATTCAATCTTGACTTTGTGATGTTGATTGATTACAGTAGATATTTGACTTTTAGATAATACTGTGCATTTTAATAGTTTTATGCATTCTATCTTGTCGTGAGTTTGAGGTTTAAAAATTGCCTAGACATGTTATAGAGCGCCATACAGTCCAGGCATTTAAATATAACTTTGATGAATATTTGTCCATGAATCCCCGACTGACTGCGTTTGTGCCTGAGTAATGTGACCGTATCAATATCGTTCATGGTACTATAATTTTGTTTTTTGGTCCACAGTTTTATCTGAAGCCCTCCAGTGGATTTTTTGTTTTCTTAACAAGTAGCCAAGTAAGGACCATTAGGTATGTTGTTGCTTGTTTTCCTTTGTATACCTTTGTATAGGCAGTCGACCTTCAATTTACAGAACGGCTGTTGTACTATCTGATAACTCTCCTAATAATAATATTATTACTCGGGGAAATATATAGCATTTTATGAATATATTCTAGTGGCATTATATTCTTTATTAAATTTTATAATTTGTCTTTGTGTTTCTTAAAAAATCCTTAGCCTTATGCAACACAGATCATTTGTGTATGAGAGTGCGGGTTTTCGGAAATGATTCATGTACATTTACAACATTAAAGGTTTTGATAATAAAAGGATGATTAACATTTACTTAAACTAGATATATATTTAAAATAATACAAATATTTAATGCTGGGTCAAATTAAGGGGACAGTGGCTTCTTTTTTGGCCGATTTAATAAATTAATTCAGTCATTATTTTTTTTAGTTTTTTCGCTAGACCTCCCTCAAACTTCAAAAAAACATCACCTAGACCACCCTTAAGATAAATTTCTACATTTTTCGGTAGAAAAATGTTCCGGCCAAAGGCCGGTTCCTATTGTAATACCAGGCTCGCTATCGCTCGCCAGGAAAATATCGACACGCAAATGGCACAATAGGTCTTAAAATTGACAACGAAATGGGACGAAAGGTCATATAATCGCCAAACTAATGGGCCGAACGTCTTGAAATTTCAAAACTAATGGGCTTAAACACGAGGGAGAAAAGGGACCAGAAAAACGGCCCAACTCCCCTTAAGCAACGTAAGACTCAACCAAGATAGGTAAATGACAGTTCAATTCGCACGACTTAACGTTGCTTGAAGTGCATGTTATATTCGTCTAATACATAACAGAAATTTATGAAAGTATACATGTAGGATAGTAAAACAAGTTGGCTGAAAAGATATATTTTGTAGATTACTTCAAGGATATTTCTATTTGTGTACGTACTGTATATACTGGCGACCTACAGTTCTTATAGTGGTTCAATCTTCGCATGTTTAATCTTTGGGTGGGATCAATAAGGTTATATCAGTGAGTATTTACCATAGTAATATATGAGTTATATAGTTAATGCACACTCTTGAGATGGTTAATCACATTGTCAAGCGTCGATAGTGACAATATCTATAATTATTAGGGCTACCAAATAGTACAGACGGAAATAATCAATTGTTTTCTTTAAAAATGTGATGAATAATGATTTTTCGTTCAGGATTTAGTATTAATAACAGCAGCAGCAGTTGTAGTAATGGTAGTAGTAGTAGCAGTAGCAGTACTATGCGTTGTTCCAAATAAGTAGGCCGAAACTCTTGAACAATAACTTCTATAACTCACAAACAATTAGAGTAATCGAGCTAATATTTCTGCCAACTAGGGAATAGGTGTGGAAATTTACCTTTCATATGCTCTAACTCATTTGTTTTTAGTTCTAGAGGTTAGGGTTCACGATTTCTGGCCTACATATTTGGAACAGGGTATAGTAGTAGTAGTAGTAGTAGTAGCAGTAGTAGTAGTAGCAGTAGTAGTAGTAGTAGCAGTAGTAGTAGTAGTAGTAGTAGTAGTAGTAATGGAAAAAATAGTTAATACTCGTCAGAGGGCTGTTCCTATTTATATAATTCATCTTTGATGTAACTATACGACTGTTATTTTTATTTTGTTTTGTTTTGCACAATCATGTCTCCTCTATATATTAACACCTCCGATAGTATCATTCTTAAGGGAGCCCACATCGCTTTTTTTCTCTTTGTCTACCTCTCTCTTTGGCTTGTATCCATTCGGCCCCATTCAGCCTTCTATTATAAGACGTTTACCCCATCCAGGTGTTAATATTTTCCTGGCGAGCGGAGCGAGCCAGCATTTATATATTTTTGTTTTGACAGCAAGCTAAATTTGTACATTTTTCAATAGAAAATTGTCTCCGGCGAAGCCGCATTTCTCCATACAATGCTGGCTCGCTGTCGCTCGCCAGAAAGAAATCGACACCTGGATGGGGATAAACGTCTTAAAACAGTTGGCTGAATGGGGCCGAATAGATACAAGCCAGAGAAAGAGAGAAAGGGAGAGAAAGAGAAAAAAGCAGGAGTCCCCCCCCTTAAAGTATAGTAGTGAGTTCAATAACTCACGTTATGGAGTATCATTAAGGAGATGGCTCAAGAGATAATAAAGTGAAATATACTCCAGGTACAATAATTTATATAGCCTAATAGCAGTCGGAGCCCTCTTCAATCTTTGTAGTTTGAGACAGGTGTAATCTAGAGAACCTGTAGTTAATGAGAGACGCCATCTTTTACTTTAGACGCCATTTTGTTTCCTCAATTACTTCCTCAGTTGCCTCACCTACACAGAGAGTAATCCAGCTAACTCTCACACACACCTCCTCCGCCTCCTATTAAGTTCACTACACTTTACAAGCAAAACCACAAGTCTTTCCCACACACCCAAATTACCTCTAATCTACCTTGATGTTGGCTCTCTACGCTCTTTCAACCTAGGGGGAACACTTGTTATAGACAAGTTTGCCTTTGTCTCCTTCATACCCATAAACAAAAAACAACAGCGATGATTTATTATATTTTTGATCTTGTAGAATATATATCCACAGATCAAACTACACATCCTAATCCAGTATTCCCGAATGTTTATTATGGATATAAAGATATTTGAGAGTAAGGCGAGGGCTATATCCCCAGTGGCGCAGGTTGGCCGATCTCTCTTACTATAGGATCTCTAGTGTAATCCATTACAACACTGTATAATGTATGGGTGTATAATAGAACACGCTATAGTCTATCCATTATAAGGAGGCCAAAACTCGTAAACCCTACCCTCAACTCAAAATGGGCTAGAGCAAATGGACTGTAAACTTCAACACCTATTCCCTGACTGACTCTTCCCAATTTTCTTTTTTATGTGAGTGAGGGAGACAAAAGGCAGAACTGCCTGTATCGAGTGCCTCCCCCAGAGTTGAAAGAGTGACAATGCCAAAATCAAGGGACGTTCAAGCCAAAGTGCCTGGACACACGGTGTTTGAAGCAATTTAAGTCTTAGGAAGAGGAAAAGACTGATTCTGGGAGAGAGTTCCAGAGCTCAGCAGTTGAATAGAAGAAAGTCTGGAATAACGTTTCACTCTTGGGTTGGAGAGTTGCACAGAGTAGGGGTGGGATTGTGTTGCAAGACGGGTACCACGTGCCCTACGTAGAGGAGGTGGTATACATTGGGAAAGCTCTGGGGAACATTGATTATTATAGTAGCGATAGAATAGCGAGAGAGATGCAACATTGCTGCGAATAGAGAGAGATTGCAGAGAGTTGGTGAGTGGGCGGGAGTTAATGGTACGAAAGGCTTTCCTTTCTACTTTGTCTAGGAGTGCGGTGTGAGAGGATCCTCCCCACACATGTGAACAATACTTAATACAAAGACGCACCGTTTCCCTGTACAGAGCAAGAAGCTGTGCAAGCGCAAAGAACCCCTTGAGGCGGTTGAGCACACCCAGCTTCTGGGAGGCTGCCTTAGCAAGACTGGTAATATGGTCCTTCCAAATGAGAGCAGAAGAAACAGAGACACCAAGAATATTGAGAGGATTGATTTTTGTATTGTTGAAGTATAAGGGAAAGTCCTCTGGGAGTTCCGGACGGATAGTAAAATGGAGAAATTGGGTTTTGGAAGCATTAAAGGCAACAAGTTTTTTTTCTGCCCCAATTGGAAATAGTAGTTAGATCAACGGATAAGTGTTATATGGCTTCATTACGTTTGTTTTTGAGGAATTGCTGGCTGGGGCGTTGTGGAAAACTAATTGAGTAGTGTAAGGTAGATTCGTCTGCTTATGAATGGATGGGACTGGAGGTACAGTTGAGAAGATCATTTATGAAAATTAGAAAGAGAATGGGAGATAGGACAGAGCGCTGAGGAACACCGGAGTTGATAGGATGAGGAAGTGAGCGATGGCCATCCACAACTGTAGCTATGGAACGGCCGGAAAGGAAATTAGTGACAAAGGCACAGATGGAGGGATAGAAACCAAAGGAGGGTAGTTTAGAAATTACAGATTTGAAGATATGAATAAATATACTATTTGAGGAGGATTACTTTATTGACAACGTTTCGGAGATAGCTTATTCAGGTCACTCTACGAAACGTTGGCAATAAAGTGTTCTTCCTCAAATGGTGTTTATTTCATTATGTTAACTTTTCGGGTTTATTGTATAAGCAATGCATATGTATAAGCAATGCATATGTATAAGCAATGCCTTATAATATAATACTTAAATAATAATAATAATAATAATAATAATAATAATAATAATATTAATACTAATACTTGTAGTAATAGTAATAGTAATAATAATAACACGAAAAACAAAGACATTAAAAAAGTCAAACCTCCTGTCGTGTCTGATCTGTGGGCCGAGAGGGGTAAATGTGATAATAGTGGGATTGTTCTGCATCATTTGGGCCGCCCCGTGGTGACTAACTTTCAAACAGTTCGCCAACATCGAATAAAAGACAACTTTTTGGAAAGTTAAATGAGGACTAAGCAAATTTTACTCCCCTCCAGAATTCCTGCCCTGGTAACTGTTAAGGGGAGGCAGATCGATTTTCTGGACCCCCTTCTCCCTAATGTTTAGCCCCACTAGTTTTGAAATTATGAGACGTTCGGCCCATTTCGTTGTAAATTTTAAGAACTTTCGTGCCATTTAGGAGTCGATTTATTCCTGGCGAGTGATAGCGAGCCTGCAATTTTAAGAGGAACCAGCCTTAGGCCGGGACATTTTTCTACCAACAAATGTACAAATTTATCTTGAAGGAGGGTCTATGGGGTGTTTTCTAAGCTTGATGGAGGTCTAGGGAGGAAACTATAAAAACTAAAAATATATGAATAAATTAATTAATAGACCAAACAAACGGCCAGCCTCCTCTTAACTTTTCCATAGTTTTTCTCACTCACCTTTATACTCACATTCTAGTTCTCACTCACCTTTACACTCACGTCCAGGCCATAATAATAAGCCCAAATGGTGGAATAAAGATATTTCAAACTGCCTGCTTGCTAAAAAATGTGCTAATGATAGATTAAAATCCTCACAAAATGACGAAGAACGGGTGAAATTTGTAGAGCTACGACGCAAAGCCAAAAAGTTAATTAAGCAAAGTAAAAAGACCTTAGAGTTACATATTGCGAATCAAAGTAAAACAAACCCGAAAGAATTCTCTAGTTATATCAGAAAGAAAAAAGTAGTTACTTCAACTGTTGGACCGTTAGTCGATGAAAAAGGAGAATACACCAAAGACGAAGTACACATGAGTAATGCCCTCAATACCTTCTTTGCATCAGTTTTTACAACAGACGACCTCAGTGATATTCCTACACCGTCGCCGATTCAGATTGATAATTCAGATGTTCTAAGCAATATCACCGTTTACAGAGAGAGAAGTATTGAATTGTTTAGATAAACTCAAGGTAAATAAAACGCCAGGACCTGATACAATCTCGCCTAGAGTTCTAAAGGAAGCTAAGAATGAGCTCTCCAAACCACTGACATTACTATTCAATAAATCCTGCAGTCTGGAAACTATGCCTGATCAGTGGAAGCTAGCCTACGTAACACCGATATTCAAAAAAGGCAGCAAAATCCCTACCAAGTAACTATCGTCCAATTAGCTTAACCTCAGTTGTATGTAAAATGCTAGAAACGGTCATACGATACAGACTCGTAAATCACTTGGAGGAAAATAACATACTTAAAGATACTCAACACGGCTTTCGTAAAAAAACGTTCCTGTTTAACAAACCTCTTAGACTTCTTCCACGATATCCTCAACCTCTACGATGAGAGTAAAGCTGTAGATATTATATACCTTGATTTTCAAAAGGCCTTTGACAAAGTTCCCCACAAACGTTTACTGCTAAAACTAAAAGCGCATGGAATACAAGACGGTGTGTTGAAATGGATAGAAAATTGGCTCAGCAACAGAAAGCAAAGGGTAGTCATAAACGGTAAGGCATCTACATGGACCAATGTAAGTAGCGGGGTACCCCAGGGATCGGTACTAGGACCAATTCTCTTTCTAATTTACATCAACGACATAGATGAGGGTCTCACCTGCACAATCTCAAAATTTGCTGACGATACAAAAATTGCAAATAGCGTACTCTCAAAAGAACAAGTTGACGATATGCAACACAATCTAGATAAATTGTCATGTTGGGCCCAAATTTGGCAAATGAGTTTCAATGCGGATAAATGTAAAGTATACATGTCGGATACCTAAATGAGAAAGCAAACTATTCGATGAATGGCACTCAGCTTAAGAATGTAAACAGAGAAACTGATCTGGGAGTAACAATATCGAGTAACCTAAAACCGAGTCAAAAATGTTTCAGAAGTTGTTAAGAAGGCAAACAAAATAATTGGCTTTATAGGCAGGTCATTTGAGCATAAATCCAAAGAAGTTATCCTAACCCTTTACAATTCCTTAGTCCGCCCTCTTCTGGAATACTGCGTTCAATCCTGGTGCCCTTATTACCAAAAGATATAAAAAGCTAGAACGAGTTCAACGTAGAGTTACCAAAATGATACCTAGCCTAAAGAACAAACCATGCGAGGAGCGTCTTAGATAATGTAATCTATTTCCTTTAACCCAGCGCAGATTAAGAGGCGACTTAATTCAAGTGTTCAAAATATTCAAAGACATCGACAATATGAACTGTAGTAATTACGTAACTTTCGGCCAATCTAATTACACGAGGGGAAACAGTTGCAAAATTATTGGTAAATCTTTTAACTCACACGCGTCTAAGAATTTCTTCTTCAATCGAGTTGTCAACTTGTGGAATGGGCTGCCCCTCGACGTTATAGACTGCAGCGCCGTTGATCCTTTTAAATTCCGCCTAGACAAATATCTCGCATCAAACCCGCGACTGACTGCGTTTGTAAATGAATAACTTTATCCTCCCCTCAGTTACTAACCCATATGTCCCCTACTACCTTCCTAGTCCTGCCACGTTAGTGGCAGGGCAGTAGTTCCCTTTCCAATGTTCCCTTACCCCCTCTAAACCACTGTTTGGACACTTGATCCTCAGTGTTTTGGAGGACAAGCAACCTAGAAGGGTCACTAGATCTGTTGTTGCTTGATTTCCTTTGTACTCCTTTGTACTCCTTTGTACATGCTATTTCTCACTCACCTTTACACTCACATGCTATTTCTCACTCACCTTTACACTCACATGCTATTTCTCACTCACCTTTACACTCACATGCTATTTCTCACTCACCTTTACACTCACATTCTATTTCTCACTCACCTTTACACTCACATGCTATTCTCACTCACCTTACACACACATGCTATTTCTCACTCACCTTTACACTCACATGCTATTTCTCACTCACCTTTACACTCACATGCTATTTCTCACTCACCTTTACACTCACATGCTATTTTCCACCCCCTTTACCACTCACATGCTATTTCTCACTAACCTTTACACTCACATGCTATCACTCACCTTTACACTCACTGCTATTTCTCACTCACCTTACACTCACATTCTATTTCTCACTCACCTTTACCACATGCTAGTTCTCACTCACCTTTACACTCACATGCTATTTCTCACTCACCTTTACACTCACATTCTATTTCTCACTCACCTTTACACTCACATTCTAGTTCTCACTCACCTTTACACACACATGCTATTCTCACTCACTTTACACTCACATTCTATTTCTCACTCACCTTTACACTCACATTCTAGTTCTCACTCACCTTTACACTCACATGCTATTTCTCACTCACCTTTACACTCACATGCTATTTCTCACTCACCTTTACACTCACATGCTATTTCTCACTCACTTTTACACTCACATTCTATTTCTCACTCACCTTTACACTCACATGCTATTTCTCACTCACCTTTACACTCACATGCTATTTCTCACTCACCTTTACACTCACATTCTATTTCTCACTCACCTTTACACTCACATGCTATTTCTCACTCACCTTTACACTCACATGCTTTCTCACTCACCTTTACACTCACATTCTATTTCTCACTCACCTTTACACTCACATTCTATTTCTCACTCACCTTTACACTCACATGCTATTTCTCACTCACCTTTACACTCACATGCTATTTCTCACTCACCTTTACACTCACATGCTATTTCTCACTCACCTTTACACTCACATGCTATTTCCATATACCAAAATGTTATCACTTTACTATTCTATCACAGATATATTCCTGTATTGCTATGGGGAGTTTGGTTTATAATTTGTTAAAATCATTTATTTGCCTTGAAACTCTTTATGCCAATTATTAAGCAATATTCACATAATACCTGATGGAAATACATGTAAATACATAGGCACACATTAGAATGTGTGTATATAATTTGTTTTATTATACATAAAGAAAAGTTGTCATTTGAACTGCTG
>CM064509.1:34830349-34890349 GCA_032716605.1 Paralithodes platypus
TGTTGGGCCCAAATTTGGCAAATGAGTTTTTTCAAGTGCGGATACATGTAAAGTACTACATGTCGGATTACCTAAATGAGAAAGCAAACTATTCGAGGAATGGCACCTCAGCTTAAGAATGTAAACAGAGAAACGATCTGGGAGTAAACAATACGAGTTAACCTAAAAACCCGAGTCAACAATGTTCAGAAGTTGTTAAGGAAGGCAAACAAAATAATCTTGGCTTTATAGGCAGGTCCATTTGAGCATAATCCAAAAGAAGTTATCCTAACCCTTTACCCAATTCCTTAGTCCGCCCTCTTCTGGAAATACTGCGTTCAATCCTGGTGCCCTTATTACCAAACAAGATTCTAAAATCAAGCTTAGAACGAGTTCAACGTAGAGTTACCAAAAATGATACCTAGCCTACAAGAACAAAAACCATACGAAGAGCGTCTTAGAGAATTAAATCTATTTCCTTCAACCCAGACGCAGATTAAGAGGCGGACTTAATGAAAGTGTTCAAAAATCATCAAAGGCAATCGACAATATGAACTGTAGAGTAAGTTACTTCACTATCGTTGACCAATCTAATTTACACGCGTGGGAAGGAACGGTTGCAAAATTATTGGTAAATCTTTTAAACCTCGCACGAATCTAAGAACTTCTTCTGCAATCGAGTTGTCAACTTGTGGAATGGGCTTCCCCGAGACGTTTATAGACTGCAGGCACCGTTGGATTGCATTTTAAATTCCGGCCTAGACAAATATCTCGCATCAAACCCGCGACTGATCTGCGTTTTGTAAATGTAATAACTTTATCCTTGCCCCTCAGTTACTAAACCATATGTCCCCTACTAACGATTCCATAGTCCTGTCCACGTTAGTGGCAGGGCAGTAGTTCCCTTTCCAATGTATCCCTTAACCCACTCTAAACCACTGTTTGGACACTTGATCCTCAGATGTTTTTTGGGAGGACAAAGACAACCTAGAAGGGTGCCACTATGATCTGTGTTGCTTGATTTACTTGTGTACTCCTTTGTACTCCTTTGTACATGCTATTTCTCACTCACCTTACACTCAACATGCGATATTGCTCACTCACCTTTACCCTCACATGCTCTTTCTCACTCACCTTTACACTCACTGCTCATTTTCTCACTCACCTTTCACATACATGCTATTTCTCACTCACCTTTACACTCACATTCTAATTTCTCACTCACTTTAACACTCAATGCTTATTCCTCACTCACCTTTTATCACTCACATTCTATTTCTCACTAACCTTTTACACTCACATGCTATTTCTCACTCACCTTTACACTCACATCTAGCATTAACTCCCTCACCTTTACACTCAAATGCTATTTCTTCACTCACATTTACCACTACAATGATAGTCGCACGCACCTTTACACTCACATTGCTATGTCTCACTACACCTTTACACATCACATGCTAGTTTTCACTCACCTTTACACTCACATGCTATTTCGCATCACTCCCTTTACACTCACATGCTATTTCTCACCACTTTTTTCTTTTTTCACCGTTACATCAAATTCTATTCTCACTTCACCATTTACAACTCCACAGTGCTAGTTCTAACTCACCTTTACACTCCACATCCTCATTTCTCACTCAACCTTTACAATTCCACATGCTATTGTCACTCACCGTTACACTCACATTCTAAGTTCTCACTCACCTTTACACTCCACCTGCTATTTCTCACTCCCTTACACCTCACATTATATTTCTCATCACCTTGAACCCCAACTCACATTCTAGTTAGCACCACCTTTACACACACATGCTATTTCTCACTCACCTTTACAGATCACATGCTATTTGCGCACTGCACCTTTACACTCACATGCTAGTCTAACTCACCTTTTACACGCAATTATAGTTCTAGGTCTCCACTCACCTTTACACTCACATGCTATTTGTCTCACTCCCCTTTACACTCACATGCTATTTATCATCTCCCCTTTACACTCACTATGTCTATTTCTCACTCACCTGTACACTCACATGCTTATTTCTCACTCCACCTGTTACACTCACATGCATTTATTGTCTCACTCACCTTCTACAACTCACATTCTATTGTTCTCCACTCACCATTTAACACCTTCCACAACGACTATTTCTCTACTCACGCTTTTAGTGCAGCTCAACTATGGCTATTTGCTCATAACACGATTTACACTCGACATCTGTCTATTTCACTTCACCTTTACACCTACACTGCTATTTCGTCACCTCACCTTACATCCTCACAGCTGAGGTTTCGATATCGCACCAAAAATGTGTATCGACTTATTATTCTATCACAGATATGTGGTCTTCCTGTATGCTGCTATGGGGGAGGTTTGGTTTATAAATTTGTTAAAAAATCATGTGATTTGCCTTGAGACTCTTTATGCCGAATTATTAAGCAATATTCACATAATTACCTGGATTGGAGAATCTTACATGTAAATACATAGGCACACATTAGAATGTGTGTATATAATTTGTTTTATTATACATAAAGAAAAGTTGTCATTTGAACTGCTGAATTGCTAAACAATATAGCAAATTGAGGTTACATTTTCGACAGTGAGAGAGAGAGAGAGAGAGAATGAAAGAAAGAGATAACTTTTTACAGTTTATTAATCGCGATCATGATATATAACACTGTTTCTATAATATCACATTGCTTACTAAAATGATAGTACAGTAGAGTTGTGTATATTTGCAGGACAAATACACGTAAGTTATAGACTGCGAACCCAATTTCATATGTACGCCCTAGGACATAAAGCCTTAAGTTTTCGAAGTTATCCCGAACTGAATCGAATCTTCTCATTCCCTATTCCCCTAGTATAGGAAGAGGGCTGTGTTATACTGATGTGTTTTTGTTTTTGTTTTTTGGGGTCGTCTCTGGGACCCTTGACGCACTATTCCCTCCACGACACTGAATACTAACACTAAAGTTGTTCGCAGCACCAAAATGAAGAAAGTGTACCTGCCAGATTTCCGCTACACTCGCTAAGTAGATCGTTTCGCTGTGTTTTGTCATCTCCGGAACTTTTGATGCACTACTCCTCTTAAACGGCTGCCTCCATAACATTGAACACTAAGACCAAAGTTATTCACAGAACCAAAATGAACAAGGTGAACCTGACGGATTTCTGCTACCGACTATGGTGGCTCTTGCACCTCAAGATTATCTATAACGGGTGTAGTGGATTATTCAACCATTATATTATTTTGTTGACAAATATCTAAGTTTTGGAGGATCGTTTTGCTGTTGGTGGATTCATACCAAGCCAGGATTTGTGTCTTAGAATGTACGCGACACTTTGGATATGAAGGAAATGTAAGCTATGAAGCCTGTCTGTTTGTAGCACCCTTACATGTTTACGCCTCAGGCCCTGGAGAAGTTTGTATATTAAGGGGGGTCACCGCCTTTTTTTAATCTTTCTCTCCTTTTCTCTCCTTCCCTGGCTTGTATCCATTCGGCCGCATTTAGCCAACTGTTTTAAGACGTTTATCCCCATCCAGGTGTCGATTTCTTCCTGGCCAGCGATAGTGAGCCAGCATTGTATGGAGAAATCCGGCTTCGCCGGAGACATTTTAGACGATTTACATCGAAAAATGTACAAATTTAGCTTGCTGTCAAAACAAATATACATATATTTGCTGGCTCGCTACCGCTCGCCAGGAAAATATTGACACCTGGATGGGGGTAAACGTCTGTTGGGGCTGAATGGGGTCGACTGAATACAAGCCAAAGAGAGAGGGAGAAAAAGAGAAAAAAAAATCGAGGTGGGCTCCCGTGAAATCAAAAGAGCCTCACCTCTGCGCCTCAGTGTTCGCTAAAGCACCCAGGAAGATTGCTGTGGCCGAATATAATAATTATGTCATATTACCCTGCTTTACTGCCGGGGGGGGGGAGGCTGGAGGCTTTGTATTTATTTATCTGTTTGTTGTTTATTATTTATTTTATTTGTTTTTATTATTATTTTTAATGATGAAAGGTAGGCAAGTCAGTACGGCCACACTCCAAAACGGCCTAAACCAAAGCTACCATAGTCTTCAATTGCCTAGGTTAGGTTAAGTTAAGAAGGTTTGATTCAGCTAAATGGCTACGTTAGGTTAAATTAGATTTAGTTCAATTAGATAGTGAGATTGCACATTCTTTCCTTGTGGTTATGACCGATTATTAGTGCAGCAGTCTTGACTTCTATCCGGGGAAAGTTAAGGGGAGGCAGACCGTTTTTCTGGACCCCCTTCTCCCTAATGTTTAGCCCCACTAGTTTTGAGATTATAAGACGTTCGGCCCATTAGTATCTTGAAGGGGGGTCTAGGGGGTGTTTTTCTAAGCTTGATGGAGTTCTAGGGAGGAAACTAAAAAAATATATGAATAAATGAATTATACACTGTATTTATGGTTTGGCTACTGTGTTTTTTATCAATAATTACGTCACTACGAATAACATATAAGTGATGATTGACCGAGGTCCCTATAATCCACTAAGAATCATTCAACCTATCACTTTAAAGTACTATTTTTTGCCGGGCATAGGCCTATGACATTAAACTACATAATTTATATCCCATTTGTGAACACACACACACACACACACACACACACACACACACACATACACATACACACACACACACACACACACACATACAGTATGCACTCACACTTATATACGCACACACACACACACACACACACACACACACACACACACACACACACACACACACACACCCATACAGTATGCACTCACACTTACTGTATATACGCACACACACACATATACAAAGCCACCTCTTTCATCATGTACAGTACCATCCTACTCTGCTGATTAAATGTCCAGTATATAGTACTCCGCAAAATACATACATACTGTACCTATTAAATGTCCAGTATACAGTACTCCGCAAAATACATACATACTGTACCTATTAAATGTCCAGTATACAGTACTCCTCAAAATACATACATACTGTACCTATTAAATGTCCAGTATACAGTACTCCGCAAAATACATACATACTGTACCTATTAAATGTCCAGTATACAGTACTCCTCAAAATACATACATACTGTACCTATTAAATGTCCAGTATACAGTACTCCGCAAA
The DNA here is from genome assembly GCA_032716605.1 of Paralithodes platypus. Lineage (NCBI taxonomy): Eukaryota > Metazoa > Arthropoda > Malacostraca > Decapoda > Lithodidae > Paralithodes > Paralithodes platypus. Next base: position 34,835,485 of record CM064509.1, read on the forward strand.
ATATATACATACTGTACCTATTAAAGCCGGTATCACACGAGCGCCTTTTCCCTCAACACTGGTCTGGCAGCTTATGAGGTCAACATTGACAATATTTCGGTCACCTAAATTCATCTACCATCAGTCTAGTTTCCGATACCAGTGTAAAATATTCCAATAATGTTGCCAGAAAAATGTTGATCATCGAATGTTGACTATAAAAGCTCTCGTGTGATACCGGCTTAAGGGAGCCCACCTCGCTTTTTTTTCTCTTGCTTTCCCTCTCTCTTTGGCTTGTATCCATTCGGCCCCATTCAGCTTTTTTTAAGACGTTTACCCCCATCCAGGTGTCAATATTTTCCTGGCGAGCGGTAGCGAGCCAGCATATACATATTTTTATTTTGACAGCAAGCTAAATTTTTAAATTTTTCGATAGAAAAATGTCTCCGGCGAAGCCGAATTACTCCATACAATGCTGGCTCGCTATCGCTCGCCAGGAAGAAATCGACACCTGGATGAGGATAAACGTCTTAAAACAGTTGGCTGAATGGGGCCGAATGGATACAAGCCAGGGAAAGAGAGAAAAGGAGAGAAAGATAAAACAAAACGGTGCCCCCCCTTTAAATGGCCAGTATACTCCGCAAGATACATACATACATACATACATACATACATACATATAGCTATTAACTAGATAACCTACACTACAGTTTCCTCACTACCTGTCCAGTAAACAGTCCATAATATTCATACCGAAGTAACGTAGAGTATAGTCTGTCCGTTTCCTCGAGGATAGTAAGCTTGCAACCTTCATTATTATACATCAGGGCCTGGTTACTTAAGGGGACACTGACTGCCTTTTTGGCCTAATAAATTCATTCATTCCTCGCTAGACATCCCTCAAACTTAGAAGACAAAAAAAATAGACCCCCCCCCCCCCTCAAGATAAATTTGTAAATTTTTCGATAGAAATATTTCCCGGCCAAAGGCCGATTCCTCTTACAACTACAGACTCGCTATCGCTGGCCAGGAAGAAATCGACACCTAAATGGCACGAAGGGTCCTAATATTGACAAAGAAATGGGGTGAAGGCCATAAATTCCCCAAAATAATGGAACCAACGTCTTAAACTCTCAACACTAGTGGGGCTAAGCATGAGGTAGGAGTCGAAAAACGGTCTGCCTCCCCTTAAAGCCTCTACAAAGCATTATATTCCTCTGATTGTCGTATCCTAAATAGCAAGTCGTAACGGGAGATCATAATTTCCCTTGCTTTTTTTTTCTCTTTCTTTCACTCTCTCTTTGGCTTGTATCCATTCGGCCCCATTCAGCTTTTTTTAAGACGTTTACCCCCATCCAGGTGTCAATATTTTCCTGGCGAGTGGTAGCGACCCAGCATATATATATATATATATAATATTATATACTGTATATATATACTTCATATATTTCTGCCCGGAATCAAGCCAAATCTGTTCTTCGACTTGCCAAACACTCTTTCATCAATAATAAATGCACTGAACTATCCAACTCTAGCTCTTCCCAAGCTTTCTGGCATCTAGCCAAAAACCTCTCCAACAATTTCTCTTCCTCGTCTTTCCCTCCCCTTTCCCACTCTGATGGCACAACCATCACTTCTTCCTCTGACTAAACTCTTCGTTCAAACTTTTGCTAGAAACTCCACCTTGGATGATTCCGGTGCTATTCCTCCCTCTCCGCCCTCCTCTCTCTTACTTATGCCTAATATCCTAATCTCTTCTAAAGATGTACTTTCTACCCTCTCTGGGCTTAACACTAATAAGGCGTACGGTCCGGACGGTGTTCCTCCTGTTGTTCTCAAAAACTGTGCTTCCGTGCATACTCCCTGCCTAGGCAAACTCTTTCGTCTCTGTCTATCCTCTAACGTCTTCCCTTCATGCTGGAAGTTTGCTCACATTCAACCTGTCCCAAACAAGGGTGACCGCTCTCAACCCTCCAACTATCGTCCAATTGCTCTCATCTCTTGTCTTTCTAAAGTTTTTGAAACTATTCTTGCTTCCAAATTTCTTAAGCATTTCTCTTCTCATAATCTGCTCTCAGATCGCCAGTATGGCTTCCTTAAGGGTCGCTCTACTGGTGATCTTCTTTCATATCTTACTAACTCTTGGTCATCCTCCTTTCGGGACTTCGGTGAGACTTTTTTCTATTGCACTAGACATATCGAAAGCCTTCGATAGAGTCTGGCATAAATCTTTAATTTCTAAACTACCCTCCTTCGGTTTCTATCCCTCCATCTGTGCCTTTGTCTCTAATTTCCTTTCCGGCCGTTCCATAGCCGCGGTTGTGGACGGCCATTGTTCACTTCCTCACCCTATAAACTCTGGTGTTCCTCAGGGCTCTGTCCTATCTCCTATTCTCTTTCTAATTTTTATAAATGATCTCCTTAACTGTACCTTAATTCCCATCCATTCATACACAGACGGCTCAACCTTACACTTCTCCATTAGTTTTCAGAACGCCCCAGCCAGCAATCCCTCAACGATAAACGCAATGAAGCCATAGAACTCTTAAATTCTGATCTAAATACTATTTCCAATTGGGGCAGAGATAACCTTGTTAACTTTAATGCTTCCAAAACCCAATTTCTCCATCTATCTACCCATCAGGATCTCCCAGCGGACTATCCCTTATTCTTCAACAATACAAAAATCAACCCATCTTCTCTCAATATTCTTGGTGTCTCTTTTTTTTCTGCTCTCATTTGGAAGGACCATATTACCAGTCTTGCTAAGGTAGCCTCCCAGAAACTGGGTGTGCTCAACCGCCTTAGGGGGTTCTTTTCCCCTGCACAGCTTCTTGCTCTGTATAGGGGCATAGTGCGCCCTTGTATTGAGTATTGTTCACATGTATGGGGAGGTTCCTCTCACACCGCTCTCCTAGACAAAGTTGAAAGGAAGGCCTTTCGTATCATTAACTCCCGTCCACTCACCAACTCTCTGCAATCTCTCTCTCTCCGCCGCAATGTTGCATCTCTCTCGCTATTCTATCGCTACTATAATAATCAGTGTTCCTCAGAGCTATCCCAGTGCATACCACCTCCTTTACGTAGGGCACGTGGTACCCGTCTTGCAACTCAATCCCACCCCTACTCTGTGCAACTCTCCAATCCAAGAGTGAAACGTTACTCTCAAACTTTCTTCTACTCAACAGCTGAGCTTTGGAACTCTCTCCCAGAATCAGTCTTTCCCTCTTCCTATGACTTAAATTGCTTCAAACTCCGTGTGTCCAGGCATTTTGGCTCGAACGTCCCTTGATTTTGGCCCTGTCACTCTTTCAACTATGGGGGAGGCACTCGCTATAGGCAGTTATGCCTTTTGCCTCCCTCAATCACATAGAAAAAAATTTATATATTTGTTTTGACAGCAAGCTAAATTTGTACATTTTTCGATAGAAAAATGTGTCCGGCGAAGCCGGATTTCTCCATACAATGCTGGCTCGCTATCGTTCGCCTGGAAGAAATTGACACCTGGATGGGGATAAACGTCTTAAAACAGTTGGCTGAATTGAGCCGAGTGGATACAAGCCAGGGAAAGAGAGAAAAGGAGAGAAAGATAAAAACAAAAAAGCCGGTGACCCCCCTTAATGTCCTAGAGTTCGCTACAACCAGATATACCATGCTTGGAGCCCTACTAGCTCGAGAATAATAATTACCACGCTTGCTGTCAGGATACGACGGGCGTGGAGTGGAGTGGTCTTGCCACTGGCCTGGTAATCCAAAGGTCCCGGGTTCAAATCCTGATGTATCAATGGGAAGATATTATTGGGATGGAATTTGTGCTGTACCTGGTATCAGTGCATTACCACAAGCCCACCGAAACGTCAATAAAATACCCTCATTCCCTGATTAAATAGCACTGTATGAATATTCCCATATTCAAAATATGCTATAGGGGTGCAATACCTGGTGAGTTATCTGCTCAACAGGTGGCGTTGTGTGTGTGTAAGTGTGAGAGTCCGAGTGTAGGGGGTGAGACAGTGAAGCACGGGAATGAGGTGGCTTCAGAGATGGGGTCGTTTCGGGCCATGAGTGAGCACCGTGCCTCATGTGAAGGCAAGATGGCAGGTGCTCGTTGTACTCTACGTGCTTCACATGTCTCACTCACTAGACTGGAACAAGACCTCACGGGCTTCACTGTTCATTGTAAAGTGGTGAATGTTAAGGCTCTCAGCCTATGCCCGAGAGGAAGTAAGTTAGAATATAGAAAAAAAAAAAAAAAAAAAAGAGGATGCCAAACAATATTCTGAGTATATATTCAAGTAAGGAAAATAAACGAGAGAGAGAGAGAGGCTACGCTATGAAACGGCCACCATTACATTCTCCTAATGATCTAATGTTACTCAATTTAACCAACCTAACCTTAATCTAACCAAACCTTAACTAACTTAGCCTAACCAAGCCTAGTCTAATACAATCTAACCTAACCAAGGCTGTTTAGGATTGTGGCTGTTTAGGATTGTGGCCATTTGGGTTGTGTCTGTTTGGGATGTGTAGGTTGTGGCCGTTTAGAAGTGTGGCCGTTTAGGAGTGTGACTGAAGTTGAGGATGGAGGGTACTGGTGGCTGCAGGCGGGTAATTATGAGAATGGAACCTCCTCTGCCGTCTTTGTGCACTATCGGCTCATGTCACACTCTCTCTCTTTCACACACACACACGCACGTACAGTTGCCCACATAAGTTATGTTCCTTGTTGTGTTCTGTATAAAAGTAAAATAGTATGAATGAATTATAAGTATGGTTTCATTTAATTATCAGTAGACTAATCAGATGAGTTAAGGGGAGGCAGACCGTTTTTCTGGACCCCCTTCTCCCTAATGTTTAGCCCTACTAGTTTTGAGATTATAAGACGTTCGGCCCATTAGTTTGGCGATTTTAACACCTTTCGCCCCATTTCGTTGTCAATTTTAAGACCTTTCGTGCCATTTAGGTGTCCAGTTTTTCCTGGCGAGCGATAGCGAGCCTGCAATTTCGGCCTTCGGCCGGGAAATTTTTCTACCGAAAAAATTACAAATTTATCTTGAAGGGGGGTCTAGGGGGTGTTTTCTAAGCTTGATGGAGGTCTAGGGAGGAAACTAAAAAAATATATGAATAAATTAATTAATAGACCAAACAAACAGCCACTGTCCCCTTAACCAGTGCAGGAACCTTTAAGGAGGTGCAACGCAGACATTAACATGTTAGCTCTTAAAACACTAATTCGACCACACATTGAATACTGCGACACCGTCACACACTCACAACAATATTAATAAAGTAGACGTGCCGTTTTGCCCAAAATCAAAACGGCATACCCAACTCTGCGATGGGTTACCATCATCACTACTAATACCATCATCAATCACAATCACCATCATTACTACAACTGCCACAATCATCATGACTACTGTCATCATCACCTTTACTATGATCATCATCACTACTACAACTACAATCATCACTACTCTCACCATCATCACTACTACTGTCACCATTGTCACTACCATCTTAATCACTACTATCATCTTTGATACTACAACTATCAACCATCATTACTACTATCATCACCACCATCTTACAGTCATCATTACTACTGTTAACATCATCACTACTACTATAACCATCATCATTACTACTGTCACATGTATTACCATCATGTATCCTACTGCCATAATCACCATTGCTATGATCTTCATCATCACAACTATTGTCATCATCATTACAACTTTCACCATCATCAATACTACTTACAATCATCACTAATACTCACCATCGTCACTACCATCATCACTACTATCATTATTATCACTACAACTATCATCATTACTTGTCACAGTAGACATGCCGTTTTGCCCAAAATCAAAACGGCATACCCAACTCTGCGATGGGTTACCATCATCACTACTAATACCATCATCAATCACAATCACCATCATCACTATATTTGCCACAATCATCACGACTACTGTCATCATCACCATTACTATGATCATCACTACTACAATTACAATCATCACTACTCTCACCATCATCACTACTACTGTCACCATTGTCACTACCATCTTAATCACTACTATCATCTTTGATACTACAACTATCAACCATCATTACTACTATCATCACCACAATCTTACAATCATCATTACTACTGTTAACATCATCACTACTACTATAACCATCATCATTACTACTGTCACATGTATTACCATCATGTATCCTACTGTCACCATCATCACTACTACTGCCATCATCACCATTACTATGATCTTCATCATCACAACTATTGTCATCATCACTACAACTTTCACCATCATCACTAATACTCACACCATAGTCACTATCATCATCACTACTGTCATTATTATCACTACAATTATTATCCTTACTTATCACCATCATCACTACTATTATGACCATCATCACTACTAAAAGTATTGTCACCATCATATCTACTACTGTCATCATCATCACTACTGTAATCATCATCAATACAAATACAACCATCATCACTACTATTATCACCATCATCACTACTATCACCATCAATCCCACTATTACTACCATCACTTCTAATGCCAATTAAACTAACTTAACCTAGCAAATACGGAGCAAGATGTTTTCGCCCACAGAACAAATGCGTTCTTAGTGTGTGTGCCCCTTCGGGGCTCACACACTAAGAACGCATTTATTGCTGGGGGGGGGGAGGGGGGGGGGTCTGGATAAAACCATATATTGGGTAAAACCATATTTTGGACCTAAAATCATAACTATTGCATAAATTCAAAAAATCTTTTTTGACTGACGTTCGCATTCACGCAATAAATGTTCGGGTGAAATTTGGTGAAAATCCTTCCAACGGTCTAGGAGGAGTTCCGAGACAGACGGACAACGACGACGACGACGACAGACATTTATTTACAGTGGTACCCACTATACGGGGGGGGGGGGTGATACCAAACTCTGCTTATGCAGAGTTGATAAAAGTTGACCTTTGACCTTGACCTGTGACCTATATGTAAGGGTACATTTTTGTTTGCATTGACATTGCCCATGAAAATCAAATAAGCATGCCTAATTTCATTAAAACACATCAGTTAGCTTCATATATATTTATAGAATAGTTGACATTGACCTATGTCCTTTATCTTGACCTTTATATGTCTCAACATTTATTATTTTCCTTTTCACTTAAAGTGCAGCTATCTCACCAAATGTTGTGAAGTTTGCATGAAAAGTAAAGAAAATACCATATTGACCTTTTATTTGACCTTGACCTGTGACCTTGACCTTTCATATGTAATAGAATAGTTTATTGTGTGACCTTGGCCTAGGTATTCCGAATATACATGGTAAGCCTAGTGAGAATCTAACAGTTAGTATAAGAAATACTATTTTGACCTTTTTCCTTGATTTTTGACCTTACCCTTTAGAATATGTATCTAAAATTTGTGCAATATGATATAAATGTTACCAGTAACTTGTAAAGTGAAAATGAAGACATTTGATTAAAAACTAAAAATAAAGTAGACGTGCCGTTTTGCCCAAATTCAAAACGGCATACCCAACTCTGCGATGGGTTACCATCATCACTACTAATACCATCATCAATCACAATCAACATAATCACTACTACTGCTATCATCACTACAACTGCCATCATCACTACAACTGCCACAATCATCACGAGTACTGTCATAATAACCATTACTAAGATCATCACTACTACAATTACAATTATCACTACTACTCTCACCATCATCACTGTCTATTGTCACTAGCATCTTAATAACTACTATCATCATTGATACTACAACTATCAACTATCATTACTAATGTCAACACCATCTTACAATCATCATTACTACTGTTAACATCATCACTACTACTATAACCATCATCATTACTACTGTAACAAATATCACCATAATTTATTCTACTGTCACCATCATCACTACTACTGCCATCATCACCATTACTATGAACTTCATCACCACAACTATCGTCATCACTAAAAATTTCACCATCCTCACTACTACTCACCATCATCACTAATACTCACACCATCGTCACTACCATCATCACTACTGTCATTATTATCACTACAAATATCATCATTCCTTGTCACCATCATCACTACTATTATGACCATCATTACTAGTACTGTCACCATCATATCTACTACTGTCATCATCATCACTACTGTCATCATCATCAATACAACTACAACCATCATCACTACAATTATCACCATTATCACTACTATAACCATAAATCCAAATATTACTACCATCACTTCTAATGCCAACTAAATTAACTTAACCTAGCAAATACGTAGCGAGATGTTTTCGCTCCCAGAACGAATGTGTTCTTAGTGTGTGAGCTCCTTTGGGGCTCACACACTAAGAACGCTATCATTGCTGGGGGGGGGCAAAACGATATTTTGGACCTAAAATCATAACTATTGCATAAATTCAAAAAATCTTTTTTGACTGACGTTTGCATTCACGCAACAAATGTTCGTGTGAAATTTGGTGAAAATCCGTCCAACGGTCTAGGAGGAGTTCCAAGACAGACGGACGATGACGACGATGACAGACATTTGTTTCGTGTGGTACCCACTATACGGGGGGGCGATACCAAACTCTGCTTACGCAGAGTTGATAAATAGTTTAAGTTGACCTTTCACCATGACCTGTGACCTTGATCTTTATGTAAGAGTAAAAAAAAAAAAAAATTGACGTTGCCCAGGAAAATAAAAATAAGCATGACTAATTTCATTAAAACCCATCATTAATCACTACAACTATCATTACTTGTCACCATCATCACTACTATTATGACCATCATCACTACTACTAGTACTGTCACCATCATATCTACTACTGTCCTCATCATCCCTACTGTCAACATCATCAATACAACTACAACCATCATCACTACTATTATCACCATCATCACTACTCTCACCATCAATCCCACTATTACTACCATCACTTCTAATGCCAACTAAACTAACTTAACCTAGCAAATGCGTAGCGAGATGTTTTCGCTCCCAGCAATGATGGCGTTCTTAGTGTGTGAGCCCCTTCGGGGCTCACACACTAAGAACGCCATCATTGCTGGGGGGGGGGTTGGGGGTCTGGGAGGAGGGGGGGTGTCCAGGAGGGGGGGGGGGGTAAAACCATATTTTGGACCTAAAATCATAACTATTGCATAAATTCAAAAAATCTCTTTTGACTGACATTCACATTCATGCAACAAATGTTTGTGTGAAATTTGGTGAAAATCCGTCCAACGGTCTAGGAGGAGTTCCGAGACAGACGGACGACGACGACGACGACAGATTTTTTGTTGTGTGGTACCCACTATACGGGGGGGGGGGGGGGGTGATACCAGAAAGCCGATTGGCTAAGCAAGGCAGATCCCTGTCCCACACAACCCCAATTCAATTACAAAGCCCAATTATAGGCTCAACACTCTAATACCCTGAGGATCATCTTACCAAAACGGTTAGAGATTAACGCAGGATTATGGGGGTCTGCAGAGCGCTGATTGGCCCGTATATATATATATATATATATATATACGATAGGCTATATATATATATAAAGTAGACTTGCCGTTTCGCCCAAAATCAAAACGGCATACCCAACTCTGCGATGGGTTTCCATCATCACAACTAATACCATCATTAATCACAATCATCACTACTACTGCCATCATCACTACAACTGCCACAATCATCACTACTACTGTCATCATCACCATTACTATGATCATCACTACTACTCTCACCATCATCACTACTACTGTAACTATTGTGACTACCATCTTAATAACTACTATCATCATTGATACTATAACTATCAACCATCATTACTTCTATAATCACCACCATCTTACAATCGTCATTACTACTGTTAACATCATCACTACTACTATAACCATCATCATTACTACTGTCACAAGTATTACCATCATGTATCCTAATGTCACCATCATCATTACTACTGCCATCATCACCATTACTATGATCTTCATCATCACAACTATTGTCATCATCACTACAACTTTCACCATCATAACTACTACTCACCATCATCACTAATACTCACACCATAATCACTACCATCATCACTACTGTCATTATTATCACTACAACTGTCATCATTACTGGTCACCATCATCACTACTATTATGACCATCATCACTACTACTAGTACTGTCACCATCATATCTACTACTGTCATCATCATATCTACTACTGTCATCAACATCACTACTGTCATCATCATCAATACAACTACAACCATCATCACTATCTATTATCACCATTATCACTACTATCACCATAAATCCAAATATTACTACCATCACTTCTAATGCCAACTAAACTAACTTAACCTAGCAAATGCATAGCAAGATGTTTTCGCTCCCAGAACGAATGCGTTCTTAGTGTGTGAGCCCTGTCATTGCTGGATGGGGGGGGGGGGGGGCCCCGGAAGGGTTGGGGGTCCAGGAGGTGGGAGGGGGGGGGGGGGGTAAAACCATATTTTGGACCTAAAATCATAACTATTGCATAAATTCAAAAAATATTTTTTGACTGATGTTCGCATTCACGCAACAAATGTTTGTGTGAAAGTTGGTGAAAATCCGTCCAACGGTCTAGGAGGAGTTCCGAGACAGACGGACGACGACGACAAATCTTCATCACCACAACTATTGTCATTATAACTACAACTTTCACCAATCCTCACTACTACTCACCATCATCCATTAATGCTCACACCATCGTCACTACCAGCATCAATATTTTCATTATTATCACTACAACTATCATCATTACTTGTCACCATCATCACTACTATTATGACCATCATTACGACTACTAGTACTGTCACCATCATCACTAATAATACCATCATCAATCACAAACACCATCATCACTACTACTGCCACAATCATCACGACTACTGTAATCATCACCATTACTATGATCATCACTACTACAATTACAATCATCACTACTACTCTCACCATTGTCACTACCATCTTAATCACGACTATCATCATTGATACTACACCTATCAACCATCATTACTACTATCAACACCACCATCTTACAATCATCATTACTACAGTTAACATCATTACTACTACTGTCACAAGTATTACCATCATGTATCCTACTATCACCATCATCACTACTACTGCCATCATCACAACTATTGTCATCATCACTACAACTTTCACCATCATCACTACTACTCACCATCATCAATAATACTCACACCATCGTCACTACCATCATCACTACTGTCATCATTATAACTACAACTATCATCATTACTTGTCACCATCATCACTACTATTATGACCATCATCACTACTACTAGTATTGTCACCATCATATCTACTAATGTCACCATCTTATCTACTACTATCATCATCATCAATACAAATACAACCATCATCACTACTATTATCACCATCATCACTACTATCACCATAAATCCCACTATTACTACCATCACTTCTAATGCCAACTAAACTAACTTTACCTAGCAAATGCGGAGCGAGATGTTTTCGCCCCCAGAATGAATGCGTTCTTAGTGTGTGAGCCCCTTCGGGGCTCACACACAAATAACGCCATCATTGCTGGGGTTGGGGGGGGGTAAAACCATATTGTGGACCTAAAATCATAACTATTGCATAAATTCAAAAAATCTTTTTTGACTTACGTTCGCATTCACGCAACAAATGTTTGTGTGAAATTTGGTGAAAATCCGTCCAACGATCTAGGAGGAGTTCCGAGACAGACGGACGACGCCGACAACGACGACGACGACAACGACGACGACGACAGACATTTTTTTCGTGTGGTACCCACTATACAGGGGGGCGATACCAAACTCTGCTTACGCAGAGTTGATAAGTTGACCTTTCACCATGACCTGTGACCTTGACCTTTTGTAAGAGTAAAAAAAAATAATAATTGACGTTGCCCAGGAAAATCAAAATAAGCATGACTAATTTCATTAAAACCCATCAGTTAGTTTCATATATATTTATAGAATAGTTGACCTTGACGTTTGACCTTCACCTTGCCCTTCATGATAATATGTCTCAAAATGTATTATTTTCCTTTTAATTTAAAGTGCAACTATATCACCAAATGTGAAGTTTGCATGAAAAGTAAAGAAATTAGCATATCGACCTATTATTTGACCTTGACCTGTGACCTTGACCTTTACTATGGAGTTGTATTGTTTCCTGTATGACCTTGTCCTAAGTATTCCGAATATACATGGTAAGTCTAGTGAAAATCTAACAGTTAATATAAGAAATACTAGTAAACAAATTATTTTGACCTTTGATCTTGGCCTTTGACCTTACCCTTCAGAATATGTATTTCAAATTTGGTCAATAAGATATCGAGGTTACCAGTAAATTGTATAGTGAAAATTAAGAAATTTGAGTAAAAACTAAGACACATGAAATATTGACCTTATTTTTAACCTTGACCTTTGACCTTAACCTTTAAGTTAAATTGAAAATTTCTTATTGACTGACCTTCGCATTGACCAAATTAATATACCTGTGAAATTTGGTGAAAATCCATTGAACGGTTAGGAGTTTCCGGATGGACGACTGACGACGGACGAGCTGAATTGTGGTGTACAGTATACGGGCGGGACGTTGTGTGTGCGATACCACTCTGCTTCGCAGAGTTGATAAATTAGAAACCATACAAAATAAAGCGGCAAGATGGATCAGGCGAGATTACATACACACTACATCGGTCACTTTGCTTATTAAACAATAAATTAATTTAGACACACTTGCAACAAGAAGACAAATTTACAGAAAATATATGCTATACAAAATCACAATCTAGTTGACATAGACAAAGACACATATTTACACCCTACAAATAAACGCAGCCACAACCGAAAATACCACACATACCAGGCAAGCACCAACATATTTGGGTATTCATTTTTTCCCTGCAGCATCCAATAGTGGAATCACCTTCCATCTCATATAGTTAACAGTCCCACTCTTGATAGTTTTAAAGCTAGGATCACCAAAAAAAATTATCCTAATCCTCGTCCTCATCCTTCCCATTAGTCCCCCTTGCGCAGCCCTCAGCGGGTCCCCAAGCTAAAGCTAAATTGCTATAGCATAAGAAACTACACTTGTAATTCAACCATGCTCATTATATTTCGATGTAGAAGATCACGGAGGGGAACAGAATTTATGTGGGCACCTGTGCACTCCATCCGGGATATAACACAATCAGAAACTACAATAATTAACTGCTTTATCTAACATTATACTGTAGCATATTACCTAAAGAACACGTTTTCTCTTAATCCAGCACAACCCGTTCTCTATGGTGCAACATATGTTCACCGAAAACCCATATAGATGGCAACACCTGATTACCACCAATCACTTCCGCCTCCTGGATGGAAAATATTTATAATCTAATTCCATGTTTACGCACGTGTACCCAGTGTTTATCCTTTACACATTTCCAATATCCTATCATAACCTAAAATAGTGAGTATCTGATTCGAAAATATTCATTGATAACTCGAAAAAACGTGCCTAAAAATGTCTCAGGCCACCTGTCTAGTCACGTGACCCAGAAGGCAACCCTCCAGGCCCCACCCTCATTCACACTTCGCAGTTTTCTTCCATGCGGTTCGGTTGTGTTTTTGTGTTGTCATCGTGCCTTGTAGGGATCGAGGCTATTAAAATGTTCGTGAGGAGGCACTGAGGAAGATGGGCCCGGCAGAAGGCGAGGACGTTGGGTGAGTGTTGCTTCTGCTTATTTCATATTCGTATTTATGCCTTTACTTCCCATGCGCCTCGTGATTCATAGCTGCTTTCTCGCCTCTCTCCTCCCCCCTCCCCTCCCGCCGCCTCCATCTCCACAGTTCCTCCACCTTTCCACCCTTACTCCTACCCCGGTCCATCCCCCTCTTTCACCACTAACTTATTATCTCCGACCTCAACTTCTCCCTAGCCTTGCAAGTGTAAATATTAATATGTTTCTATCTTCCGGATTATTTGTCTACAGTTACTCACCGCCTACCATATAACCTACCGTCTTTGACTTTGCGGTACCCTTTTAAACCATCCCCCCCTCTAGCATTGTTCAGCTCCCTGCTTCCACGTGTTGTTTAACTTGTTCCTCTACATCACCTCCCTCCACCACACACTGCCGCCTTCCTCCACCGTATTCTTTCCTTCCCTTTCCCAGTTCCCTTCTTCCAACCCTACCTTTCGATTTCCACTATTCCCCCCTTCCTTCAGACCACCCCTCTCCCCCAACACCACCTTCCCTGTCCCCCAACACTACCATTCCCCACCCCCCAACACTACCATTCCCCACCACCTCTCTCCTTCCCCTCTACATACCTCCTTCCTGACAGACCATCTCCCTCCCTCGACACCATGAATACTACAATTTGTTCTTGTTCGGCTTTATCTTAGCAGCAGAATTTTCAGGCAGGATTCAACAAGGAACTTGAGGAAAGGATTACAACACAGAGAGAGGAATGAGAGAGGGGATTGATGGTCGTTTTACTGCGGAATTTAATTGAACTGTTCAGCTCTAAATGTCTGCTCAGCCCAAATTGTTTGCTTACACTAAATTGATTGGTAGGATTTGCTGGATTTCCAATTTTGTGAGCATTTAGTGATGAAGGGAGAGGACGGCTCGGAGTGGCATTGGTGATGGGGTTGGAAACAATGTTTGTTGCTTTGCAACTTTATCTTCTTCCCTTATCACTCCTTTCCTTCCTACCTCTTGCCTCTCGCCTCCTCTACCCCCTTCTCTTCTCCCCCCCCCCATCTCCCTTCCTGTTTATCCTCGCAAAATCACTGCAAAGCGAGGGGAGGGCTCGGTTTATATTATAGACTAAACCTATCATAGCCTAAAATTATTAGTATTTGATCCGAAAACATGTGCCTAAAATGGTTCATGGCCACCTGTCTAGTCACGTGACTCAGAAGGCAACCCCCAGGCCCCACCCTCATTCACACTTCCCAGGTTCGGCCTTGGGATTCGGGTGTTTTGACGTGTGTTCTCTTGTTTCGTAATGAGTGAGGCGCTGGGAATGTATGTGCATGACATGTCGTTGAGGAAGGAAGAGTCAGAAGATGAGCACGTAGAGTAAGTGATTCTCCTACTTGGTTCATTTTCGCGTTTATACCTCCATTGCGTCTTGTATTTCATAGATGATAACACGCCTCTCGCCCGTCCCCCCTCCTCTGCCGTCGTTCCATTTCCATGGTTCCTTCATATCCTCTCTCTCTCTCTTCTTCACCGGTCCATCCCCCCCCCCCCCCCCCTTGTCATCCCGTTTCTCCTATTATTTCCTAGCCCATCTTCTTATCCGACAACTATCTTTGTAGGTGTATATGAAAATTAAACTCCTTTGGTATCGCCTGTATAATTTTCCTCCAGTTTCTCCTCGCTACCCCTACAACTTACAGCCTCCGACTTTGCCGTACCCTCTTCAACCGTGTCTAGTCTATTCCCTGCCCCTCCCCCCCGCCTCTAGCCTTATTTAGCTCCCTGCTCCACACCACCTCCCTGTCGCCCTCCCTCCACCACATGGCCACCTTCCTCCACCACTGTATTTCTTGACCTACCTCTTGTTTTTCACCGTTCCTCCCTTTCTCACAAATCACCACGCTCCCCAACACCGACTTCCCTCCCCACCACCACATCTCACCCTCCACACCATGAACCCCACCTACTACGTTGGTATTGGGCAGGGTGTCAAACTAATATCAAGTCCCTATATTTTAGTGTTTATTATTGTATATGTGATGTTAACATTATAGTTCACAGTTCCTATTACGTCTTTGGAAATGATCAGATTGTAAAAACACTACAATTAGATGTTAATTTTGCTGTATTCATAGTCTTAAAACCGACTTGCTATGGTTTAACACACTGGACTATTGGGTCTGTGCGAGGCAGGAACCTCTTGGGTTTACTTGTGTCGTTGTTACCTCCGCCAACAAAGTTGGACGGAAGTTATGTTTTTGCCTCCGCTTGTCTAAATATGATATCTCAAACAATTATGAACCGATGTGCACGAAATCTACTTTGTAATTAGGATAGGCCTATGCAGCAAGGTAGAAGGGATTCAATTTAGGAGATGATTGGTAGAGCACATACCTCCGCCAGCGTAGGCGGCCCTCAAAAGTTAGAGACCGATGTTCACGAACTTTGGAGGACAGATATGATATCTGCCAAGTAAGAAATTATTCCATTTAGGAGGCGATCAGTACAGCGCATATCTCCGCCACGGTATGCGCTTTCCCAAATGCCCCTCTGCTCTGGTTAGGTTAATACACTCATCTCTCTCACTATTCTATCGCTACTATAATAATCAGTGTTCCTCAGATCTTTCCCAGTGTATACCACCTCCTTTACGTAGGGCACGTGGTACCCGTCTTGCAACACAATCCCACCCCTACTCTGTGCAACTCTCCAACCCAAGAGTGAAACGTTACTTTCAGACTTTCTTCTATTCAACAGCTGAGCTCTGGAACTCTTTCCCTCTTCCTATGACTTAAATTGCTTCAAACTCCGTGTGTCCAGGCATTTTGGCTCGAACGTCCCTTGATTTCGGCCCTGTCACTCTTTCAACTATGGGGGAGGTACTTGCTATAGGCAGTTCTGCCTTTTGCCTCCCTCACTCACATAGAAAAAACAAAACAAAAAACAAAATCTACTTATTAGACACTATGGTTGGAGTCCTATTTTCACATTTTGCCCAGGGCGCCTCACTATTGGTTCCCTTCTTTAGGAGTGGCAGAAATGTGATCCGGTGTTAATGCAATACATTACGTGCAACTGCACATAATCTTAATAATTTCCGCCAACGAAATTGGAGGAGTTATGTGTTTGCCTCTGTTTGTTTGTCTGTTTGTTTATTTATTTGTCTCTGTAAACAAGATATAACCCATCAAAAAGTTATGAACCTATTTTCACGAAAGTTGGTGGGAAAATAGGATATGCTCCAATGAAGTCAATCAATTGAGGAGGTGATTGGTAGAGCGCATACCTCCGCCAGCGTAGATGGATCACAAAGTTAGGAACCGATGTTCACGAAACTTGGTGGGCAGATAGGATGTGCACTAAGAAAGAGGTAATGTAATTTATAAGGCTATCGATAGAGAGCATACCTCCGCCAGCATAGACGGAGGTACTCGCTTTCCACAGTCCCCCTCTAGTTACCTTCGCCAGCGAAGTATGACGAAGGTTTGTTTTTGCGTCCATTTGTCTGTGTGCCTGAATGTCTGTAAAAAAAATACCTAAAAGAACTATGAACCGATGTTCAAAAAAATTGGTGAACAGATAGGATATGCTCCAAATAAGAAGTGATTCAATTTTAGAGGCGATCGATAGAGCGCATATCTCCGCCAGCGTAGGCGGCACTCAAAGTTATCAACCTACTTTGACAAAATGTTATGATCTTCCAAATCTTATATACTCAAATCTATTCTCTAGGCCGTAACGGAGCCCTTTTTAATAATTTCGTTCTGTGTCGTGCCACATGCCTTGGAGTTAACACAGCCACATGGACCTATTGTCCGCTTGGACTTGTTCATCTTGGCAGCAGATTTCACAGGAAGGATTAATTAAAGGACTGGGAAAGTATTATAAGGGAAATTGAGGATAGAGGGGATAGGTGGTCATATCAGTTCTACTACTGGGATTAAATCAACTGCTTGGCTCTAAATGTCTGCTCGGCCCAAATTATTCACTTAAACTCATTTGACTGGTAGGAAAAACTGAACCGCTTCCCAGGATTTACAATCTTGTGTGCATATAGGTGCCTAGGTGATGGGGGTTGGTAACAGAAATGTTTGATGTTTTGCAACGCTTGTTCTTCTTCCCTTCCTACCTCTTGCCTCCCACCAGGGTCTACCCTGCCTCCCACTTTCTCTAGCCACTTCTTTTCTCCTCTCCCCACCATCCTCATCCATGAATCCCTTCCTTTTATTTTTCGTCCCCACATCTCGGTAAGCTGTTGCTGTGATTGACTCTACTGTCTCCAGAGAGCGAGGGGATGAAGGTTGGGTCGGCTCATAGACTAAACACACCTAGACTGGAAACTTTTGACATTGAATAAAGACACATGGAAGGGAAAACAAAGGAATTAGCTTTGTTCCAACAACCAAACAAAGGCAGAAGTAGAGCCACGGCTGAAGCACGGGAGATGGCGTTAATACCTTGGTAAAATTGGATTGTCCGAAATATTCAATAATGAGAGACCCTCAGGGGATTCTTAAATCCCTTATTGGCGGCGCTCGACTTAAGTCGTGCACCAATTTGCAGCAAGTTAGGAGCATTATTAAGGCTTTTAAAGGGTTAAAATCGAGTGCAAATGGCCGGGAGTGCAGCGGGCCAGACAGCCGACTCCCAGGGCTTACCGCCGCCCATTAACTCATATTCCCTGTGTTCTCGAGAGGCCGGCAGTGTAGCCAGTAGTGAGCATAGCTGGGAAAAATATACCGAAATACGCTAAACTCCCATGTTCGTGGCATCACTGCAAGAGAACCACGAGTGCTACGTAGCTCGTTCTGGTCTCATTTTGAAGCTTTTAGCGCCTAGTTTTTTGCTAAATATATATTTTTTCATGCAGATACTTGATGTATTATGCAGGAGGGCCTGAATATACCCAAATGAGCCCAAAACACCCCGCTAGACAAGGGTTGGCATTATGTTAAGCTGGGATTAGAAGATAATATTAGAACCAATAACCCAAATAGTTTCACGAAAATATATAGAAACTGGGTGGGAGGGGAAAGGGGGGAGGGGGATTGTATGGGGGAAATATCCCTGTTCTATGAAATCTAGGTTTAACCTTTGTAATGGAACAAATAATCAAAGGCACTGTACAGTATATGAATAGTGTTCTGATAATTTATATGATTGTGTTTATAAACAACGGAGATACCGCATGACCTTCAAATGTCTATGCCATCTCCACACTCCAATCCCACCACATTGAGTTTGAACGAAGGTAAAACTCAATCATAGCCAAATTTGCGTGTGCATCCATTGAGTAAACAATAAATATCACTAAGTATTATGACAGGAGTGAATGGAGAATGCTTGTGAATAGTTGAGTGAACACGTGGTCATGTGGAGTAGGGGGTCGGGCACAAGTTGGACTAGATAATAGTCCATCAGGCGCCTGGCCCGGGGAGACGATTAATATGAAGGGTGCGCCTGGAAGTGTGGTGGGAGGGCTTGTGGCTTTGGCTCCGCTGCATGTCTGCCTGCCGAGATCGGAACCTCTCCGGGTGGTCAGGGGCCGGGGGAGTGCTGGAGCGACCTTGGTGACCCTGGTCTCTGGGTCTTCTCCTGGGTGACCTGGATGTGTGTGAGTTTGTGTTTTTTATCTGTGTTTATTTTTTGTTTTATGTTGTTTTTGAGTTTTCCCTGTTCTTGCTCTGTCTTGAGTCAGCTACCCCCAAAATGGGGATTGGGCCTGAGCATATAGATAGATAGAGATAGATAGAAGTATTATGATAATCGAGCAAAACTTATGATAAAAATAGGTTGGCTGAGGAGGGCGAAAGCGAAACAGGTTGGTATGGGGGTCTTCCAGCACATCCATATCAAACATTATTTATATGATTTGGGAACCAACAAGAAACATTTTAAATTATGCCTTAATCAGTTAATAGAGTTTTGAGTAAGCTTGATAACAAACAAACTGAGAATCATGCACACACTGAAAATTGCAAATCTTCGCACGGCAACTGCCGCTGACGGGAATAATAATAATTAATGGAAAACTAAATATTTTCAGTCAATGTTGATATGAAAGTAAAATTCGTTTTCATACTGTATATTGTTAACGCTTTTCCTTCGTTATGATATAAAATATTCCATCTTGAAAATAGTGATTTTAAAGGTAAATTGTTTTTAGGTAAATTAATAAAGTTTATCAGTCTAGGAAGGACAGGTGGCCAATTTTAACAATGAACATTGGATAGAAGTCTCACAAGTTTCCTTTAAGGTGGCCCACCTCGTTTTTTTTTTCTTTCTGTCCCTCTCTCTCAGCGTTGTATCCATTCGCCCCATTCAGCCCCATTCAGCCTACTGTTTTAATCCTTAATTCGCGGCGAACGTCATATGACGGGAGAGAGAAAATTGGCCTATCCTGCGGCACCCGTCATATGACGGGCGCCATTTTGAGGCTATTATGAATGCTGAGAGAGAGGCTGGGCGTTGGAAGGAGCATAGGCGGGCTCCAACCGCTTGCCACGGCAACGCGGCGTACACTGATTCTGAGGCCCGAGGTAAGGTTCTCTCACTCATGTACTGTCTCTCACACACCAAAAACAGCCAAATTGCCACTATTTTACCAATTTTTGCCCTTCAGTTGCACGATCGTTGCAAGATAACCAGATATCGTACATGGATGATTCAGGTGTCATTGGAAAGCTCTATCATTGTACTTTCATGGATATATAATTGTATTATGGTCTGGCTCTTGCTTATGCATGAAAAAGAGCATGGAATGAAGGTAATTCTCGGCAAATATACCCGCCTGGCGCTATGGTGATGTACACATGACACCCCGCTTCATGCGAGTTAAGATGTTTATCCCCATCCAGGTGTCAATTTTTTCCTGGTGAGCGGTAGCAAGCCAGCATATTCTTTAAAATGTTTTTAATAGCAGGCTAGATTTGTACATTTTTCGATAGAAAAATATTTCCGGCAAAGCCGGATTTCTACATACAATGCTGGCTCGCTATTTCTCACAATGAAGAAATCGACACCTGGATGGGGATAAACATCTTAAAACAGTAGGCTGAATGTGGCCGAATGGATACAAGCCAGAGAAAGAGAGAAAAGAAGAGAACAAAGCAGGTGACCCCCCTTAACCTGTCTAATACCAGCGACGGCTCCCAGCCTTCAGTAGATAAGTCACTCCCCAGTCCCAGCGACGGCTGGGAGCTGTCAGTAATGTACTTTCCTTGTAACTGCCTGTATCGGGCTGTGCCTGGTACCACGACCGTTTGAGCACTGCTCTCAATATGGCAACACTTCTCAGCTTATATCCATCCCTCTGAAAGCTGAGAGAGTCAGTATTCCTTCATCTCTTGCGGTGGAAGGTTGTTCTATCTTGCCATTTTGGCCACATTGCTTGGAATTGGGGGGGACTTTTATTACTGTATACTCCGGTACAGCAGGGGTTAACAGAACAGTATGTGGCCTTATAGTTAAATAATATACCAAACTCTGCTCAACACTTACCACACGCGCGCACACACACACACACACACACACACACACACACACACACACACACACACACACACACACACACACACACACACACACACTTGTCTTCCCTCTGTCTAGATCAGGGGTTGCCAACCTTTTAGCACTGTGCCCCCCTTTGGTCAGGACTGTATTCATGAAGCCGCCCCCCCACGCCTCTGATGCCTAAAGAAACGATTGTTTCTCATTAATTCAATATGGATGCTTAATACGCAAGATACTGTAAAAAGGGCGAAAAATTAACCAATCTCCATGTAAGGATTAAAATTGATTAGCCAAATGGTTTTATGTCACCACTACATGTGGTTGCTCGGAATGATGGTTGTGAAGTTTTCCTATCAAAGTTTCTTATTCATACATATCTTTGGGGTTACCCTGTATGCATTTGAATAGCCTAGCCCTATTTTGAACTTTGATTGCCCCACGCCCCCCCTAGCATTGTCAAACGCCCCCCTCGGGGGGCGCGCCCCCCAGGTTGGGAAACGCTGGTCTAGATGATAGCACGGATTAAATAGAAGCTTACCACCACCACCTTCTCTCTCTCTCTCTCGATGATAGCACGAAAATAATAGAAACATACCACCCCCTCTCTTTCTCACAAGCAAACAGTGCCAAACACACTAACAAAATATACAGTATACACAAACACACATAAATGCATAATTTCTCTCACACACACACACATACACACACATACACACACAAGCGTATCCTATACGCGCGTTGAGCGAACGCAAACACCTCTCCAAGCAAGCCTACACACACACACACACACACACACACACACACACACACACACACACACACACACACACACACACACACACACACACACACACAAGCGTATCATATACGCGCGTTGAGCGAACAAAAACACCCCTCCAAGCAAGTACACACACACACACACACACACACACACACACACACACACACACACAGCCCGTAGCCTAGTAGGTAGAGCTCTCGTCTCACACACGAGGGGTCGGGGGTTCAATCCCCGGCCGGGCGGAGACAAATTGGGCTTGTCTCCTTTCATGTGTTAGCCTCAGTTCACCTAGCTGTAAATAGGTACCTGGAATAAGTGGACGACGTTGTGACGTCCCATCTGGGGTTGGCAAAAATGGTACAAGGCGAGATGGGTATCATATGGTTCACCTAAGCTGATGGCTACCTAAGCCTTCGGGCGAGACGGTACCGTCTATAGTGAGAATGGTACCATACAGATCCACCCTAAGCCTTCGTTTCCGATGTCGCCAATTGGCTAAATACAGACTACACACATCCACAGCCATTCCAACAGTACATAAAACACTTAACATGCATTTCACGCAATACATTCCCAGTTAAGGAGGCGCGATAATAATGAGCTTAGCTCGCATTGCGTGGATTCCCCTTGACGAACAAGTAACTGAGTAACACACACACACACACACACACACACACACACACACACACACACAACTCCCATTACTATATAAGCGTATTACACAAACACACACACACACACATACACACACACACACAACAAACAAACATAAACTCCCATTACTATATAAGCGTATTACACAAACACACCATTTTCTACACCCGTGCTCCGCTCACAGAATATATAATTATTTTCGCTGCAAACTTGAGAGCGTAATTTTAATAAAGATATTTCATAAAACAGCAAGTTCAAATGATAACAGTGCTTCTGTGAGGATAATAATGTGCACAGAGCGACCCCAGGCTATTCCAACTTTGAACTCTTGACATTTAATACACTTAATGTCAACTACCACTACGAGCTGACTACACACATTCTACACATTGTATCGCTTCAGGCAGATACTATTATTATACACCAACGCTTTTCCCTGCGATTTATTTTTCCGCTACTTTGATCTGGTAGCTTTTGAAATATACAATAGTAAAGATTTCTGCCACCTATGATAATATATCTCCAGTCTAGTTGCCGATACAAGAGTCCCTATTTTGTTTCCAGTTTAGGATTATGTACCAAAAGTTGCTTGAAAATTGCCTCGTGTGAATACTCCATTGCTCTTCGCACTTTACTCTCAATGTTCGATAATTAATAAATATAAAGATAAAGAATATTAAACTAAAGAATATAAAGTATATAATTATAAGTATGGTTGCCCACGCGTCTTCTTGTTAACCCTTTCAGTATACGATGACGCGTTTCTTTGTTTTATTTTTGCTACCTTTAAAGGATTTTAGTCAGTTTAGTAAGAATCTCTGGGAGTCAAAGGGGTGAAAAATATGTCTTCTTATTATTATTTTTTTCCTCAGACTCCAACCATCCTTCCCTAGCTTATCAAATCGCCTTGGGTTATCCAAAATACAATGCAAACCTGCGTCCTCGTATACTGGAAGGGTTAAAGAGAGTTTTAATTTTGTTATTAAATCTATATTTTTATGGAAATAATATCAGAATCAGACTGTAATTATCCATACAACAAAATGTGAATGTATACATATTGTTTGTAATCATATACTCGTAAATCATCTGTAATATCGTAAGTGATATACATTATGTAACAGTAAGGCTTTGGGACAAATATACAATATTTACACCTTATGTGTATAGCGCACGCACGCGCACGCACGCGCACACACACACACACACACACACACACACACACACACACACACACACACACACACACTACCGAGGATTAACCTCCCATTGTAGTAGGCTGTACCTGACCATACGGACCATATACGGACTTGAATTGCTACACCCTCTTTACCCTGACCATACCAAAACAGTTTCTGTATGTATATATGTTTGTGTGCATACGTGAGCGTTTGTGTATACGGACATGTGCACACTTACTGCATGTTCTTATGTTCCTATATATGTATGTGCGCACGTACGTGTATATACGTATGTTCTGTATGTGAGTAAGTAAATAAATGTGTATATGTACTGTATATCACTTACTCTCATGGTTATTTTATGATAATTTGTATTCTGCACATGCATCATTATTGTATTTATTTATTTTGTTTGTAAACTGAGCTTACCATCCTCATATCTGTACATCTCATGTTCATCCACTAAATTGTAAAATGTGTATTTTCAGCTCATGAGGCTGCCATTCTTTAATAAACCGTTTATTATTATTATTATTACACACACACACACACACACACACACACACACACACACACACACACACACTCTCTTTTGTGAATGGTACTTGTTGATCACGCCGTACTGAATAGTTTTATTCCTAACAAAAATGCTATCACACACACATGACACGCACATACTGTAAGTCTCATACACATACATACACACACATACATACACAGTAACACACACGCAGTCACACACACACACACACACACACACATACACACAGTATTATACTCTTGCACATACACGCGCACACTCTCTCACATCACATCGGAGATTCGTTTACCCCCACCCCCTTCCCCCCACACCCACTATACACTATTTACACACACACTCACTAGTCCTCACACACACACACACACACACACTTCTCGCACACAATCGCACATTCCTATTGAAGATTCGTTTCCCCACACTACATTCAAATTGTATACATAAACACACACACACACACACACACACACACACACACACACACACACACTCTCTCTCACTCTCTCTCCTCACACCATATTGGAGGCTCGTTTACCCCCACTACTCACAATTTACGGGCACGCACACGCGAAAACACGTCCGTTCACAGACATACATTCACACACAATCGCAGTAAGGCACGCATACACAATCTTCTCACAATCGGAGACTCGTATTTACAGTTTACACGCAAACACACACACTTTCACTCACTCTCTCTCTCTCTCTCTCTCTCACTCTCTCTCTCTCTCTCTCTCTCTCACACACTCTCTCTCTTTCTCCCCTCACAGCCCATTGGAGATTCGTTTTTCCTCCACCACGAACAATATTTACACACCACTGGGATAATAGATTAAAGTTATCCTAAGCACTGTACGCGGAACGAACACGATTTTTTGCGCTATCCCCGCTGTTCACACTTTTTTCTGCACCGCTACACTACTACACGTGATAAAGTTCAAGTATAAACACAATGCAAGTACAAACACAATGCACTAATATATTAAAAAAATACACTTTTACGCAAGATACCATATAATCAACAAAACTACACTTCGACAGCACTAAACACGATTCCATCTAAGCTACAAAACTACATCTCTGCGTAACTACATAATACAACCACCATGCAATATAATCAACAATACTACCCTTTTACACAACTGCACACGATATAATACACAATGCAATATAGTCTACAAACTACACTTCAACACAACTACACTCGTTAATCACAATTCAATGTATTGTATGCTACAATACTGCACTTTTACATATGATAACAGAAAATGCAATATGATCTACAAAACTACACTTCCACACTACACAATACAAACACAATATAATGTAACCAACAAAACCACGCAACTACACAATACAAACACAATATAATGTAACCAACAAAACCACACTTCCACGCAACTACACAATACAAACACAAAATAATGTAACCAACAAAACTACACTACTACACTTCTACACAACTACACAATACAAACAAAATATAATGTAACCAACAAAACCACACTTCCACGCAACTACACAATACAAACACAAAATAATGCAACCAACAAAACTACACTACTACACTTCTACACAACTACACAATACAAACAAAATATAATGTAACCAACAAAACCACACTTCCACGCAACTACACAATACAAACACAAAATAATGCAACCAACAAAACTACACTACTACACAACTACACAATACAAACACAAAATAATATAACCAACAAAACTACACTTCTACATACGATACACACAATGCACTATACTCTACAAAACTACACTTCTACACAACTACACATGATAAACTCAATGCACTATAATCTACAAAACTACACTTCTACACACACTAAACTCAATGCATTATAATCTACAAAACTACACTTCTACACACACTAAACTCAGTGCACTATATTCTACAAAACTACACTTCTACACGCGATAAACTCAATTCACTATAATCTACACAACTACAATTCTACACACGATAAAGTCAATGCACTATAATCTACACAACTACACTTCTACACACATTAAATTCAATGCACTATAATCTACAAAACTACACTTCTGCACAACTACACACACTAAAATCAATGACTATAATCTACACTTGTACACTATACACTCTAAACTCAATGCACTATACTGTAATCTACAAAACTACACACACTAAACTCAATGCACTATAATCTACAAAACTACACACACTAAACTCAATGCACTATAATCTACAAAACTACACACACTAAACTCAATGCACTATAATCTACAAAACTACACTTATACACACGATAAACTCCATGCACGATAATCCTTGCTCTACGCTACTCTTGCATTTTACGCCAAACTTTTACTCTACAAATTGAATCGTTTTCTTTCATGCAAACGCTGATCATTTTTCGCGCCCTCTTTACAAACAGATTCAATTTATCGAGAAATGATAAATACAAATAATAATCATAGAAGATATAGCCGCATGCAATTTAATTATCACTCTTTCACCAGCAAGCGGAACACTCGAGTATAAAAATAAAAGCATCATCAACAACAACAACAACCTTTTGCTTTGTTCACACACGGGTATAATATCACACACTTTATTATTAAGGGGAGGGATATTTTTGTGGACCCCCTTCTTCCTCAAGTTTAGCCCCGTTAGTTTTGAGATTTTCAGACTTTCGCCCCAATAGTTTGGCAATTTTAAGACCTTTTGCCCCTTTTCTTTGTCAATATTAAAACCTTTCGTATCATTTAGGTGTCGATTTTTTCCTGGCGAGCGATAGCGAGCCTGTATTTTAGGAGGAACCGGCACATTTGTCTGTATTAATAATAATAATAATAATAATAATAATAATATAATAGAAATAATAATATAAAGAATAGTAAAGTCTTCTATTACGCGCAATTTCTCCCCTACGAGATTTAATAGGGCTATAATAGCTAACAGAGACCATTATCCCACCCCCATGCTCAAGGGAGACATTAACCAACCAGAGTTTAGTAGAGAAAACCTTCACGCCCGAGTGCAGGAAGTCAGGACGCTATCCACACGACCAACCAAAAATTAACAAATTATCTTAAAGCGGAATTTCTTTTCTTTTTTTTTTTTTTTGGGGGGGGGGTAAAAACTTTATGGATGGCAAGGAAGAAAACTAAATAAATACAATATACATAAATATTATGATAAATGAGCAAATAAATACAAATCTCTCCTTAATTCTCACTCTTCCGTCAGTAAGCCGAACACTCGCGTTATTTTGTTTCACACTCGGATATATTTTCACACACGATATATCATTTCACATGCGCTATAATTAATTTCCTTTTGCTCACACCTTAGCACTCCAAGCTATTCAGGTAGTATTTTGATTTTTTTTTTTTTTTTTTTACCCAAGATGGGTCTAAGAGGGGAAGGAAGAGGTTTGGGGAGGAAGAGGGCAAAAGGAGGAAATATGAAAGAAAGTAGAAGATTAAAAGTAGGCGGGCATATCACCTTGCTTTGTTAAGTTTGGGTAAATTTTTATTCATTTAAAAGTTGAGGATAAGGATGTTATTTTATTTGTCTATAATTTTGTGGTATGGTACTGTCGATGAATTTGATTAGTTTAGGGTCTGATAAAAAATCTAGGTCTGCTGATTTTTGCTTCACCAGTTCGAATGGAAGTTGTTTGATGTCTTCGATGAGGTCCCTCATTTCGTAGTCACTTACGGGTTTCTAGCCTTGCCTTCTGGATATATGCACGCTGACTGAATACCTAGTGGTGTGTTTATCTTTATATTAACATTATCTGATCTGTTGATCTTTTACCTTGCCTTCTGGATATATGCACTCCGACTGAATACCTAGTGGTGTGTTCCTCTTTATAGTAACATTATCTGGTCCGACCTCGTGTGGGTTATTATGATGTTTTGTTTAATTATGATTGACGGTTTTGCTTGTTTTTGCCAATTTCAAGTAATGTATTTCAGATTGTCCCCTACGTTAACAAATGCGTCTTCCCAGATTTCCTTCAATCTAAATATTACCCACTCAGACCCCGTTCAATCCGAATTTGTACTAATCGGCTGAAACGTCTTACAATTTCCAAACTAATGGAGCGGAACAGGAGAGGTCCAGAAAAACTTCCCTCGGACCAAATAGGAGTTAAGATGACATTCTCATTATTATGATATAAGAAATAGCCTTGCATAGATCACCATACTATTCATATCCCCTTCAACCCCGTGACGCCTATTTTACCTTTGAATCTAGATTGAAACTTGACGATTGTATGCAGTTTCTGAAGGACTTACGTTATTTAGAGAGTTTATTGAGCTCTTATATATTTATTTCAGTCGTAAAGAAAGAATGGGAGATCTGAAAGGCTTACAAAGAGAGTATTTGAGTCAGATACAAGGGGAGGTAGAGGGATAGGAAGACCTCGGTTGAGATGGAGAGATGGTGTAGTACAAGCGTTGGAAGATAGAGGGATGACTGTAGAACAGGCAAGATCATTGGCAATGAATAGGAATTAATGAAAAATGCTTGTGAATAGTTGAGTGATAACGCAGTCGTTGGGAGAGGGGTCTGGCGCCAGTTGGACTAGATGAAAGTCCATCAGGCGCCTGGCCCGGGGAGCTGGTTTATATGAAGGGTCATGCCTTGATGTGAGGTGGGCGGGCATTGTGGTGGTAAAGCTTCGCTGTGTGTGTGCCTGCTGAGAACGGAACCTCTCCGGAAGGTCTGGGGCTGGGGGAGTACTGGAGGCCCTTAGTGATCCTTGGTCTCTGGGTCTTCACCTGGGCAACCTAGATGTGTGTGAATTTTGTATTTTTATTTTATTTATGTTGTGTTGCGTTGTTCCTCTTCGGGCTCTGTCTCGAGTCGGCCATCCCCAGCAATGGGGTATGTGCCTGAGTATATACATACACAAAGAAAAATTATGATAAAAAGAATATCGTCTAGTGTTAACTGAAATATAATGAAAATAACATAATTGTGCTGAGAGGGTAAACTGACACTAAATAGCTTTCTTAGTAGCCTTAGGGTTCCTAGAAAAGATGTTCAAGCGCCTGCAGTGAGAAGTGGTACGAATCATATTGAACCATTCTGACTCACTGATGTAATATTTTGAAATATTCACTTAAGTGTTTAGACATATGAACAAGATTGTGTTTTCCCTCAATCATTGGTCACTGACTCGAAGCTCATTATATGTTAGTGTAAAAAATACGTGTGCAGGTAATTGTTTATTTCCACCATCTTTCAATCCACAAGTTAAATCTATCTGTTATAGGTTTTCTTGAATGAACAAAACCATTAGGTGAATGAAATATTTCTTCCATGAGAGATAGATGGATAGATAGATTGATTATATATATATATATATATATATATATATATATATATATATATATATATATATATATAAAGAGAGAGAGAGAGAGAGAGGCAGACAGACGGACAGACAGACAGACATCAACAGCACGAACTGTAATTACAAGAGTTGGACATTTAATTTGACACTTCGAAGACCTTCAAATGACATGCCCTGGGAGGATTATACTCAGGTCATATCAAGCAATATAACCTTTCCTTCACGACCACACCTTTCTTTGTTTAATATGAGCTATTATGAAAGATGATCAGTTTTGGAAGAACCTATTCGAATTAAAAGGTAACTTGGATTATTTATGCCTCATATATTCCTAGAGGTCGTGCCACAGCTATATATATATATATATATATATATATATATATATATATATATATATATATATATATATATATATATATATATATGAAGAGAGAGAGAGAGAGATATATATACTGTATATATTGATCTAATATTAATACCACTGATAATAACAAACCATCGTTGATGTTTATATTATATATTTTTTAATAATAATAATAATAATAATAATAATAATAATAATAATAATAATACAATTGTTATCATTATTATAATCTTGCGACCCCGACGGGTTATTACAGTATTAATGCTATACATATTATATAAAATAACTGTCATTTATGTTTCTTTATGAGTAAGTGAACGGCATGAAAGTACCGGTACTTCAAAGTTGTAACCGACCTGAACAAGCGAACGATTAAATCATTCAACGCTTTATTGAACAATACTATACCCGGAGAATACAAGGCATGTTGGTGATATTTCTGTCACTATAAATGTTCTTCACTACCTCGGCTGCTCTATTAAAGCAACACACTCAACACGACCACTCTTTGTGTTATGCAAATACACGACATACAGTAGGCTTCTGATTCAATTAATGCTTTTAATTCAATTCAATGTTTACACTTTGTTTTCACGTATGCTGCATTCTTACTCCCAAACCCTAAGGAAACATCCATTGTCTGTTTAATGCTTATCACGTGTGAGAGCTAACAAATTACATAATAACACAAATACCCATGTTCACTCAGCATAGTTTTAGTATACACCTTGACTAGGCTATGCATCCTTCACTCTCTCTCTCTCTCTCTCTCTCTCTATATATATATATATATATATATATATATATATATATATATATATACCGGTATATAAATATATATGGGGTCATGAAAATAGAAATGGGTAGTCGATTGTATGGCTACATGCAAAAGTTGTTTCGAGATAACGAGTACATTTGTCTGTGTGTGTTTGTGTGTGTGTGTGTGTGTATGTGTGTGTGTGAGAGAGATATGGAATATTTGCACATTTGGGAATGATTGATTTCTTTTAATTAATGATATGCATCTGTTTTCGACACGTGATCACGCATCAGTGTTATAGGTAGTATGTACAGTTGGCCACACAAGTTCTGTTCCTCTCCTGTTTTATATTTATGAATTCCGAGAGTAGTTTGTTATCCAGTAGTTGATTAGTGTTATAAATCAACTGTTTAACAAGAAACTACCTATAAAATTCAATCACACTATTTATATTTCCATACATAAAATCAAGGCGAGGACAAAACTTGTGTGGGCAACTGTAGATATGTAAACCAGATACCAAAGAAAAATATGCGCGAAGTAGTGAAGTCCTAAATGTGTGAGAGAGAGAGAGAGAGAGAGAGAGAGAGAGAGAGAGAGAGAGAGAGAGAGAGAGAGAGAGAGTGTGTTGGGGTGGGGTGGGGGGGTGAGATGTATGAATGAGTGTGTGAACTAAACATGATGTATGACTGAGTGTTGTGACCGTGTAGTATTGTGTGGAGCTAGGGGAGGGTAGGTAGGTATTGACGCCGATGTACGCAACACAACACCTGCTCTAGTCTGAGTGTGCGTCAGTGTGTGGAAGTGAGAGAGAGTGAGAGTGAGAGAGAGAGAGAGAGAGTAGTAGAGAAAGGGGAGGGATTATATAGTCAGAGGTATTATTAAGTCAGGTAGTACTAGTCTATCGTGTGTTTAATCTGCGTGCGTTTGTTTGGGTAGGTGTGTGCGCGCGCATAGTTTACTACGTATTACTTATTCAAACACCTCCTACGATGCTTGTAAAATGTTGTCACGTTTCGTTTTCATTCTCTTTTTACTCCTACTGTGCCATCTCATTGTTTAAACCCATATTTTTCCCTAGCGGTACAGTCACTCATAAATATTCGTGGACCTCCTTTGTGTTTGTGTAGGCAAATATAAGTATCTGGAATGATTTTTGGATGGAACTCGCTTTCCAATAAATAATATATATAGTTTTGTCGTTGGTGTATATAACATTGTTTTATAAATATAGTTTCCCGAGATATACTTCCATAATTAGAAATAGGTGAGGTCCACGAATTGTTATGAGTGACTGTGTAATAATTTCAGTGCGGGGGACGTCTTATTATTTTATTCTGGCTACATTAGATTATTTTTAGTCGGTATAAGAAGGATCTCTAGCATTTAAAAGACTACACACTATATCAATTAACCCTTTAACTACCACAGATTCTTCCTAAGCGGCATACAACGCCATAATATAGCTAGAATATACTAAAAGAGACACTACCCGTTCTGAAAGGGTTACAATTGTGGCACACTTCATTATTATATAATCAACGAAACTAAACTTCTACACATGATACAATATAATCAACGAAACTAAACTTCTACACATGATACAATATAATCAACGAAACTAAACTTCTACACATGATACAATATAATCTACAAAACTAAACTTCTACACATGATACAATATAATCTACAAAACTAAACTTCTACACATGATACAATATAATCTACAAAACTAAACTTCTACACATGATACAATATAATCAACGAAACTAAACTTCTACACATGATACAATATAATCTACAAAACTAAACTTCTACACATGATACAATATAATCTACAAAACTAAACTTCTACACATGATACAATATAATCTACGAAACTAAACTTCTACACATGATACAATATAATCTACAAAACTAAACTTCTACACATGATACAATATAATACAAACTAAACTTCTACACATGATACAATATAATCACAAAAACTTCTACACATGATACAATATAATCTACAAAACTAAACTGCTACACATGATACAATATAATCTACGAAACTAAACTTCTACACATGATACAATATAATCTATAAAACTAAACTTCTACACATGATACAATATAATCTACGAAACTAAACTTCTACACATGATACAATATAATCTACAAAACTAAACTTCTACACATGATACAATATAATCTACAAAACTACACTTCTACACATGATACAATATAATCTACAAAACTAAACTTCTACACATGATACAATATAATCTACAAAACTACACTTCTACACATGATACAATATAATCTACAAAACTAAACTTCTACACATGATACAATATAATCTACAAAACTAAACTTCTACACATGATACAATATAATCTACAAAACTACACTTCTACACATGATACAATATAATCTACAAAACTTAACTTCTACACATGATACAATATAATCTACAAAACTACACTTCTACACATGATACAATATAATCTACAAAACTAAACTTCTACACATGATACAATATAATCTACAAAACTAAACTTCTACACATGATACAATATAATCTACAAAACTAAACTTCTACACATGATACAATATAATCAACGAAACTAAACTTCTACACATGATACAATATAATCAACGAAACTAAACTTCTACACATGATACAATATAATCTACAAAACTAAACTGCTACACATGATACAATATAATCTACGAAACTAAACTTCTACACATGATACAATATAATCTATAAAACTAAACTTCTACACATGATACAATATAATCTACGAAACTAGACTTCTACACATGATACAATATAATCTACAAAACTAAACTTCTACACATGATACAATATAATCTACGAAACTAGACTTCTACACAATTACACATGATCATACAATATAATCAACGAAACTACACTTCTACACAACTACACACGATACAATAATTATAAACTACACTTCTATAAATTGCTGTCAAATTCCATACCCGGTATAATTTCCTACACTCTACTCTCAATACGTAGAGTGACTTGCGACACCATGGTAGCACGTACTACTTGCAATGCTTAAGGGGAGGATTTTAGTTTGATCCCTAGACCTCCATCAAGCTTATTAGAATACCTTCAAGAACCCCTTTCGAGAAATATATTTGTAGGCTATATTTGTCGGTAGAAAAAATTTCCGGCCGAAGGCTGGTTTCTTCTAAATTGCAGGCTCGATATCGCTCGCCAGGAAAATTCGTCACCTAGATGGCACGAAAGGTCTTAAAATTGACAAGCTAATAGGGCGGAGGTATTAAGATTTCAAAACTAATGGGGCTAAACATGTGGGAGAAGGGGGTACATATATAAACTTCTTAAGTGGAAATCTCCCCTAAAATCCTGGGTTCCATACTTGGGAAGGGGCGAAACAGATGTGCTCCTTTCGCCGTAAGGAGGGAGGGTTGCTTTTTTGGACCCCCATCTCCCTCATTTTTAAAACATTTGCCCTATAAGTTTGACCATTTTAGGACCTTTCGCTCCACTTTTTGTCAATATTGTTTTTGTTAGTGTCATTAAGGCGATCGATAGCAAGCATGTGTAACCTGTCGGATAGCTCATTCCAGCCAGGGTGTCAAACCGGAGCAATGGTATTTGAAAATTTGAATGAATATGAGAAGCAATAAGTACGGTACGAGAAAACTAACGTGAAATAGCGTTGTTTTGGCCATTTTACCACTTCCAAAGACACAATTTGACCAACATAAAATAGCGTTGTTTTTGGCCTTTTTATTACTGCCAAAGACATAATTTGAACTATAACCAACATGAAATAGCGTTGTTTTGGCCATTTTATCACTGCCAAAGACATAATTTGAACTATAACCCTTGATTTATCCTTTACAAATACAATAATACAGACTAAAAATAATGGACTCTGCTTTCATTTGACACACTGATAATTTCCAGTTATCCACCACAGGCTCCAAAGGTCAATATTATACGGAGATGAGCGTCACGACTAAGTGAGAGCCCTCCCTCACTCTCTCCATCCCACTTTCACTCTCTCATTCCCTTCAGCCCTCTCTCCAACCCTCTCTCACTCTCTCCAGCCCACTCTCACACTCTCCAGCCCTCTCTCACACTCTCCAGCCCTCTCTCACTCTCTCCAGCCCACTCTCACTCTCTCGAGCCCACTCTCACTCTCTCCAGCCCTCTCTCGCTCTCACTCTCTCCACTTTCACTCTATCCATCCCTCTCTCACTCTCTCCAGCCTTCTTTCACTTTACCCATCCCTCTTTCACTCTCTCTCTTCCTCCAGCCATTTATCTCACTCTCTTCACCCCTTTCTCAATTTCTCTAGCCCTCTTTCACTCTATCCATCTCTCTCGGACTCTCTCCAGCCCTCTCTCATTCTCTCCAGCCCTCTCTCATTCCCTCCAGCTCTCTCTCATTCCCTCCAGCCCTCTCTCATTCCCTCCAGCCCTCTCTCACTCCCTCTTCCTGGGACGTACAAACGACCTAATTACATCTTGACACCTCTAAGGCCATCTCACATCATTTCTCTCCCCCTTCCTCCTCCCCCTACACTCACTCACTTACTCTCTCTCTCTCTGTTATCGTTTGCTACTTGCTTTCCTCTTTTTCCCACACCCTTGCCTCTCTTTTTCTTCACGCCCTCCACTCTTTAACTCTCCTTTCCTTTCATGACCACTTTTATTTCCCCCTAATTTTCCGACCCTTCTCATCGCACGCGTACACACACCTGCCCCTTTCCTATTTTCTCTATCTTTCTTCCTTTCCTACATGGTTTTCTGCACTCTAGTGGATTGTGTTCTTTTATTTATAAATTATTATTTTACTTAAGCGTTGTTTCCACAGCGATTTTGATTAGTTGTTTTGTCTTTTTACTGTGTTCGTATAAGTTTTGGTTTGTTTATTTTGCAAGTTTTACATTATAATAACTTTCTACACTCCCCTTCTCTCCAACGCTTGCTGCACACACTCACTCTTTCTCTCTCTCACACACCCGCTCCCTCCCTCTACCACACGCACACATACGGCGACACTCACATTCTCGCTTTACTCCCCTCTCGTAGCATCAGTCCACGCCTACTACCACAACTACAAACACTACCACCACTACCACCGCCGCTGCCATCATCATTGGACTATAGAGGGCAAGGGGAGGGGTGAGGGGTGTGACTCTTGGGGAGGGAAGGGGAGACGCCTGGAGCTGCCTGGACTCATTCAGTTGAACTCCAACCGTCGTGGGGGTTGTACGTTTCGCTTGTGCTCCGCCTCTGTGCACGTGTTTCCTTTGCCTCTCGCGTCCTAGAAAGATTGGGCATTTAGTGTGAGGAGGTGGGTGGCGACGTTTTCTTTCTCGGGAGATTCTACTGAACTGTGAGTATCATCGTTTAACACTGTTTACAAGACTTTAAGTGTGTTTTGGTGGATTTTATGACAGTAATGCGATGTACCGGTAGTGTGTGAGATGAAGTTCAGAAAATGACATGCCACCGAATTACGGTTGACGGAAAAAAGGAAGAGCAAAATTAATACTATTTCCTCATTCTCTCATTCTCACAAACTTTATTATTTTCTGCCTGCAACTCGAACCCCAAGGCAATATTTCTCCCCACTCGACATGAACTGCAGCCATTCTTCTCTCCCTCTTGTCTATGCAGCATACAATCACATTATTCCTCCGGCCATTTTCTTAATGACGGCTAATTCGTCTCCATCCATCACCCTCCTTCAGTCTCTCTGTCTCCGCTGCATTCGTTCCTCATTCATTTTCCTCTTGATTTCCGGAGTTGAGATTTAAGAGGGAAAGTGAATTCTAAGTAAACTTTGGACTACAAGAAGAAATATTATAAACTTTTTATAATTCGTGTTTTCATCTTGATTTCCGAAGTTGTATTTCATGAGGGACAGTGAAATACCGGTATAAGTAAATTTTGGCATAAATGATAAATTAATAAAAGTTTATAAATCTAAGCCAAACTAACTAAAGTTTCGAGGTGTTGGTATGTAGACCTAAAGCTTTCTTATCGAAATTCAAATAAATCAAAATAACACGTGTGTGTATTTATAATTGTTCTTAGCTTTCGTGTGGCAGTTTTGTTTGTAGTGGTCGTTGTTATGTTTAGACCCTCGTGTGTTTCTCTTTACAATTCGTGTATCAAATGCTTTCCTACATTCTAACACTCAGTGACTTCATAATTGTTATGAGTGAACTCGACGATAACTGTAATTATGGTAATTTGTCCGACTGTGTAATGTTGCTGCCAGTGGCCGCATACAGGGGAAACTACTTACAAAATTGGCATTAACTGGGTAGACTTAGAGCCCTTGTTAGCAAAGAAAATATAGACATAATAGCGCTAACTGAAACGTGGATAAACACAGAAACCAGGCATTTTTTAGCAGAATTTGATATACCAGGATATAGTTTGTTTAAATATGACCGAACAAGTAAGAGGGGTGGCGGTATAGCAGTGTTTGTCAGGAGTACATTAAAAAGCTGTATTAAATCAGGTATTAGACTAAATAACGATAATGAAAGTCTTTGGGTAGAGGTTAACGAAGGTAGTGAGACCATAGTTATTGGAGTTATGTATAGACCGCCAAATATGAGTAGAAATGACGGAACGTCATTATGGGAGGAAATTAAAATGGCATCAAGGTTTAGCAATGTGTGCATTATGGGGATTTTAATTTTCCGAATATAGATTGGCAGCATCAAATAGGAGACTCTGATTCTGAGGAGTTTATAGAGGTAGTACAAGATAGTTTTTTATTTCAATTCATAGATACGCCGACTAGAGGTAATAATATTCTCGATTTAGTTTTCAGTAACAATGAACATATGGTAAATAATGTAGAGATAGGGGACCACCTAGGAAATAGTGACCACAATTCTGTGTATTTTAATATACAATGGAAAGGTAATACCAGAGAGAATACAACATTAATACCTGACTTTAGAAAAGCCAATTATGGTGGGTTAAGAAAAGCCCTATTAGCTGACCCTATGGTCAAAAAATTAAGTCGATCCAGGTGTCCAAATGAGTGTACCCCTTCTCAGGCACCTGTCATCTTAAGTCAGGAAGAGACGTCAACCTTGGTAGATACATACGATAATTTTATCAAGTCAGTATTCAATGCACAAAATAAATACATCCCCAAAAGAAAATTTAGATCAACACAGAACCAACCCAAATGGATGAATAATAGACTATTAGATCTTCTAGGACAAAAGAGAGGAATATATCGAAAAATTAGAAAAGGCGAAATTCACCTACTTGCTTACTATCAGAATCTATCAAGACAGGTAAAAAAGGATATTAGGAAAGAAATTATGAAATTAAGGTTGCCAATGACTCAAAAAATAATCCTAAAGCTTTTTACCAACTATATAAATCCAAGGTTAGAGATGTAATTGGTCCCCTTAAAACTTCGATAGGAGAAATGACAGAAAATGATTTAGAAATGTGCAGTGCATTAAATAGTCAATTTCTTTCCGTTTTCACTAATGAAAATATGGCACAGTTTCCAGAAGTCCGTAAGGTATATAGCGATAGTATAGAAAATAGGTTAAGTACGGTTACTATAAGTAGAAATGATGTGCTTAAGGAAATTGACAGACTGAAACCTCATAAATCGCCTGGTCCTGATGAGGTATATGCTAGAGTATTAAAAGAATGTAGGGATGAGTTAAGTTACCCATTAACATTTTTATTTAACAAGTCATTGGAGACAGGTATAGTTCCATAAGCTTGGAAGCTTGCAAACGTAGTTCCGATCTTCAAAAAAGGTGACAAATCAATAGCATCCAATTACCGTCCCATTAGTCTTACATCAATCATAGGAAAGCTACTAGAGTCAATTATTGCTAGTAAAATTAGAAACCACTTAGATACATTTAATTTAATAAATTCTTCTCAGCATGGATTCACTCAGGGACGTTCTTGCCTTACTAATTTGCTTAGTTTTTTCTCAGAGGTATATGAAGCAGTAGATAATGACAAGTCATATGATATAATCAATTTAGATTTCAGTAAAGCTTTCGACAGAGTCCCCCATGAGAGATTGATGAAAAAGGTTGAGGCGCATGGAATAGGTGGGGCGTTGTTGGGATGGATTAGGTCATGGCTAATTGCTAGGAAGCAGAGAGTCAGCATAAATGGTACGAAGTCAGAATGGGGAGCAGTCAAAAGTGGTGTCCCCCAGGGATCTGTATTAGGTCCTCTGTTGTTTGTTATATACATAAATGACCTTGATTTAGGTATAACTAGTAGGATAAGTAAATTTGCAGACGATACCAAAATGGGGAGAACAATTGATTCAGATAGAGATATAGAGTGCCTCCAAAGGGATCTAGATACCTTACACGAATGGTCAGTAAATTGGCAGATGAAGTTTAACATTGACAAATGCAAGGTATTAAAGATAGGGAAGATGCATACAAATGTTAAATATAAACTAGCTAATGTGGAATTAGAAAACTCGAATTGTGAGAAAGATCTAGGTGTGTTTGTTAGCAATGATTTGAAGCCTAGACAACAGTGTATAAGCGTTCGAAACAAGGCAAACAGGATTCTCGGGTTCATCTCAAGGAGTGTGAGTAACAGAACTGCTGATGTTATCTTAAAACTTTACTTGTCATTAGTGAGACCCCATATAGATTATGCTGTTCAATTTTGGTGTCCTTATTACAGAATGGACATAGATTCATTGGAGAGAGTACAACGTAGAATGACAAAAATGATCCATAATATTAGAAATCTTCCGTATAAAGAAAGGTTGAAGAAATTAGGCTTACATTCGTTAGAGAGACGCAGAGTTAGAGGGGATATGATAGAGGTGTTCAAGTGGGTTAGTGGGATTAACAAAGGGGACATGACAAATGTACTAAAGCTCAGTGATAGCGAAAGAACTCGTACCAATGGTTTCAAATTAGATAAATTTCGTTTCAGAAAAGATATAGGCAAATATTGGTTTGGTAACAGAGTTGTAGATGGGTGGAATGGACTACCAAGTGCTATAGTGGGATTAAAAACTATAGGGAGCATTAAGATAAAATTGGATAAGCATATGGACGAGAAGGGTTGGGTGTGAAGGGGGATCAGCAGGGTTGGGCCAATCAGCGCTCTGCAGACCCCGTAATCCTGCGCTAATCTCTAACCGTTTTGGTAAGATGATCCTCAGGGTATTAGAGTGTTGAGCCTATAATTGGGCTTTGTAATTGGGGTTGTGTGGGACAGGGATCTGCCTTGCTTAGGCCAATCGGCTTTCTGCAGACTCCCATTTCTTATGTTCTTATGTTCTTATTAGGCCCTAGTCAAGAACGCTTTCGATACCTTATTACTATTTTTTTTCTGGGCATTGTTTCATAATACATTCATGGCGTTATTACTGATCATTATCTGCCCAAACATTCAGAATACATTTATATATATCAATGTTACTCATACCACTACTGTGCAAAACACTTAAAAGTTTTTATTCTTAATTATAATATATAATTTGTATTTTCACAAACAAAAAAATAAATAGATAAAATCTAACCTAACTCCTAAGGATTCTCATAATCTGCCAGTATATTTAGGTTAAATTCTTAGGATATTCTAAAGCTATAATTATATTTGTTCGCACAACATTTGTGTACATTATATATATATCTAGTATATAAATTAATTCCAAAAGTGTTGCCAGTAAATAATTCTTAATTGTGTATAGTTGTTATATAGTTGTTATATAGTGTAAATATAGTTGTTATTTTCGACAAGATATTCGCGGCGTTATTGCTAACCATTTTTAATCCATACTTTCGGAATGGACTTGTACGGAATATTAATATAATACATATAGATTATTTGGGAGAAAGTGTTTAAAATTTAGATTTTCAAGATGCATTTATCATTTCTAGCTTTAGAATATCTTAATAACCTTTCCTAATTATAGTGGGAGATTGGGAGAAGCTTTAGAAAAGGTAAGATTATTACATTATTCTAAAGCTACACATTATATGTTGAAAAACAAAAAAATCCCCCCAAAGCATGTTGATGTATTAAATTGGTATACAAGTGTATTTTGAAAGTTTGGAATTAAAGTAAACAATAAGATCACTAGTGTCTTCTTGAAAATTACCTTATTTAATTCAGACAAGTACAATCTGTTTTGCTTATCTTAGGACACTCTGACGATAGATAGCCATTGCTCTTATATAGGTACCGTACCGTAGGTCTTATATAGGTACCGTACCGTAGGTCTTATATAGGTACCGTACCGTAGGTCTTATATAGGTACCGTACCGTAGGTCTTATTTGTTCTCCATCGTAAATCTCTGACTCCTCTCACTTGATTAAGGGGAGGTTTTCAGTTTGTTCCCAAGACCTCCATCAAGCTTAAAATTACACCCCCTAGAGCCCCTTTCAAGACAAATTTGTACATTTTTCGGTAGAAAAATGTCCCGGCCGAAGGCCGATTCCTCTTATATTATAGGCTCGCTATCGCTCGCCAGGATAAAATCGACACCTGAATGGCACGAAAGGTCTTAATATGGGGTGAAAGTTCTTAAAATCGCTAAACTAATGGGGCGAACGTTTTTATAATATCAAAAGCAATGGGGCTAAACATGAGGGAGAAGGGGGTCAAGAAAAACATCCCTTAAGTGGAAATCTCCCCTTAACTCACTTAATTAGCTACCGTACCCCTTAGGCACAAGTCATCCACAAGTCTCACTTTTCGTTGGGCCGTATAGCCTATATGTATTCCACATTTTCAGATTTTTTTTTTTTTTTAAGTGCTCGAAGGAGACAAAGGCAAAGCTGCCTGCAACAAGCGTCTCCCCCCAAATTGAAAGTGATAGTCTCTATTTTATGTTTATTTTATATATATATATATATATATATATATAATATATATACCGGTATACTGTATTATATATATCATATTTTTTGTTTGTGTTTTTTTTTGTTTTTTGTATCGGAAAGAAGTGTGGTGTGCTTGATTAGTGTAGTGAGATGAATAGGAGGAGGAGGTATTTGTGACGCTTTCTGGATTACTCTCTGTGTCGGTGAAACACAAACAGAAACAGTTAGGGAAGCCAGACAAATTAAATAATAGTTCCAGCAACACATTAACCTATGCCTATGAGGCCTCCCCTTCTCGATTAGTGTGTACAATCTCTCCCATATCGTAAGAATTAAGAATCCGAGTGCTAATAATTATATGATTGAGTACCGTACCTACTATATATGATAACATCCAATATCACACATGACAGAAATCAGAACACTCGACCGAAACGATGTGGTACACTTGTATTATCATAATTGGTTTGGGTTAAGTTATGTTTTATAATTACCATATGCCCTTCTAGATATTCAGAAGGCACTCGGGAGACCACATACCTCCACCTACGCTAGCGGAGGTATGCGCTCTACCAATCACCTCCTAAATAGAATCACCTTTTCCTTGGCGCCTATCCTATCTACCCACCAAATTTCGAAAACATCGGTTCATAACTTTGTGAACCGCTTATGCTGGTGGAGGTATGTGCTCTATCGATCACCAAATAAATTGAGTAACTTCTTCCGTGGCGCATATTCGATCTGCTAAATAAGTTTGGTGAAAATCGGTTTTTAACTTTTTAAGATATCTGGTT
The DNA here is from genome assembly GCA_032716605.1 of Paralithodes platypus. Taxonomy (NCBI): domain Eukaryota; kingdom Metazoa; phylum Arthropoda; class Malacostraca; order Decapoda; family Lithodidae; genus Paralithodes; species Paralithodes platypus. The sequence continues at coordinate 34,878,092 of CM064509.1, forward strand.
TACAGACAGACATAGGCCTACAGACAAACGGAGGCACAAAAAAAAATAACCTACTTCAACTTTGTTGGCGGAGGTAATAAACATAAATCGCATAATGTTGCTAGGCGCTTAATCGATACCTTACTGTAATGAGAATGTTTAATAGCGTATATTGTAAGCGACAAAACACTAAATCTTGCTCAAATATTATCCACGTTGCGGAAGCTGAAATACATTTCGTTCCTTAGTAAATTTGGACTAGTAAGTTCGTTCCACTTTAAGTTGACTGGTTCGAAATTCCCAGTAATAAGTTCATATAAAGTAACTTAATTTAACAAAAGTATTAGTATCGCTGTTATTTTTATTATTTTTGAAACTACCTACCTTATTCCAATACTATAGAAAATTCGATGAAAGCTAAAACAAATGTGCTCAGTATAGCACGTATCTCCGCCATGCATGCAAACCAGAGTAAGTGTCAGCTATATTTGTGCAAACGTTTCTGGGTTGTCCAATTGTACCAAATAATCACTGTCAATAGGGTTGAACGTGGCTGAGCTGTCGAATTTATCTGATGGATTAATTGGGACGGATGGTCGAACGGAGTCTGATATGAACAGTCAGGTCGAATTGGTCCAAGGCAGTTGAAATAAGCTAAAGTGCATGAACTGGACTGATGTGGTTGAATTTGATTGAGGTAGTTGGATTGGCCATGGTGGTCGAATTGGGCTAAGTGATGAAGCTGTCACAATTTACGGGCTGACATAATTGAGCTTAGTGGACATAATTTGGCCGAACAGTCAATTTTGGCCAAATGGTAGAATTGGGCATAATGGTTGAGATTTTGGCGAGAGATCGAATTGGCCAATAACATGGTGGCATCAAAATAAATTTATTTCTGTTCATATATCTTAGAGATAACACGTTAAATTGTACCGGTAAGTGTTTAATCCCTAAATCCACAGTTGCAGTCAGCCAATTATCACCCCTCCCTCACCCCACACATAGCCCTCCCTCACCCCAAACGCCCTCCCCTTCCCCAACCATTACACGCCCCTCCATCACCGCCACACCCCTCTATCAGCGCCGTAACCCTCCCTCACCCCACACCGTCATCCCTCACCCCACACGCCATCACCTTCCCCAACCATTACACACCCCTCCATCATCCCCACACCCTTCCATCACCGCCTCAACCCTTCATTTCCCCCCACACTCCGTCCCTTGCCCCCCCCCCCCCCCTCCCTCCCTCTTCCCACACACCCTACACCTCCCTAACTACTTCACACCCCTCCCTCTCCCCACACACCCCTCCCTCACCTCGCACACCTTCATTCAACCTGTGCACCCTTCCCTTACTCCACATAGTTCTTTTTCACCCCGTCACACCCCTCCCTCTTCACCCCTACACACCACACCTTTCCCTCATCTCATATACCTCTCTCACCTCACATACCCTCCTTCACCCTTTTCACACACACCACACTCCTACACACCCTGCCTCACCCCACACACCCCTGCCTCACCCGACGCACACCCCTGTCTCACCCCACGCACACCCCTGTCTCACCCCACGCACACCCCTGTCTCACCCCACGCACACCCCTGTCACACTCCACACACCCCTGCCACACCCCACACAACCCTGCCACACCCCACGCACACCCTTCCCTCACCCTACGCACACCCCTTCCTCACCACACACACCCCAGTTACCCCTACATCACCCCACACATCCCTGCCACGTCACAAAAGACCCTCCCTCACCCCACACATACCCCTCCCTCACCCCTTAAACCTCTGCCACACTCCACAAACCCCTCCATCACCACACATACATCCCTCCCTCACCCCACACACCCCTACCTCACCCATCAAACCTCTGCCACACTCCACAAACCCCTCCATCACCACACACACATACCTCCATCACCCCACACACCCCTACCTCACCCCACAAACCCCTATCTCACCCCCACACACCCCTCCCTCACCCCACATACCCCTCCCTTACCCCCCACACACCCCATCGCTTCGTCTCCTGTCCATTACTCTGGCGACAAATCCGCGACGTGTGAGAGAGCGAGAGGAAATGAGACAAAAAATAATAATCACACTTTCAGTTGACGTTCGAGTGGTGACTGTAATGGTAGTGACATGATTGGGTGGTGACTGTAATGGTAGTGACATGATTGGGTGGTGACTGTAATGGTAGTGACATGATTGGGTGGTGTCTGTAATGGTAGTGACATGATTGGGTGGTGACTGTAATGGTACTGACATGATTGGGTGGTGACTGTAATGGTACTGACATGATTGGGTGGTGACTGTAATGGTACTGACATGATTGGGTGGTGACTAATGGTAGTGACATGATTGGGTGGTGACTAATGGTGGTGACATGATTGGGTGGTGACTGTAATGGTAGTGACATGATTGGGTGGTGTCTGTAATGGTACTTACATGATTGGGTGGTGACTGTAATGGTAGTGACATGATTGGGTGGTGACTATAATGGTAGTGATATGATTGGGTAGTGACATGATTGGGTGGTGACTGTAATGGTAGTGACATGATTGGGTGGTGGTTGTAATGGTACTGACATGATTGGGTGGTGACTATTGGTAGTGACATGATTGGGTGGTGACTGTAATGGTAGTGACAGGATTGGGTGGTGACTGTAATGGTACTGACATGATTGGGTGGTGACTGTAATGGTAGTGACATGATTGGGTGGTGACTGTAATGATAGTGACATGATTGGGAGGTGTATGTAATGGTACTGGCAGGATTGGGTGGTGACTGTAATGGTAGTGACATGATTGGATGGTGATTGTAATGGTAGTGACATGGTTGGGTGGTGACTTTAATGATAGTGACATGATTGGATGGTGACTGTAATGGTAGTGACATGATTGGATGGTGACTGTAATGGTAGTGACATGATTGGATGGTGACGGTAATGGTAGTGACATGATTGGATGGTGACGGTAATGGTAGTGACATGATTGGATGGTGACTGTAATGGTAGTGACATGATTGGATGGTGACTAATGGTAGTGACATGATTGGGTGGTGACTAATGGTAGTGACATGATTGGATGGTAATGGTAATGACATGATTGGGTGGTGACGGTAACGGTAGATACATGATTGGGTGGTGACGGTAACGGTAGATACATGATTGGGTGGTGACGGTAATGGTAGATACATTATTGGGTGGTGACTGTAATGGTAGTGACATGATTGGATGGTGACTGTAATGGTAGTGACATGATTGGATGGTGACGGGAATGGTAGTGACATGATTGGGTGGTGACGGTAATGGTAGATACATTATTGGGTGGTGACTGTAATGGTAGATACATGATTGGATGGTGACTAATGGTAGTGCAATGATTGGGTGGTGACGGTAATGGTAGATACATTATTGGGTGGTGACGGTAATGGTAGATACATTATTGGGTGGTGACGGTAATGGTAGATACATTATTGGGTGGTGACGGTAATGGTAGATACATGATTGGGTGGTGACTAATGGTAGATACATGATTGGATGGTGACTAATGGTAGTGACATGATGGGGTGGTGACGGTAATGGTAGATACATGATTGGGTGGTGACTGTAATGGTAGATACATGATTGGATGGTGACTGTAATGGTAGTGACATGATTGGGTGGTGACGGTAATGGTAGATACATGATTGGGTGGTGACTGTAATGGTAGATACATGATTGGATGGTGACTGTAATGGTACTGACATGATTGGGTGGTGACGGTAATGGTAGATACATGATTGGGTGGTGACTGTAATGGTAGATACATGATTGGATGGTGACTGTAATGGTAGTGACATGATTGGGTGGTGACGGTAATGGTAGATACATTATTGGGTGGTGACTGTAATGGTAGATACAAGATTGGATGGTGACTGTAATGGTAGTGACATGATTGGGTGGTGACGGTAATGGTAGATACATGATTGGGTGGTGACTGTAATGGTAGATACATGATTGGATGGTGACTAATGGTAGTGACATGATTGGGTGGTGACGGTAAGGGTAGATACATGATTGGGTGGTGACTGTAATGGTAGATACATGATTGGATGGTGACTAATGGTAGTGACATGATTGGGTGGTGACGGTAAGGGTAGATACATTATTGGGTGGTGACGGTAATGGTAGATACATTATTGGGTGGTGACGGTAATGGTAGATACATTATTGGGTGGTGACGGTAATGGTAGATACATTATTGGGTGGTGACTGTAATGGTAGTGACATGATTGGGTGGTGACGGTAATGGTAGATACATGATTGGGTGGTGACTGTAATGGTAGATACATGATTGGATGGTGACTAATGGTAGTGACATGATTGGGTGGTGACGGTAATGGTAGATACATTATTGGGTGGTGACGGTAATGGTAGATACATTATTGGGTGGTGACGGTAATGGTAGATACATTATTGGGTGGTGACGGTAATGGTAGATACATTATTGGGTGGTGACGGTAATGGTAGATACATTATTGGGTGGTGACTGTAATGGTAGTCAAGTGATTATATAATTGCTAGAGTTACGGCATCGAAAATAGAATGATACTGGCATTATGTTTTCGAAATTCTATCCTGATTTCTGAGCTTGATCTGTTTATATTAATGGAATATATGGACTCCTTTGAAAGCAAACTGTAATGTTCATTAATTACTTTTTTAATATATCAGCTTTTAGGGGATAGGAATTATGTTATTATTATATTCAGCTCAGGTAGAACTACGACCTCTAAAAATCAAAGGGGGTAGGGACTATAATTATGAACTTCCTGAGTATGACCAATCCTTCTTAAGTTGAAGAAAATCGAAAGGAGGTAGCTATCCTAGAACAATATATTGGCGTACTTTGTTTGAAAGACCTCGTCCGCCAGTGGATGATACATCTCGCCCATGTAAAATATACGAAGTAGTCCATTCAGTATTGGTAGGCCAGAAATCGTATCCACTAACATGTATAACTCAAAAATAACTGGAGTAATCGAGCTAATAATTATGTCTATCCTTTGTGAAGTGTCAGCCAGGGAATAGACGTGGAAGTTTACAACCCATTTGCTCTACCTCTTCTTGAGTTACAGAGAATAGGGGTCACGAATCCTAGCCTACTTATAATGAACCGAGTATAGGACAGTTGTAGGGTGCTGAGGAGTGTTGCTGGCAGTGGTGGTGGGGTGGGGTGGGTGGACGGACGGAGTGAAGTGATGACTAAGCTCACTAATTCTACTTTTCCATCTCGCTTCATTCCGTCTCTTCACCTCCTTGAACATTGCTGCTGCTTCTTTCTTTTTATGCTATTTTGTTCTTGTATGATTTTTTTTCTTGTCTTCTTTCCTTCTTGATTTTGCTCTCTCTCTCTCTCTCTCTCTCTCTCTCTCTCTCTCTCTCTCTCTCTCTCTCTCTCTCTCTCTCTCTCTCGCTCTCTCTCTCGCTCTCACTCTCTCCCTCTCTCTCTATCTCTCTCTCTCTTTCAACGTAGAGTTACCAAAATGATACCTAGCCTAAAGAACAAACCATACGAAGAGCGTCTTAGAGAATTAAATCTATTTCCTTTAACCCAGCGCAGATTAAGAGGTGACTTAATTCAAGTGTTCAAAATCATCAAAGGCATCGACAATATGAACTGTAGTAAGTACTTCACTATCGACCAATCTAATTACACGCGGGGAAACGTTGCAAAATTATTGGTAAATCTTTTAACTCACACGAATCTAAGAATTTCTTCTTCAATCGAGTTGTCAACTTGTGGAATGGGCTTCCCCGAGACGTTATAGACTGCAGCACCGTTGATTCATTTAAATTCCGCCTAGACAAAATATCTCGCATCAAACCCGCGACTGACTGCGTTTGTAAATGAATAACTTTATCCTCCCCTCAGTTACTAACCCATATGTCCCCTACTAACTTCCTAGTCCTGCCACGTTAGTGGCAGGGCAGTAGTTCCCTTTCCAATGTTCCCTTACCCACTCTAAACCACTGTTTGGACACTTGATCCTCAGTGTTTTTGGAGGACAAGCAGCCTAGAAGGGTCACTAGATCTGTTGTTGCTTGATTTCCTTTGTACTCCTTTGTACTCTCTCTCTCTCTCTCTCTCTCTCTCTCTCTCTTCTCTCTCTCTCTCTCTCTCTCTCTCTCTCTCTCTCAACTCTCTCTCTCTCTCTCTCTCTCTCTCTCTCTCTCTCTCTCTCTCTCTCTCTCTCTCTCTCTCTCTCTCTCTCTCTCTCTCTCTCCGTCTTCATTCCGTTTTTCAGCATATTTTCAAACATTTTACATCTGAATCATGTGTCCCGAAGCCTTCACCCCTAGACTGTACTTCCATCCCACATTATTTATTGCTTTGTTGGTCCGCTATTATCCCAGTGCAAGGTTCTCTTGTTTACATTGTTTACTTCACAATACCGACTATATGACTACACAGTATATATATTTTGTCCAGCTGATGGTAAACTGCAATGCCCTCTCCTTCTTTATTCAGCTATTGCGAATATTTTGTGGTGAAATATACTGTCATTTATGAAAAAATTGGTATATTTAGGATGCAGAGACATACAAGTTTCATATTTTTCCAGTAACTATCGAAACATCAGCTATAAAGGGATTTAGTTTACCGTCATCTGGAATAAAAAATAATATAATCACTAATTACATCTCAGCATACATGTTTTAGTTCAGCATGTTTTGCTTTACAATATATATACCGATACATCTAATTACAATATGTTCTGTCATCTATCATTTTTTATCTTCCTTATATAAACTGACCTTCCTTTTCTTTCTAATACGCTGTTTGTGTACTACCCTAGTCTCTTCTTTCTAACTTTGGCACAGCTAAAGAGAAAACCCCGTATTGTCTAGAGTCTAGACTATTCCAGCTCACACTATCGTCCGGCCCACCAAGCATTGTACTACACCACCGCCTCTCACCACCACCACCAGGTCCACCACCATCTATCACCAGGCCTATCATCTATCACCCCTACCAACATCACCACTATCAAGCACATACACTATCATCAATCTTATACCTACCATACCCTCGACCACAACTACCACTATCAGCTACATCTACCACAATTACCACTATCAAACACATACACTATCATCAATCTTGTAGCTACCATACCCTACCACTATCAATTACTTCTACCATCATCAATCTTATAGCTACCATGTCGTCGACCACAACTACCACTATCTACTACCACCACCACCATCCCTACCAACATAACCCATAGACATCTCCACTGTCAAGCACATACATTATCATCAATGTGCTATCTACCATACCCTCTACCACAACTACCACCATCAATTACATCTACCACCACCACCATCAATCTTATAGCTACCATACCCACAACCACAACTACCACTATCAATTACATCTACCACCACCACCATCAATCTTATAGCTACCATACCCACAACCACAACTACCACTATATCAATTACATCTACCACCTTCACCATCAATCTTATAGCTACCATACCCACAACCACAACTACCACTAGCAACTACTACTACCACCATAATTACCACCGCACCTAGCATCAATAGCAGCTATCGGTACAGTTTATAACCACAAAAAGACCAATTGCAACAGTCACCATCATGCACAATCATTACAACCAATACCACCCAGCCACAACCACCATCAAATACATTACCATCACCATTCACACCTTCCACCTCTACCATCAATTATAGCTACCATCACTATCCATAACCACAACTCTACCACTAGCACATACAACTAACTACAGCTACTGCAACATCAATATTAACCCCTTCAGGATACGATGACGCGTTGCTTAATTATATCCTGGCTATTATTAGACGATGTTATGCAGTTTGGGAAGGATCACTAGGAATCAGGATTTCACGAAATAGTAAACAACCAAACTGACAGACAACAAACTCATCTATTTCGGTGCAAGTATACAACCCTATCGCTGGCGGAGATAACTATCCCGCCCACGCCTCACTAGCCACCGTAACTACCCTATTCATATACGGCTCCCAAATAGAAACCTGTACGTCACCCCTCTTAGTCAGCCCCCACCCCACCCCCACCACTACCAATAAGCACTTCCACCCACCCCGTCCATCACAACTACCCCCATCAACATTAACTACCTCCATTGCCAACGGGCGTGTCAACCCTTTTCAATCAGCTGACACCTTTATCTCTCTATTCCTGCTACCTCCAGACGGTTTATATCCAACTTCGGAAGAATCTGCTAGAGAGTTTATTGTGACAGTTCGTTGCCCTTTGATTCCTATATGTCCGTAAACTGAGTGTAATCGTCTGCAGGCACAGTCAAAATTAGTAGTTTGTCGAAAAACTGTGATAATGTGTGTGAAATCTAGTGTGAAGTACATTAACATGATCCCTTTACAATATGAAACACACAGAACTAACCACAGGTTCTTGGAAACACGTTAGAAATGTCAAGGAAAAATTATATAAACTTAAAACTATACAGCTTATTGGCAAGGCTGTTGGCGAACTAACCACAACGATTCAACACATCATAATATCCTGGACACACACACACACACACGCAGACACACACACACACACACACATACGGCCCCTCCTGCACAGACCCTAAAGACGGTATCACACGAGAATGTTTATAGTCAACAGTTCAACACTCGATGATCAACATTTTTCTGGCAACATTTCTAGAATATTCTGCACTGATATCGGAAACTGGACTGATGATTGATTAATTTAGGTGAACGAAATATTTTAAATGCTGACCTCAGAAGCTGCCAGACCCGTGTTGAGGATAAATGTCGAGGGAAAAAGTGTTCGTGTGATACCGGGTTAAAAGTACTCACTCCTCTATAGTCCCCCTTCGCGTCCACTAATATTATTCTCTCTTTATATCTCTCGTTTTCTCTTTATTCTCCCGTTTCTCATTTTCTACCTGTTAAGTCTTTTCTAGTTCCCCCTCTGCCTCTTGCTTTAGTATGCTCTCTCTCCTTTCTCATTTTCTACCTATTATCCCCTTCTGTACCGGCGACGTCTTTTTACTTTATTCTGGCTACTATTAGACGATTTTATTTTATTTAAAAAGGGCCTCCAGCAATTAAAAGGCATCGAACTATCTCTCTTAACCCTTTTTACTACCACAGATCCTTCTTCAACCACACAAAATCGAGCTAAATATAGCTAGAATAAAATCAAAAGACGTCGCCGGTATAGTAGGGGTATATATAGGGGTCAGTTTTCTGGTCCCCCTTCTCCCAAATGTTTAGTCCCATTAGTTTTGTGATTTGAAGACGTTCGGCCCATTTGTTTGGCGATTATAACACATTTCGCCCCATTTGTTGTCAATTTTTATGACCTTTCGTGTCATTTAGGTGTCGATTGTTTTCCTTGTAAGGGGGGGGGGGGGATCTAAGGGGTGTTTTTCTAAGCTTGGTGGAGGTCCAGCGAGGAAACTAAAAATTATATATATATAAAAAAAAAAAAAAAAAAAAAAACATTTCCCCTAAAGTCTTTTTTAGTTTCCCCTCTATGTCTCTGTCTTTACTATGCTCTCTCCTTAGCTGGCCCTCTTTCTCTTATGGTTAACCCTTTCGTTCCCACTTTTTCTTCCTGTTCTGCCTTTTCCGCTTTGCTCTCTTCACATTTCGCCTGTTCTGTTGTCTCGGTATTTCCGCGACTCTTACTTTCTTTTAACCCCTTTCAATACTTGGGCGTAATTTCCACCATATTCTGGTTACCATTAGACGATTTTGCTTGGCTTTAGGACTCTACCTCTAGGACCCAAAGGGGTAAATACGATCTCAATAAACTCTCTAAAATATCATACAGTAGGTTCTTCTTAAACTGCAAAAAATTGAATAATTTTAGCTAGAATTAAGGGTAAAAGAGCGTCATAGTTCTGAAGGGGTTAAGTGGGGATGATTATTTTTTTTTCTCGATTCTTTCATTTATGTATTATCTTCTTTTTTCTCCCTAGACCTCCATCAAACTTAAAATAAAAAACCCAGGATCGCCCTTCAAGGAATATTTGTACTTTTTTCGGAGGTTCCTCCTAAATTACAGACTCGCTGTCTTAAATTTTACACAGAAAAGGGGCGAAAAGTCTTAAAATCGCCAAAATAATGTGCCAAACGTCTTGAAATCTGAAAACTAATGGGGCTAAGCATGAGGTAGAAGAGGGACCAGAAAAACCGACCATCTCTCCTTAATTGAGTTTCTCTGGACACTATAGTTCACCATTTTCGTATTTTCTTTTCACATTCTCCACACTTTTTCTATTTCACATATTTTGTTTTTGTCTTGCAGTTTTTCCCCTCTTTCGACTACACTCCCTTTCTCCAGCCTTTTTGCCCTCTCCCCTCACACGCCCTTCTCTCTCTCTCTCTCTCTCTCTCTATCGCCTCTCCCCTGGTTTCTCTCCCCTCTCTCTCTCCTTCTCCTCTTCTCTCCCTCCCTCCACCTCCCCTCTCCTTTATCCCCTCTCCCCCTCCTCCTCCCCTCTCTTATCCCCTCTCCCCTCGCTCTCCTCTCTCCCCTCGCTCTCCTCTCTCCCCTGGCCTCTCTCTCCCCTTCCCTCTCTCTTGGCCTCTCCTATCCTCTCCCTCCTTTACCTTTTGATACCTTTTGATGTGTTCGCCACTCTTCTAGCGGCACCAAGGAGCGCGACGCCCCTCGTTATGGGTGGTGATTTGGTGCAGTAGACTGTTTGACGCGACAGCTCGCTCCCTTGCGAGGATGGGCTCGTCTGGCACTTTTTGCAGTTCGACATCTAGGGCTCTCTTGAAGTTGTCTAACGAGATGTCCCTCATGTCTCTTACTCGCCGTGGGAGTTTGTTGAAGAGACGTGGGCCTCTGTGTGATAACCAGCCCTCTCGCAGAGAGCCCATAGCACCCCTGTTATTCATTCGGGGGATTTCGCATTCCCAGCCTCTCCTATCACTGAATTTCATGACTATCGGAGTATGTAGGTTTGGTACTAAACCCTCTGCGATTTTCCACGTGTATATTATTAGGTAACGTTCTCTTCTACGTTCCAGTGAGTACAGATTCAGTGCTCTTAAACGCTCCCAATAGTGTAGATGTTTTATCGAACTTATATGCGAAGTGAAATTTCTTTGTACACTCTCTACGTCATTTATTTCACCTGCTTTGTATGGGGATGTTAATACGCTACAGTATTCAAGCCGCCGCGGTAGCACTAGAGATTTGAAGAGCGTTATCATAGGCAATTCACCGGTGTTTTAAAAGTACGCAGAATCCAACCCGTTGGACGTTTCGCAGCCGCCATTTTGACCTGGTTATGCACTTTGAAACCCATACTTTCAGACATTAATACCCCAAGGTCTTTCACACTGTCTTTCCGTTCTATTATGTGGTTAGATTCTGTTAAGTAATTTGTAATTTCTTTAACACCATTATTATCTCCGTACCGTATTAATTGGAATTTGTCCTCATTGAATTGCATGTTGTTTTCCCTGGTCCACTGGAACACTACATTCATGTCTTCCTGCAGTCGGCCCGTGTCCTCTTGTGTGTTTACATCTTGCTTAATTTTGTGTCATCAGCAAAAGACGACACCGTGCTGTGTCTGGTGTTGGTATCTATGTCGCAAATTAGTATGAGGAACAGAAGGGGCACTGTTCCTTGGGGCACTGAGCTTTTGACATCCGAAGGCTCAGATGTGACTTGGTTTACTGCTACTGATTGTTTTCGGTTTACGAGGAAATTGTATATCCACCGTCCGATTTTCCCAGTTATACCTTTTGCTTTCAGTTTGTGGGCTATTATACCATGGTCACATTTATCAAATGCCTTAGCAAAATCGGTGTAAATGACATCCACGTTTTTCTTTTCTTCCACCTCCCCTCTCCTATCCCTCCTCCGCCTCCCCTCTCCTATCCCCCCTCCCCTCTCCTATCCCTCCTCCTCCTCTCCTATCCCCCTCCCCTCTCCACCTCCTCCCTCCCCTGGCCATTATTTCCTCCCCTCTATTAATTTGTCCATGTTTGCCATTCTTGCTTGACCCATAATTTCACTAAAACGCCTCTACCACTCTGCTCTCCCCTTCTTTCCAGTCTTGTTGTATCCGCCCCCCCCCCCCCCCCCCACCCTCTCTCTCTCTCTCTCTCTCTCTCTCTCTCTCTCTCTCTTCTCTCTCTCTCTCTCTCTCTCTCTCTCCTCTCTCTCTCTCTCTCTCTCTCTCTCTCTCTCTCTCTCTCTCTC
>CM064509.1:34895349-34918327 GCA_032716605.1 Paralithodes platypus
CAAGCCTTGTTTGTGTTTAAACCGAAACGCGTTCCAATTAAAGATGTTAACAAATGTACATGCAGGATCCACTCACATTCACACACACAGCGGACGTCATTAACCCCCTCCCCCCCCCCAATTACCATCACATATACACCTTACCATAACCCCCCCCCCCCTTCCCCATCACACACCGTATAATAACCCCCGTCCCCCCACCACACACACCTACAGAAACACACACCTTACCATAACTCCACCCCACACACATAATGTACTATAACCCACCCTCCCACCCTTACACACACACACACACACACCTACACCTACACACACCTACACACAGACCCCCCCCCCCCACACACACACACACAGCACCATACACATCAGTCAGACTCCGGGGACCCAGGTGTGTGTTTTGTCTAGTCCAGGCTTTTAAAAACGACCGACCCTGCCATTGTTGTTGTTGTTGTTCTTGTTTGTTGTCACTTTGGTTCACAGTCCTCCGGTAATTTTAATTTTGTTGTTATATGTGTTCATGTTGTTCCAGAATGTGAAATGTATACCATGGATAATTACCATGGTTCTAGAATACAGTAAACTCTATCTCTTCTAATCAATATATCTAAACTTCCCCCGGTGTAAAGGTATCGAGGTGTGTGTGTGTGTGTGTATGTGTGTATTCACTTCACTTGCTTTGTTCGTCAAGGGGAATCCACGCAATGCGAGCTAAGCTCATTATTATCGCGCCTCCTTAACTGGGAATGTATTGCGTGAAATGCATGTTAAGTGTTTATGTATCGTTGGAATGGCTGTGGATGTGTGTGTAGTCTGTATTTTAGCCAATTGGCGACATCTGGAAACGAAGGCTTAGGGTTAATCTGTACGGTACCATTCTCACTACGGTACCAGTCTCACCCGAAGGCTTAGGTTGACCAGTAGCTTAGGTTGACCAGTACGATACCCATCTCGCCTTGTAACCGATCACCAACCCCAGATGCGACGTCACAACTTCGTCCACTTATACCAGGTTCCTATTTATACTGCTAGGTGAACAGAGGCTACACCGTTAGGAGACCTGCCCAAATGTCTCTTCCCCGCCCGGGTCCTTCTGGTTGTGAGCCAGACGCGCTATCAGTTACGCCACGGGGAGGTGTGTGTGTGTGTGTGTGTGTGTGTGTGTGTGTGTGTGTGTGTGTGTGTGTGTGTGTGTGTGTGTGTGTGTGTGTGTGTGTGTGTGTGTGTGTGTGTGTGTGTGTGTGTGTGTGTGTGTGTGTGTGTGTGGTCATGAGCGTCGGCAGTATTGATGGTGGCAGTGTTTTGTTTGTATAAGGTTGTGGCATTATCGGGGGTCTAACTTGGCCCGGGTTTACGATATCGGGAGGGACATCTAAGGTACGGGTTATCGGCGCGCTGCATTAGTGTGTGTGTGTATGTGGGTGTGTAATGTGTGTGTATGATGTCCTGTGTGTATGTGGGTGTGTTTGGGTCGTTATAATTTGGTGTACCAGTAATCCATATGTGTAAGTGTATGTGCTGAAGCTGCATAGACTATGCTAGTGTGTTTTTCTAATGATTGTTACAACACAATGTTGTAAGTATATACCAGTATGTTTATCTCCATGTATTGTAAACACGTGGATTAATACCATTGTTTATTTAACAAGCTACTTTAAATAAATATTTGCCATTCTATCGACGTTCCACTTCCTAATTGCGTGAGATTTCGTGTGTTTGTGTGTGTGATCCCTATGTAGCCTAGGTAAGTCCTCCCCCCCTATACCCCCCCCCCCCACCACTCTCCATATCGACCGAACTAATGCACCACCACCACCACTGCACCGCCCCCCCTCCTCCCCCTCTCCCTGTTAAATTACCCGGATTGATCACTTAATCGGCCCCTACCGCAGTTGCCTTTTAACCACAAGCCCCGGCACTCATAATCGGCCTGTAACCCGCAGTCGCCGCGCTAACCAATATTGCCCGGTAATCGCAACTTATCGGTAAGCCATATGGGGTCCAGTCTCTAATTGGTACGCGTTCATTTAATCACCACATACGCAAGGCTAATTAGCAGTTTTTTCAGGTTGACATGATTGACTAATTATAAGCCATCGTTGATCATTTATACTAGCGGTACTGGTAAGAATGATGTGCGTATTAAATGTGCAAGTCAATAGGTTGTGCGTATTTCCCTCAGAATTCCCTTAAATAACATAAATCCTAATAATTAAATAATTATTTGTTCACTTGCTTATTTGCATAAGTTTCATATTTCCCTTCCCTGTGTGTTCAATGAGTGTTCTCACTCACATGATTAAATCTATACTGCTCTTAATCCACGATCACCTGTGTTTACAACCAAATAGCACCATTTTATAGTGAGCTTTTCTTTCCTGTGTTCACATAGGGTCGGTAGTTTAGTTACAAGCAGCCTCGTTAGGCTCAATATAACAGTTGTTGCTTGTGTTCCTTTGTACTCCTTCGTCCTCTTTTGTACTCCTCTGAATGGACAAGTTTAACCCCACAGATTATGCTGTCATTGTGACCCCTTATGGCACTCATGACTAAGACCTTGCTGTCATTGTGACCCCTTATGGCACTCATGACTAAGACCTTGCTGTCATTGTGACCCCTTATGGCACTCATGACTAAGACCTTGCTGTCATTGTGACCCCTTATGGCACTCATGACTAAGACCTTGCTGTCATTGTGACCCCTTATGGCACTCATGACTAAGACCTTGCTGTCATTGTGACCCCCTTATGGCACTCATGACTAAGACCTTGCTGTCATTGTGACCCCTTATGGCACTCATGACTAAGACCTTGCTGTCATTGTGACCCCTTATGGCACTCATGACTAAGACCTTGCTGTCATTGTGACCCCTTATGGCACTCATGACTAAGACCTTGCTGTCATTGTGACCCCTTATGGCACTCATGGACTAAGACCTTGCTGTCATTGTGACCCCTTATGGCACTCATGACTAAGACCTTGCTGTCATTGTGACCCCTTATGGCACTCATGACTAAGACCTTGCTGTCATTGTGGACCCCTTATGGCACTCATGACTAAGACCTTGCTGTCATTGTGACCCCTTATGGCATCATGACTAAGACCTTGCTGTCATTGTGACCCCTTATGGCACTCATGACTAAGACCTTGCTGTCATTGTGACCCCTTATGGCACTCATGACTAAGACCTTGCTGTCATTGTGACCCCTTATGGCACTCATGACTAAGACCTTGCTGTCATTGTGACCCCTTATGGCACTCATGACTAAGACCTTGCTGTCATTGTGACCCCTTATGGCACTCATGACTAAGACCTTGCTGTCATTGTGACCCCTTATGGCCCTCATGACTAAGACCTTGCTGTCATTGTGACCCCTTATGGCACTCATGACTAAGACCTTGCTGTCATTGTGACCCCTTATGGCACTCATGACTAAGACCTTGCTGTCATTGTGACCCCTTATGGCACTCATGACTAAGACCTTGCTGTCATTGTGACCCCTTATGGCACTCATGACTAAGACCTTGCTGTCATTGTGACCCCTTATGGCACTCATGACTAAGACCTTGCTGTCATTGTGACCCCTTATGGCACTCATGACTAAGACCTTGCTGTCATTGTGACCCCTTATGGCACTCATGACTAAGACCTTGCTGTCATTGTGACCCCTTATGGCACTCATGACTAAGACCTTGCTGTCATTGTGACCCCTTATGGCACTCATGACTAAGACCTTGCTGTCATTGTGACCCCTTATGGCACTCATGACTAAGACCTTGCTGTCATTGTGACCCCTTATGGCCCTCATGACTAAGACCTTGCTGTCATTGTGACCCCTTATGGCACTCATGACTAAGACCTTGCTGTCATTGTGATCCTATATGGCACTCATGACTAAGACCTTGCTGTCATTGTGACCCCTTATGGCACTCATGACTAAGACCTTGCTGTCATTGTGACCCCTTATGGCACTCATGACTAAGACCTTGCTGTCATTGTGACCCCTTATGGCACTCATGACTAAGACCTTGCTGTCATTGTGACCCCTTATGGCACTCATGACTAAGACCTTGCTGTCATTGTGACCCCTTATGGCACTCATGACTAAGACCTTGCTGTCATTGTGACCCCTTATGGCACTCATGACTAAGACCTTTTACAATTAAGGGGGGGTGACCTGCGTTTTTTCTCTCTCTGCGTTCTATCCATTTGGCCCCATTCAGCCTACTGTTTTAAGACGTTTATCCTCATCCAGGTGTCGATTTATACTTGGCAAGCGATAGCGAGCCACCATATTTTGGATAATGTGTTAGACAGCTTGCTAAATTTTTACATTTTCGATAGAAAAATTTCTCCGGCGAAGCCGGATTTCTCCATAAAATGCTGGCTCGCTATCGCTCAGTAGGAAACAATCGACACCTGGATGAGGATAAATGTCTTGAAACAATCGGCTGAATGGGAGTGAACAACCAAGAAAAAAAAAAAAAAAGCAAGCCACTCTCCTTAACAACAAGTAGGTCTATAGGTTTCTTACATGTGCATGGTGTTTGGCGTTTTTCTGCTGCCCATAACTTGAGTACTGTATATATAGACTGTCTATTTCTATTTTTTTTGGACTTGGGAAATTCATTATCCAATGTAACTATCAAAATATGAATTGGGACCCTTTCTTGTGCTTCTGGTACCTCAGTTCCCTTTGAAATTGAAGAACGTTAATGAAAGAAAAAGTCTAATTAGTTAAAGTAGGCTAACAATGATTGAATATATTCTAGTTCATCTTGGTATTTTTATCGTCAATCAGCTGCTTATTATTATAATGATTCCTGATATTGTGATTAATGACAGCGTGCCATTATTCAACACTCATAGTCACAGCAGTATCGGTCTTAAATAATGATTTACGCATGTGTATATAACGGTATATACGGTACTTTTTTTCTGTTTTTTCTATGTGAATGAGGGAGACAAAAGGCATAACTGCCTGCAGCGAGTGCCTCCCCCAGATTTCAAAGAGTGACAGGGCCGAAATCAAGGGGCGTTCGAGCTAAAATGCCTGGACACACGGAGTTTGAAGCAATTTAACCCTCTCCGACATATGACGCGATTTTGAGCCTATTGGGGATACTTTAAAGCCTTTGTTACCATCAGGGGTATTTAGAAACCTTTAGTTTAGTTACTTCAACATCTGCAGTTGTCTTTGAGTTAGCTGTGGGCAGAAAACTAATTTTGGAGAGGTAATTATAAGAGTGAGAGAACTCTATTTCTTATTGCTAATCTGGCAACCTCTGCGTCATATGTGCGTGAAAGGGTTAAGTCATAGAAAGAGGGAAAGACTGATTCTGGGAGAAAGTTCCAGAGCTCAGCAGTTGAATGGAAGAAAGTCTGAGAATAGCATTTCACTCTTGGGTTGGAGAGTTGCACAGAGTAGGGGTGGGATTGTGTTGCAAGGCGGGTACTACGTACCCTACGTAGAGGAGGTGGTATACACTGGGAAAGCTCCGAGGAACACTGATTATTGTAGTTGCGATAGAATAGTGAGAGAGATGCAACATTGCGGCGAAGAGAGAGAGATTGCAGAGAATTGGTGAGTGGACGGGAGTTAATGATACGAAAGGCTTTCCTTTCTACTTTATCTAGGAGTGCAGTGTGAGAGGATCCTCCCCACACATGTGAACAAAACTCAATACAAGGACGCACTGTGCCCCTGTACAGAGCAAGTAGCTGCGCAGGGGTAAAGAACCCTTTGAGGCGGTTGAGCACACCCAGCTTCTGGAAGGCTGCCTTAGCGAGACTGGTAATATGGTCTTTCCAAGTGAGAGCAGAAGAAAAAGAGACACCGAGAACATTGAGGGAAGATGAAGGGTTGATTTTTGTATTGTTGAAGAATAAGGGATAGTCCTCTGGAGGTTCCTGACGGGTAGTAAGATGGATAAATTGAGTTTTGGAAGCATTAAATGTAACAAGGTTTTCTCTACCCCAATTGGAAATGGTAGCTACATCAGAAGATAAGCATTTTATGGCTTCATTACGTTTACTTTTGAGGGACTGCTGGCTGGGGCGTTCTGGAAAACGAATTGAGTGGTGTAAAGTAGAGTTGTCTGCATATGAATGGATGGGGCTAGATGTACAGTTGAGAAGATCATTTATGAATATATATATATATATATATATATACACACACACACACACTATCTTCCACTCGTGCTCTTATCTAACTACGGTATTTTCTTCTCTTCTCGTTTAATGTAAATAATTTGACATTACTAGTTTCTCTTCAGGTCAAGGGAAGCGTGACCCGTGGAGGGTATGAGGCTTCATCATATTAATACTTAATTGGTTGCCAAAAGGTTTACAGTTTAATCCTGAATATGACAGGCTTCAGTTATGATGGAATTTCATTATCATTCATATTAGGTCCACTGCTTTGTTACTGTCACCGATATGTCATACCCTCAATGTCATAAAATAATGTAATAACCCAAATTTTCCGTATGGTCATTGCCGACAGGTATATTTATGTTTATTTGCTTATACGGTATGTCTAATTTAATCTAGTATATCTATTTTGTTTCTATATTTTCATCAATCTGTTTATATCTATTCATATATAACGTGCGTGATGTGTATGTGTGTTTGTGTGAACGTGTATGTATCTGTTTATATAAATGTGTACGTGTGCGTACGTACCCGTGTCTAGGTGTATGAGTGTGTGCGCGCGCGTGCGTGTGTACTGCATATAAAATCTTGGAAGCTTTACAATCGTTCAAATGAAATATTATCGGGGTCCGGCCGCCTTTATTAGAATCTAACCCCGGTGCCAACACTAACGGAGTACAAAGGAAAGCGAGTAACAGCAGATCTACTGAATGTCACCAAATGACAACAGTGTCCACACTATACTCTCTCTCTCTCACACACACACACACACACACACACACACACACACACACACACACACACACACACACACATAGCACCTCAAATACGTCATTATATTAATGTTTTTACATAAGCATTACTGTCGTACTTAACACACCTGACGAATCTTTATGAACAAGTTTAGTTCAAGTGAATGCATGACAAATCTCTTGTGTAAATATCTATTTAATTATCGTTGCAGTTGTGGACGTGCGACACGACTAGTAAAATGTTGAAGCAACGTATTATCACACTACTATTTAATTGATTGTAGCGAGGACATTTTTGCTTTAATTGTAATATGATTTATGGTAGGCAACTAAATAAGTAATGGTACTATCATTGTTGATTTGAATTTTCCAAAAAAAAATTATGCGACTATTGTGTTGTACTGATTTACCTATGTTTAACAACTTTTAGCTTTTGTTTTTGTTTTAGCTTATATTCTACCTCTAAGATTCAAAGGGGTAAACACAATATCTGTAAACCATCTGAATAACAGGACCTTCATAAACAGCATAAAATCATATAAGTTTAGCCAGACTAGAAGACAATAAGGCGTCATTGTGCTGAAGGGGTAAATATTAAAGATAATATTCCGTTTGTCGATTTCATAAAGTAACATTTTATTTGTTTATTTTTGTCTTTCTCTAAGCTGATGAAATTACAAAAGTTTCTTCTCGTAGCCACATAAATCGACATCAATTTCAAAGGAATATGCACGAATCTAGAGAATGTATTATTATCTGTATATTCTTGAACTGGCCTCCGATAACAAATGTCATGATCAGCTACAGTTCTTCTTTATTGGTTGTACAGATGTGGTCATGTATTCTTTAACACCTCTTAAAAATATACACAAGACGGTGAGCATTAAGTAGTGAATCGCAGTAAGCAGAGATTTGTGGCCCAAGAAGCTTCTCAAAATATATCGCCAATGTTTCTTATTTGTTGTTCCAAAGATTGTCCATAAATTCCTGACCACGACTGTACAATACTGTACATGCTTTGCTTACAGTAAAGAAATCACCCTGGGTGGGAAGGGACTATCTGGTACACAAGATCTAGAGCAGATGTTCCCACCCCACATCTCTGAATGTCGTAAGAGGTGACTAAAAAGGGTTGGCCTGACCATTGGTCGACTATCGTTCAAGAGCGCAACAGAAACGGACTGTCTAAACATTCCCCTCGAAAGGTAGTCTACCCTCCAACTTTGGTCCCTTTAGGACAATGGCGAATAGAGGCACCAGCCCACCACTTAGCAGTGGTGGTAAGGTCGTCATATTCGGCTGTGGGGCGGTTTACCTCTTCTATACACCCCCCCAATGCGGTCCAACCTTCGGTATGCCTGGTTCTGATTAACCCCTTCAGACTCATATGACGCAGAGGTTGCCAGATTAGCAATAAGAAATGGAGGTCTCTCACCAGTGGCGTCACCAGGGGTAAACATTTTGGGGGGCTGTAGCCCTGGCATAGATAGGTGGGTGGGTGGCGAGCGAAGCGAGCCTGAGCAGCTGGGGGGTCCGGGGGGGGGGGCGCTATAAGCCCCCCGGAAAATTTTGCAATTTGAGCAGTTTCTGGGGCCTTTTTGAGGCCTAAAAATGTGTATAAGTAAGAAACATATGACACATAAATATTGATGAGCCTGATACCAGGCATCAGTCAGTAAGTTACAAGGCCAATGGTAATTGTAGGGTATAAAGCCTATGTGCAGAGAATAGTTTTTTCTTCATATACCGTACTATCATACTATAGTCCATTCATTATAGGTAGGCCAGAAATTGTGACCCCTAACCTTTGTAATTCGCTAAATGGCTAGAGCAAATGGGTTGTAAATGTCCATACTTATTGCCTGGCTGACCCTGCGATTAATATAAATAATATATTATATTGTAAATATATAATAAGTCTCATAAAAACAATACATATTGCATTTATATTTCCAATAATTTCAATAAATATAACGGCTCAAGCTTCAAAGAAAACCAAGCTTGGTGAAAATATAGGGGAAACTTACTAATATTACTATTATGATTTGAGTCATAGCCATAGGTTTATGTAAATTGTGAATAAATATTCACATTACATAAACAATTCTTATTTAACCTATATGGATCAATTAATAAAAAGTATATTGGGGGGGGGGGGGGGGGTTGGATGCAGGGCTGGTGAATGTGGTGAACTGGTTATGCATTATTTATTATTTAATTTTTATTTATTTATTTTAATTACTTTTGGCAGTTTTGGGATTTGCATTTTTTGGGGGGGGCTGAGTCCTTGATTTGGGGGGTTAAGCTCCCACCTGGTGACGCCACTGTCTCTCACTCTTATAATTACCTCCAAAATTAGTTTTCTGCCGACAGCTAACTCAAAGACAACTGCAGAGGATGAAGTAACTAAACTAAAGGTTTCTAAATACTCCTGATGGTAATAAAGGCTTTAAAGTATCCCTAATAAGCTCAAAATTGCGTCATATGTCGGAAGGGGTTAAGAGTTGCTTGCATCTTGATTGCCAGCTTCATCGGTGTTGTGATGACTCCAAAAACAGGATAGCTTCCCCTTGGAGGGTGTGGGAGCCTGACCAGGCTGCGGGAGTTTTTTTTTTTTTTTTTTTCCAACTACTCCCTCTCGGGCATAGGCTGATAGCCTTTACACTCTACCGCTGAACACGGTGAGGCCCGTGAGGTCTTGTTCCAGCCTAGGGAGTGAGACATGCGAAGCACATATTTCACGGCTCGAACCCAACTCCATCTCTGAAGCTGCTTCGCCTCTGTGCCTCACAGTCTCACTCCCCAGGCTCGGACCCTCACTCTCAGAACACCACCTATTGATCAATTAACTCAGTAGGCATTGCCCCCCTGTAGCATATTTTGAATATGGGAATATTCATACAGTGCTATTTAATCAGGGAACAATGAGGGAATTTCGTTTTGGCATTTCGGTGTGCTGTGGTAATGCACTGAAACTAGGTACAGCACAAATTCCATCCCAATAATATCTTCCCATTGACATATTGGGATTCGAACCCGGGTCCATTGGATTACCAGTTCAGTGGCAAGACCACTCTGCCACACCTCCCCTATGAAGGGCTGGCTATGAGTCATAAGTTAGCAGGGTGCTAAACAATAAAAACAACAACAATATATAAGAAAAATCATGGAATTCACAACTGAAAATAGTTTTTGATTGTTTATTTGTGATTTACAAATTTAATTATTCTTGACAATTGTTGTTAAATGTTCATAATCATTAATTACTTTAATCAAAAATATATAATTTTTAATGTACCGTATGAATGATATTTTAACTCATTATCATCATATTGTTGCCACTTGTAATTAAACAATTATGTTTTCTTGTCTGGCGTCGAGTTTAATGTGATTAATGCGCTTAATTATTGTATATTTTAATTATTTCTTCTTAGAGAATAATTGGTTAATTAAAAAGGTGCAGCGAATTGCATTATCAGCACACAATATTTAACTGAATATATATAACCGTTAATTTTGCATTATCAGCACACAATATTTAACTAAATATATATAACCGTTAATACTTAATTAAATATTATATATTTTCCCATTGGGGAATTTGTCAACAAAGATTCATTATCTTCACCCTCCTTATGAAACTTATATTAATGACAACTGTTCCACTTTTAACCCCTTCTGTACCGGCGACGCCTTTTCCATTTTATTCTAGCTATATTTAGACGATCTGTGCAGTTTATGAAGGATGTGTGGTAGTAGAAAGGGTTAAGTGAGATAGCTCGAAGCCTGTTCATTGCTGGAGGCCCTTTTAAAAAACTGAATCAAATCGTCTTATAGTAGCCAGAATAAAGTTGAAAGACGTCGCCGGTACAGAAGGGGTTAATAACTATTGTCTGTATGTACGTACACGAGTGCACATGTTGACTTGGTACTATACACAGCAAGGAGTTGAAGTTAACCCCTATTGTACCGTTGACTACATTTATATGATGTATATGCTTAGGAAGGATATGTGGTCGCTAATAGGATTAATTAAGATAGTTTATAGCCTTTTAATGTGTAGACGTGTTTCCTAAGCTGAATATAATCTAATAGTAGCCAGAATAAAGTTGAAAGGCCGCTACGCGGTACTGAATGGGTTAGGTTTCGATCAGGGTCCAGAGAATATATATATATTCTCTGGACCCTGGTTTCAATACCACTATTACAAGGAGTGTTAGTGGTATCGAGGCCTATGTTCTATATATCTTCACTTGGCAAAAGTTTAAGGGGGGATGGCGCGCATTTATTTCCTCATTTATATAGGCCTATATGTTTATCAATTATTTAGTTTCCTCCCTAGACCTCCATCAAGCTTTAACAAACAAAAAAACACTCCCTCATGACCCTCCTTCAAGATAAATTTGTAAATTTTTCGATAGAAAGATGTCTCGGTCAAAGGCCGGTTTCTCTTAAATTACAGGCTCGCTATCGTTCGCCAGGAATATACCGACACGTAAATGACACGAAAAGTCTTAATATTGACAAAGAAATGGGGCGAAAAATGTGAAAATCGTCAAACTAATCGGCCGAACGTCATAACATCTGAAAACTAATGGGGCTAAACATGGTGAAGAAGGGTGACCCGAAAAACGACCCCTACTGAAGGGTTAACCGAAAGGGTTGGTGGTTGGGGGAGTGCCTTCACGTAATGTTATATATATTCTATCTTTCACAAAGTCTATCATAGTAACATTAGGTACAAACACCTTAGAAACTATCAATTGATCTGTTGTCGTTTTACTTTTCTTTTTTCTAGTTTCCTTTTCAATAGTCAATGAGATGCCTCATTAGTCTAGCACTCTAGATCATTACTTACTTACCACCAATCACTCATTAATCAAGCCCAAAATAATTGGAAATTATGATGATTACCATGTTCAATCACGATTTTTTTCCGTAATGGCAACTGTCCCTCTAATCGATGCGTTTAAGTGGGGGTGTAGTGGGTGTTGGTGGAAGCAACCACAATCTCCCCCCCCCCCTTCGCTTTTTCAAGATACATTACAGTAACATTTGTACATTTGTCGGTAGAAAAATTGTCCCGGTCCGGTACATCGCTCACCAGGAAAAAATATAAACACTTAAATGGCACGAAAGTTCTTAATATTGACACAAAAATGGGGTGAAAGTTCTTAAGATCACCAAACTAATGGGGCGAACGTTTTATATTGTCAAAACTAATGGAATTACAAGATCAAATGGGTGAATACCTCTTACAAAAAATATTTAGAGGAACAGGGACAAAAGATAAGACTTGTTTGTAGTAAGTGTTCTACCTAAATAAATATGAAAGAAGCATCAAATAAAAGGGGATGCCACTAAATCATCCATCACGTTCAGAAACCACAATAACCACTGTTCGCCCCATCATCCATGTATCTTTGACAAAACTAACCATATTATATGAAGTGAGACAGAAATAGAAATGTAGTGTCTTATATAGGAGTGAAAGAAGCACCAAATCGAAGAGGATGCCACCAAACCATCCATCACGTTCAGAAACCACAATAACCACTGCTCGCAAAGCTAACCCTATTATATGAACTGAGACAAAAATAGAAATGTAGTAAGTGTCTTGTCTATATAGGAATGAAAGAAGCACCAAATCAAACCGGCTGCCACCAAATCCTCCATCACGTTCAGAAACCACAATAACCACTGCTCGTCCCATCATTCATGCATCTTTAACAAAACTAACCATATTATATGAAGTGAGACAAAAATATGAATGTAGTAAGTGTCTTGTCTATATAGGAATGAAAGAAGCACCAAATATGAATGTAGTAAGTGTCTTGTCTATATAGGAATGAAAGAAGCACCAAATATGAATGTAGTAAGTGTCTTGTCTATATAGGAATGAAAGAAGCACCAAATCAAAGCTGCTGCAACCAAACCATCCATCAAGTTCAGAAACCACAATAACCACTGTTCGCCTCATCATTCATCACAGTCACCAACTCCCCCACACCCATCAGCCGGCGTCGTTGGTGTTGTGTTTATCGTAGTAACACAAAAACAACCAAGCTATCCGTCCATTATTGTCGGGAATCGCCCATAGCCACTCACACGATCTCGCTATCCATCATCACATTCAGCATACTGGCTATTTTAAGGGTTGAGTTATATATTATATGTATTTATATATTTCCTTAGCAACTGATTCGGTGATACGTAATTGAAAATTAAGAAATTACGGTATTGTTTATGTGCTTCATAAAAAACTAGTCTGGTTTCAAAAGTCACTGATCTTGGTGGTAAACATTTGAATTGAACACATTTGCCAAGCTGATGATATGTTTTGAAACGTTTCCTGTAAAACATATTTTTGTACTGAAAAATTTACAAATTTATCTTGGGGGTGTTTCCTTACGTTTGATAAGAGTATTGAAGAGCAAACTAACCTCAGTATGAGAAGAGGATTAAGCAGCAAACTATCCTCCCTCTCCTCCTCCTTAACCCCACCATCCATCACTCCCATAACTACCACAACCATAGGCCACCACTACCAGGACCACCAGGATAATGGTAGTTATGGTAGTAGTAGTAGGAGGGCAGCCTGCACGCCTCTGAGTTTCGCCATTAAAACCCAGCAACTTATTGACCGGAAGGGGATACATTCCGGCCCACACGGCTGTATTGCCTTCGCTGTATCGGCTCTATTTCTACCCCACTTCTCTCCAATTTTACCCGCTGTGCTCTCCCCCCCCCCCATCCTCGTGAAAACAACGACATATATTTTTGTCGCCCCAGTTAAAGTTAAAACAAAACCTCCCAAAACCAACGTGCACCTTTATTTTCATCTCTAAGTTTAGCAAGTAGATGTCTCCCTTTACAAACACCATCACCTACGATTCCTCTTATATTCTCTCCCGGCAAAGAACACTAATGCGCCTTTACAAACTTTTGAAATTACGAAATGAGGTTAGACGGAGCGCGCGCGCGCGCTAGGGACTAGAATAATAGGCCCCTCTTGGTTTGTTTACATGCGCCACTGCCGATCGCCTTTTGTTCACGCTCGGGAGGCGACGAGAGCCAATCAGGGCGCAGTAACGAGTTATTCAGCGACCAATCACATTAGGGCCGGACTGGACGCTGCCGGGGTCCCTAATAAACACATTCTTGCTCCCAGGGACGCTCCAGATTACTCCAGCACCCACACTTTACGACGCTATTTCCTCTCACATTTATCAGCTACTACTACTGTTACTACTCTCTCTCTCTCTCTCTCTCTCTCTCTCTCTCTCTCTCTCTCTCTCTCTCTCTCTCTCCTACGTCCACTTTCCGTACGTCTGTGTCATTGTACTGTTATGTAATGCTTCCTTCCTCCTTTGTCATCAACATTCTCCATCTCTCCTAATCTCGTATTTTATCTGTTATTCCTCTCTCCTCCCCTTCGCCATTTTTCCGTTGCCTCTGATTACAAGTTCCTCAGTTTCATTATCGTGGCATTTTATTTTTCGGAGTCTGAAGCCCTTCTCTCAATATTATCAAGTTCAGCTAATTATTCGTTCATGATTATCTCTCACTCTCACTCTCACTCTCACTCTCTCTCTCTATCTCTCACCATAAATATTCAGTGTGTATATATTTGTTGTAAACTTTTAGTCCGTTATGTTTACCTTTTAATGGTTTTTTCCCCTGGCTTTGAAGGTCTGGTGAAGAAACGTTCCCCCTTTTCTTGGTCACCTATTCTCACTCACTCTCACTCTCTCTCTCTCTCTCTCTCTATCTCTCTCTATCTCTCTCTATCTATCTGTCTCTCCCGCTATCTATATCTATCTATCTCTCCATCTATCTATTTATCTATCTTATCTATCTATATAACTATCTCTCTCTCTCTCTCTCTCTCTCTCTCTATCTATCTATCTGTCTCTCCCGCTATCTATATCTATCTATCTCTCCATCTATCTATTTATCTATCTTATCTATCTATATAACTATCTCTCTCTCTCTCTCTCTCTCTCTCTCTCTCTCTCTGTCTCTCTCTATATATATATATATATATATATATATATATATACCCGGTATATATATTCTGATGTTTTCCTTGGGCTTTGAAGGCCTTTTGAAGAAATGGTCTTTTTCCCGTCCACCCTTTTCACCTCCATTTTTGTCGTTTTTGTCGCTTTGCTTCTCGCCGTTCGTCTTTTTAATTATTTATCTATATATATCTATCTATCTATGTATGTGTCTCTTTATTTATTTGTTTGTTCATATTCCACTCTTATTTATTGATTGCTTTTACGATTTTCATTCGAATCAATACCACTTCGATGGAAAACTGAAGTCTGTCTGATCAACGTACTTATGTAACACACCCACCCAAACACCCCCCCCCCCTCTCTCTCTCTCTCTCTCTCACTCACTCACTCACTCACTCACTCACTCACTCACTCACACTCACACACTCTCTCTCTCTCTCTCTGGGACAATTGGGACACCTGGGACAATTTCTACTACGATGACTATTTGTTTTCGGACGATGGAGTTCATCTGAACCAGGTGGGAGCAGCGCGTTTTGGGCGTCTTCTCAACGATGCGGTGAAGGATTTTCGGAGAAGAAATCGACTCAGCACAGGACAACCAGGAAGGAGGACCGAAGACAGCGAGGACGGCAATCTACAAAGGAATTAAATACTAATCCGTCAAGAACCGCGAATTTGGATAAAGCTCCACCAACACGACCCAAATTCAAAACCGTCAGGGATAACGACCGAGGACCGAGGACAGCCATGAATGTAAATGTAGATCCGACCAGAACCAAAAAATCGATGAAAGAACGATCTGCGAGTTCTAAAACCGCAACTTTAAAGGTTTTCTATGCAAACGCTCGTAGCATACGCAATAAATTTTCAGATTTAGAGGAACTAGTGTTTACAGAAAATTATGATGTGATTGGCATAACAGAATCTTGGCTCCATACACAAGATAGAGACTTTTTAGCAGAGTATTCACTTCCCGGTTATGTAATGTTTGAGAACAGCCGAATAAATAAAAAATGGAGGTGGCGTTTTATTTTATATCAAAGAAAGTCTTAACCCGACCCTCGTGTCAAAACCTCAAATTGTGAACGTCGACACATCTTTTGTGCTAATAAAGAATAATAAAGGTACAAAAATAATACTTGCGTTAATATACAGACCTCCAGCTCAATCAGTGCAAACTGACCGAGAAATTTACGAACAAATTGCAGATGTAAGTAACTCACAAGATACCGTAATTTTTGGCGACTTTAATTTACCTGTGACCAAGTGGGGCGATACTCTTACTTCACACTCCGGACATGACTTGTATACGAACTTGCAAGAGAGTTCGCTTTATCAATTTGTTCGAATGCCGACCCGTGGTAATAACGTTCTTGACATTGTACTTGCAACAAAAGAAGAATTGATAGAGAATTTGAATGTTGGTGATGAATTCAGTAACAGCGACCATCGTACGATAACTTTCACTTTAAACTTTACTAGTAACGAACCAAATAGTAGCATCGAAAAAGTCCCTAATTTCAAGAAAGCAAACTTCCCTAAACTTAGAGCTATGTTTAAAGAAACTGACTGGAGCTTTTTAATTAACAATAACGACATAAATACATCTTGGAAGTTATTCGAAACCACTTACCTAAAAGCAGTGCAAGACTGCATACCATCGAAAATACGGCGTCCAGGCCATAATAATAAGCCCAAATGGTGGAATAAAGAGATTTCAAACTGCCTGCTTGCTAAAAAATTTGCTAATGATAGATTAAAATCCTCACAAAATGACGAAGAACGGGTGAAATTTGTAGAGCTACGACGCAACGCCAAAAAGTTAATTAAGCAAAGTAAAAAGACCTTAGAGTTACACATTGCAAATCAAAGTAAAACAAACCCCAAACAATTCTATATTTATATCAGAAAAAAAAAAATAAGTTACTTCAGCTGTTTGACCGTTAGTCGAAGAAAATGGAGAATACACCAAAGACGAAGTACAAATGAGTAATGCCCTCAATACCTTCTTTGCATCAGTTTTTTACAACAGAAGACCTCAGTGATATCCCTACACCATCGCCGATTCAGATTGATAATTCAGATGTTCTAAGCAATATCACCGTTACAGAGAGAGAAGTATTGAATTGTTTAGATAAACTCAAGGTAAATAAAACGCCAGGACCTGATACAATCTCGCCTAGAGTTCTAAAGGAAGCTAAGAATGAGCTCTCCAAACCACTGACATTACTATTCAATAAATCCTTGCAGTCTGGAACTATGCCTGATCAGTGGAAGCTAGCCAACGTAACACCGATATTCAAAAAAGGCAGCAAATCCCTACCCAGTAACTATCGTCCAATTAGCTTAACCTCAGTTGTATGTAAAATGCTAGAAACGGTCATACGAGACAGACTCGTAAATCACTTAGAGGAAAATAACATACTTAAAGATACTCAACACGGCTTTCGTAAAAAACGTTCCTGTTTAACAAACCTCTTAGACTTCTTCCACGATATCCTCAACCTCTACGATGAGAGTAAAGCTGTAGATATTATATACCTTGATTTTCAAAAGGGCTTTGACAAAGTTCCCCACAAACGTTTACTGCTAAAACTAAAAGCGCATGGAATACAAGACGGTGTGTTGAAATGGATAGAAAATTGGCTCAGCAACAGAAAGCAAAGGGTAGTCATAAACGGTAAGGCATCTAAATGGACCAATGTAAGTAGCGGGGTACCCCAGGGATCGGTACTAGGACCAATTCTCTTTCTAATTTACATCAACGACATAGATGAGGGTCTCACCTGCACAATCTCAAAATTTGCTGACGATACAAAAATTGCAAATAGCGTACTCTCAAAAGAACAAGTTGACGATATGCAACACAATCTAGATAAATTGTCATGTTGGGCCCAAATTTGGCAAATGAGTTTCAATGCGGATAAATGTAAAGTACTACATGTCGGATACCTAAATGAGAAAGCAAACTATTCGATGAATGGCACTCAGCTTAAGAATGTAAACAGAGAAACTGATCTGGGAGTAACAATATCGAGTAACCTAAAACCGAGTCAACAATGTTCAGAAGTTGTTAAGAAGGCAAACAAAATAATTGGCTTTATAGGCAGGTCATTTGAGCATAAATCCAAAGAAGTTATCCTAACCCTTTACAATTCCTTAGTCCGCCCTCTTCTGGAATACTGCGTTCAATCCTGGTGCCCTTATTACCAAAAGATATAAACAAGCTAGAACGAGTTCAACGTAGAGTTACCAAAATGATACCTAGCCTAAAGAACAAACCATACGAAGAGCGTCTTAGAGAATTAAATCTATTTCCTTTAACCCAGCGCAGATTAAGAGGAGACTTAATTCAAGTGTTCAAAATCATCAAAGGCATCGACAATATGAACTGTAGTAAGTACTTCACTATCGACCAATTTAATTACACGCGGGGGAAACGGTTGCAAAATTATTGGTAAATCTTTTAACTCGCACGAATCTAAGAATTTCTTCTTCAATCGAGTTGTCAACTTGTGGAATGGGCTTCCCCGAGACGTTATAGACTGCAGCACCGTTGATTCATTTAAATTCCGCCTAGACAAATATCTCGCATCAAACCCGCGACTGACTGCGTTTGTAAATGAATAACTTTATCCTCCCCTCAGTTACTAACCCATATGTCCCCTACTAACTTCCTAGTCCTGCCACGTTAGTGGCAGGGCAGTAGTTCCCTTTCCAATGTTCCCTTACCCACTCTAAACCACTGTTTGGACACTTGATCCTCAGTGTTTTGGAGGACAAGCAACCTAGAAGGGTCACTAGACCTGTTGTTGCTTGATTTCCTTTGTACTCCTTTGTACTCCTTTGTACTCCTTGTACTCTCTCTCTCTCTATCTCTCTCTCTCTCTCTCTCTCTCTTATCTATCTCTCTCTCTCTCTCTCTCTCTTTTTCTCTCTCTCTCTCTCTCTTCTCTATCCTCTCTCTCTCTCTCTCTCTCTCTTCCCCCTACACAACTTAATATCTGGGGTTTTTCCTGGTTGCCAAGATTCGTCCGTGAGACATGACTCCAGCTTGGCTCAGTGCCGGACAGCCCCCCTGGTGCATAGCGTCCGTAGGGGTAGTGATAGCGTTCGTGGATGCTGTGGTTTGTTTGGCAGTTTTTGGTTGTTGTGGTAGGTTGTGGTGTGGTGGCAACGTTCGTGGATGTTGTGGTAGTTTGTGTTGGGTGGCAACGTTCGTGGTTGTGGTGGTAGTGTTCGTGTTTGGGGTGGTAGTGATCGTGGTTGTGGTGGTAGCGTTCGTGGTTGTTCTGGTAGTTTGTGGTGGGGTGGTAGCGTTCGTGGTTGTGTTGGATGTGGTGGTACCTTTCGTGGTTTTTGTGGTAGTTTTGTGGTGGGTGGTAGCGTTTGTGGTTTGTTTGGTAGTTTATGGTGTGGTGGTAACGTTCGTGGATGTTGTGGTAGTTTGTGGTGGGGTGGTAGCGTTCGTGGTTGTGGTGGCAGTATTCGTGGTTGTTGTGGTAGTTTGTGGTGGGGTGGTAGCGTCTGTGGTGGGTGTGGTGGTAGCGTTCGTAGTTGGTGCGGTAGTTTGTGGTGGGTTGGTAGCTTTCGTGGTTGTGGGGGTAGCGTTCGTGGCTGTGTGGTAGTGTTCTTGGTTGTTGTAGTTTGTGGTTGTGGTGGTAGCGTTCGTAGTCGGTGTGGTAGGTTTACTGTACATTGTGATTCGATGAGGGAGTGTCGGCTGTCTTGGTAGTTTTGTGAGAAATGAAATATGTCATAGTGCAAGAACTTTTATTGGTGCTTTAAAGGGTGCTGTTGTAATGGAAATTATAATTAACTTCAAACCAGTTCACAATAATATATATAATTAAAAATGGCATTGGAAAACAAATCTGAATAATTATCCAGAGCGAAGAATAAAGAAACTAGTTACATGATTTCTCCATTTACACTAATTACGCTTGGTAGTCATATTCGTATATTTGTAATGATTGTGTATATTTCTCTTAATACAACACATTATTTAACCCGTACAGTACCAGCGACGTCTTTTTGTTATATTTCACCTGTATTTTAGACGATTTTATGAAGCTTAGGAAGGGTATATGGTAGCTAAAAGAATTAATTGAGATAGTCTGTAATCTTTTAACGGATAGACATCCTTCCTAAGCTGAATAAAACCGTAAAATAGCGGCCAGAATATAATGACAGGGATGTCATCGGAACTGAATGGGTTAATATCAATTTGTATTCACATTTGTATACGGTATTATAATTCCGGTAAAGTGTATAAGAAATCAAAGTCAAATATATGAAAGAACCTGTCATTGAATAGTGTGTTAAAGTTAATATATCAATATGAAATACATGAATTATAGATTGAACTAGGCAAAGGAGTTGGGACTAGGAAATATAAAA
The DNA here is from genome assembly GCA_032716605.1 of Paralithodes platypus. Taxonomy (NCBI): domain Eukaryota; kingdom Metazoa; phylum Arthropoda; class Malacostraca; order Decapoda; family Lithodidae; genus Paralithodes; species Paralithodes platypus. Next base: position 34,915,686 of record CM064509.1, read on the forward strand.
TGTAGCTAAATGTGTTTAGGGGACAGTGGCTGTTTGTGCGGTCTATTAATTAATGTATTCACATATATATATAGATAGATATATATATATTTATATATATATATATATATATTATATATATATATTAGAATATATATACTGTATATATATATATATATATACCGGTTATATGTATAAAAAAAAAATTTTTTTAGCTTCCTCCCTAGACCTCCATCAAGCTTAAAAAAACACCCACTAGACGTATAGATTTGTAAATTTTTCAGTAGAAAAATTTCCCGGCCAATGGCCGATTCCTTCTAATATTACAGGCTCGCTTTCGCTCGCCAGGAAAAAATCGACACCTAAATGGCACGAAGGGTCCTAATATTGACAAAGAAATGGGGTGAAAGGTCATAAAATCCCCAAACTAATGGAACCAACGTCTTAAAATCTCAAAACTAATGGGGCTAAACATTAGGGAGAAGGGGGTCCAGAAAAACGGTCTGTCTCTCCTTTAATATACGAAACAAAGGAACACTACAAACCAAACTAAAATATGTTAGTAACGTGTAGCGAAAGGGGAGATGGGTCGTTTTTCTGGGCCCTCTTCTTCCTCCTGTTTAGCCCCATTACGTTTCAGATTTTATGACCATCGGCTCATTAGTTTGGCAATTTTAAGATCTTTCACCCAATTTCTTAGTCAATATTAAGACTTTTCGTGTCATTTGGTGTCGATTTTTTCCTGGCGAGCGAAAGCGAGCCTGTAATTTATGAGGAACAGGACATGTTTCTATCGAAAAATGTACACATTTATCGTGAAGGTGGGTCTGTGGGTGTTTATTTTAATCTTTATGGATGTCTAGGGAAGAAACTAGAATAATTATATATATATACCGTACACAAGAAAATAATTCCCCCCCCACCCTTAAAATGAGCCAACCACCAGCCACTGGACCTAATAGCCATACAATATACAGCGGCTAAGGTCCGACCTCATGCCCTTCAACTTAATGTAGCCAAAATGTATTACTCCAGGATATTAATTTATTATAGTGGCATTGTAGATATTGTCAACACGTCTGGTGGACTGCAGGATATATCAAATCCTCTCACAAAAATACAAACAACTAATTTAATTATGCTTCTATAATTTCAACATGTTCCTAAAATATTGAACTTAGAGTATATTAAAGGTTACTTGGTGATTAAAACCTAACTGATTGCAACGAGCTTCTATGGAAATATGACTGCTGGCAAGTGGTGGTACTTCACAAATTCGGTTTAATGTCCTACTAAAAGCTGTTTCGAAAGTTTTAGAATTATGGGGAAGAATAGTCGAATCATGATCTCACAAGTTAACATGTCTATGGTCGTATAAACCTACAGTATAAGGCCTTAGCTCTATTGGATATATTTAATTATATATGACATGGTATTTGTATTGAGATTGACTGTATTTATTCATTTCAGGAAATGTAAAGATTGTATATTTACACGTCTATAGTCATGGTCTATCTATCTATTTATCTATTGCCTTACGCCGTGATCCCCGAAGGGGTGGCCAAAGTCATGGTACGGTATTTAAAAGCTTGGACAACCTAATGTAGGTTTTTATGTAGTTAATAGGTGTCTTGTTAAATTTCATCCTTTCAGATTATACATTGCATCACGATTATTTGTAAATGTCTATTGATTATTGCAAATACGTAATTATGTCATAAGTTATGACATAATTACGTATTTACAACTCGCTATAGGCAGTTCTGCCTTTTGCCTCCCTCAATCACATAGAAAAAAGAAAAAAAAAATATGACTCATAACATGTTTTTTTTTCTTCTATGTGATTGAGGGAGGCAAAAGGCAGAACTGCCTATAGCGAGTGCCTCCCCCATAGTTGAAAGAGTGACAGGGCCAAAATCAAGGGACGTTCGAGCCAAAATGCCTGGACACACGGAGTTTGAAGCAATTTAAGTCATAGGAAGAGGGAAAGACTGATTCTGGGAGAGAGTTCCAGAGCTCAGCTGTTGAGTAGAAGAAAGTTTGAGAGTAACGTTTCACTCTTGGGTTGGAGAGTTGCACAGAGTACGGGTGGGATTGAGTTGCAAGACGGGTACCACGTGCCCTACGTAAAGGAGGTGGTATACACTGGAAAGCTCTGAGGAACACTTATTATTATAGTAGCGATAGAATAGCGAGAGAGATGCAACATTGCGGTGGAGAGAGAGAGATTGCAGAGAGTTGGTGGGTGGACGGGAGTTAATGATACGAAAGGCCTTCCTTTCAACTTTGTCTAGGAGAGCGGTGTGAGAGGAACCTCCCCACACATGTGAACAATACTCATACAAGGACGCACTATGCCCCTGTACAGAGCAAGAAGCTGTTCAGGGGAAAAGAACCCCCTAAGGCGATTGAGCACACCCAGTTTCTGGGAAGCTGCCTTAGCAAGACTGGTAATATGGTTCTTCCAACTGAGAGCAGAAGAAAAAGAGACACCAAGAATATTGAGAGAAGATGAAGGATTGATTTTTGTATTGTTGAAGAATAAGGGATAGTCCGCTGGGAGTTCCTTACGGGTAGATAGATGGAGAAATTGGGTTTTGGAAGCATTAAAGGTAACAAGGGTTTCTCTGCCCCAATTGGAGATAGTATTTAGATCAGAATTT
>CM064509.1:34918427-34947127 GCA_032716605.1 Paralithodes platypus
ATATTCGTATATTTGTAGGATTGTTGTGTATATTTCTTCCTAATACAGCACATTATTTTAACCCCCGCTACAGTACCAGCGACTTCCCTCGTATTTTTGTCTTTATATTTCACCTGTTATTTTAGACGATTTTATGAATCAAGCTTAGGAAGGGTTATATGGTTTTAGCTTAAAGAATCCAACTTTTGAGGATACAGTCTGTCCCTCTTTTAATCGGATTAGAAATCCCTTTTTTCCCTTTTAAGCTGAATAAAACCGTTAAATAGCCTGGCCCAGAATAGAATATAATGACAGGGATGTTCATCGGAACTGACAAAAACCCTGAATGGGTGTTTTTTTGTTAAATTCAATTGGTATTCACATTTGTATACCGGTAATTATAAACGTCATGGTTAGTAAAATTAGTTCGTTTAACAGTGTATAAGAAATTCAACCGTCAAATATATGACCCCAAGAAGCACCGGTCAATTGTGAATACGTGTGTGGTAAACACGTTTTACTCTCATCAACTATGAAAATACAGGAAGAATATAGACTTGAATCTAGGCAACAAAAGGGAGTTGGGACTAGGACAATATAAAAATGTAGCCTACAAGGTTTGTTAAGGGGGCCCCCACCACGTGGCCCTGTTTGTGCAGTCTCATTACCTATTAAATTGTATTCACATATAATATACTTAACTAGAGATATCTTTTATAGATATATATATCTAATATTATATAGATCATATAATATATATAAGATATACAGTATACAGTATAGATACGGCAGAACATAATATATATATATATATATATATCCTATATATACTATATATATATATATATATATAACCGGTAATATGTATAAGTTTTTCTTTTTTTTTTTAGCTTCCTCCCTAGACCCTCCATCAAGCTTAAAAAAAAACACCCACTAGACGTATACGATTGGTAAATTTTTCAGTTACAGACAAAATTTCACGGTCAATGGCCCCCCGCATTCCTTCTCCATATTACCGGCGCGCTTCTCGCTCGCACCAGGACAACAAAAATCGACCACATAACATGCGCACGAAAGGTTCCTAATATTGACAAAGAAATGGGGTGAAAGGTCCACTAAATCCCCAAACTAATGGAAACCAACGTCGTTAAAATCTCAAATACTAATGGGGCTAAACATAAGGGAGGAGAAGACGAGGGAGGGTCCAGAAAAAACGGTTCTTTTGGCTTTCTCTCCTTTAAATACCTACCGAAAAACAAAGCCCGAAACACTACAAAATACCAAACTAAACATATGTTGTAAAACGGGTCGTTGTACGCGAAAGGGCGTGTTGGAGATGGGGCGTTTTTTCTGGGCCCCCCCCCCCTCTTCCTTCATCCTGTTTAGGCCCCATTAACGTTTCAGATTTTATGGACCCTCGGCTCATTAGTTTGCGCAATTTTTTATAGATCTTGCACCCAATTTCTTAGTCAATTATTAAGGACTTTTCGTGTCATTGGGTTGTAGATTTTTTTTTTACTGGCGAGCGAACAAAACGGGCGAGCCTGTTAATTTATCCGAGGAACAGGGGACATGTTTCTTATCGAAAATGGTACAAACATCACGTCTGATGTTGACAGGGGGGTGGACGTCTTTGGGGTGTTTTATTTTAAGCTTTATGGATGTCTAGGGAAGAAACTAGAATAATTATATATATATATACCGTACACAAGCAAATAATTCCCCCCCCCCCCCCCCACACCCTTAAAATGAGCCAACCACCAGCCACTGGACCTAATAGCCATACAATATACAGCGGCTAAGGTCCGACCTCATGCCCTTCAACTTAATGTAGCCAAAATGTATTACTCCAGGATATTAATTTATTATAGTGGCATTGTAGATATTGTCAACACGTCTGGTGGACTGCAGGACATATCAAAGCCTCTCACAAAAATACAAACAACTAATTTAATTATGCTTCTATAATTTCAACATGTTCCTAAAATATTGAACTTAGAGTATATTAAAGGTTACTTGGTGATTAAAACCTAACTGATTGCAACGAGCTGCTATGGAAATATGACTGCTGGCAAGTGGTGGTACTTCACAAATTCGGTTTAATGTCCTACTAAAAGCTGTTTCGAAAGTTTTAGAATTATGGGGAAGAATAGTCGAATCATGATCTCACAAGTTAACATGTCTATGGTCGTATAAACCTACAGTATAAGGCCTTAGCTCTATTGGATATATTTAATTATAATTATATGACATGGTATTTGTATTGAGATTGACTGTATTTATTTATTTCAGGAAATGTAAAGATTGTATATTTACACGTCTATAGTCATGGTCTATCTATCTATTTATCTATTGCCTTACGCCGTGATCCCCGAAGGGGTGGCCAAAGTCATGGTACGGTATTTAAAAGCTTGGACAACCTAATGTAGGTTTTTATATAGTTAATAGGTGTCTTGTTAAATTTCATCCTTTCAGATTATACATTGCATCACGATTATTTGTAAATGTCTATTGATTATTGCAAATACGTAATTATGTCATAAGTTATGACATAATTACGTATTTACAACTCGCTATAGGCAGTTCTGCCTTTTGCCTCCCTCAATCACATAGAAAAAAGAAAAAAAAATTATGACTCATAACATGTTTTTTTTCTTCTATGTGATTGAGGGAGGCAAAAGGCAGAACTGCCTATAGCGAGTGCCTCCCCCATAGTTGAAAGAGTGACAGGGCCAAAATCAAGGGACGTTCGAGCCAAAATGCCTGGACACACGGAGTTTGAAGCAATTTAAGTCATAGGAAGAGGGAAAGACTGATTCTGGGAGAGAGTTGCAGAGCTCAGCTGTTGAGTAGAAGAAAGTTTGAGAGTAACGTTTCACTCTTGGGTTGGAGAGTTGCACAGAGTACGGGTGGGATTGAGTTGCAAGACGGGTACCACGTGCCCTACGTAAAGGAGGTGGTATACACTGGGAAAGCTCTGAGGAACACTTATTATTATAGTAGCGATAGAATAGCGAGAGAGATGCAACATTGCGGTGGAGAGAGAGAGATTGCAGAGAGTTGGTGGGTGGACGGGAGTTAATGATACGAAAGGCCTTCCTTTCAACTTTGTCTAGGAGAGCGGTGTGAGAGGAACCTCCCCACACATGTGAACAATACTCATACAAGGACGCACTATGCCCCTGTACAGAGCAAGAAGCTGTTCAGGGGAAAAGAACCCCCTAAGGCGATTGAGCACACCCAGCTTCTGGGAGGCTGCCTTAGCAAGACTGGTAATATGGTTCTTCCAACTGAGAGCAGAAGAAAAAGAGACGCAATGAATCATGAGAGAAGATGAAGGATTGATTTTTGTATTGTTGAAGAATAAGGGATAGTCCGCTGGGAGTTCCTTACGGGTAGATAGATGGAGAAATTGGGTTTTGGAAGCATTAAAGGTAACAAGGGTTTCTCTGCCCCAATTGGAGATAGTATTTAGATCAGAATTTAAGAGTTCTATGGCTTCATTTCGTTTGTCGTTGAGGGATTGCTGGCTGGGGCGTTCTGAAAAAACTAATGGAGTAGTGTAAGGTTGAGTCGTCTGCGTATGAATGGATGGGAATTGAGGTACAGTTGAGGAGATCATTTATAAAAATTAGAAAGAGAATAGGAGATAGGACAGAGTCCTGAGGAACACCGGAGTTTATAGGGTGAGGAAGTGAACAATGGCTGTCCACAACTGCGGCTATGGAACGGCCGGAAAGGAAATTAGAGACAAAGGCACAGATGGAGGGATAGAAACCGAAGGAGGGTAGTTTAGAAATTAAGATTTGTGCCAGACTCTATCGAAGGCTTTCGATATATTTAGTGCAATAGAAAAAGTCTCACCGAATTCCCGAAAGGAGGATGATCAAGAGTTAGTAAGATATGAAAGAAGATCACCAGTAGAGCGACCCTTAAGGAAGCCATACTGGCGATCTGAGAGCAGATTATGAGAAGAGAAATGAAATTTGGAAGCAAGAATAGTTTCAAAAACTTTAGAAAGACAAGAGATGAGAGCAATTGGACGATAGTTGGAGGGTTGAGAGCGGTCACCCTTCTTTGGGACAGGTTGAATGTGAGCAAATTTCCAGCATGAAGGGAAGACGTTAGAGGATAGACAGAGATGAAAGAGTTTGCCTAGGCAGGGAGTCAGCACGGAAGCACAGTTTAGAACAACAGGAGGAACACCGTCCGCCGGACCGTACGCCTTTTTAGTATTAAGCCCAGAGAGGGTAGAAAGTACATCTTTAGAAGAAATTAGGATATTAGGCATAAGAGAGAGGAGGGTGGAGAGGGAGGAATAGCACCGGAATCATCCAAGGTGGAGTTTCTAGCAAAAGTTTGAGCGAAGAGTTTAGTATCTTGGTGGTGCTAAAAGTGGTATTAAGGGGAGATGGGTCTTTTTCTAGAACCCCTTCTTCCTTTTGTTTAGCTATGTAATGTTTCCATTAGTTTTCAAATTTTAAGATGTTTGCCCCATTAGTTTGTCGATTTTAAGACCTTTCGCCCCATTTCTTTGTCAATATTAAAACCTTTCGTTTTCGATTTTTTCCTGGCGAACGATAGTGAGCCTGTAATTTTCTACCGAAAAATGTACAGAATTAATCTAGAAGGGGGATCTAATGGATGATATTTTAAGTTTGATGGAGGTTTAGGGAGGAAACTAACAAAATAATAAATATATGAAATAATCGACCAACAAAATATACCCTTCCCCCTAAAGGCTAGTGGATAATTATTTTAATGTTATTGATTATAATATTGTTATTGTAATCAAATAATTTTACAAATACACAGGAGGGTATGGGGGTGGATTAGGACTGTTATTATGAACGTGCTGATAGTACAGTTTATATAATGATATGGTTGTAGTATGTACAGTAAGTGATCATAGGTGTACCGGTGTTAACTGATACCGATTGTTGTTGTTTTTTTTAAGGTAGGGGGGGGGGGGGGGGAGAGGCACCACAGAGTGGGTGGGGGGAAGAGAAAGTAGGAAAGATGAAATACAGTGAAAGAGTATAGTTGGTGGGCCGGCCACCTTGCTGTTTTTGTTTATTTATTGTTCATATAATTTTTTCATTATAATTTTTCTATGGCAAAATACAGTGGTGCTGAGGGCTGCTTGCTAAACCTAATCTATTCCCATGTTGCAAGAATGGGCTTAAGCTGTGGTAATTGCAGGTTTGAGGACTTATGATCCTAGCTGGCGACAGTTCTGTAAATTTCCTGCATTTATTTAGTTACATTTGTAGCTAAGCTAAGGTGGGTCCTGCTGTCAGGATAGCTAGCTAGCTGATAAGCATTTAGGTATAAATAGGGTCTGGTTCCTCCTCGTTTATGATACTGAGGCTGCTTGGAAAGTTTCTGTTAAAGTGTCTTTATGTGTTGTCTTTTGTCTATTATTGTGTTGTATGTGTTTTCGTCTATGGCTTCTATTTTGGTGCGATACTTGTTATTGATGTGTAAGTTGAAATGCAAATAAATAAGTTACCAAAGCATGCAACAGTGTGTGTGTGTGTGTGTGTGTGTGTGTGTGTGTGTGTGTGTGGGGGTGGGGGGGGTATGTGTGAGAAAAAGAAAGAGAAGGATAGAGTAAGTGTAGAGTTGGGTGCGTATCGGTGTAAGAGAATGAGTTGTGTGTGTATTTTCAGGATTTACGCAGTGCACTCGTTACGCAATGTTGACAGTTGTGGTGAGGCTTCCCTTTCGGCCATGTTTATACAGTAGGCAGTGATGGTAGGAAATTAGGTGATGATAGGCTAATTGGAGTTATCCCAGCGAATTATGCCTGGAGCTGCGAGAGAGAGTGAGAGTGTGTGTGTGTGCGCCATAGTTGTTTTCGCCGTGAATGATAGCAGGGCCATAGCAATGAAAAGCAATGGTAAGTGGTTAAGTTAGTGAGCGATGGAGGGAGTTGTGACAGAGTGAGGGTGAGAGATGATCTGCCAGTAATTGTTGGCGGATTTTGCGACATTGGCCATTTTCGTGCGTTGCTGGTGGCAGATGGGTGGTGGGTAGTTGGGGTATTGACTTATGGTGGTGGTGATGGTTAAGGGGGGTCACCGGGTTTTGTTTATATTTCTCTCCTTTGCTCTGGCTTGTATCCATTCCGCCCCATTCAGCCAACTGTTTTCAGATGTTTATCCCCATCCAGGTGTCGATTTCTTCCTGGCAAGCGATAGCGAGCCAGCATTGTATGGAGAAATCCGGCTTCGCCAGAGACATTTTTCTATCGAAAAATTTATAAATCTAGCTTGCTGTCAAAACAAAAATATATATATGCTGGCTCGCTACCGCTCGCCAGGAAAATGTTGACACCTGGATGGGGGTAAACGTCTTAAAACAGTAGGCTGAATGGGGCCGAATGGGAGAGAAGAGAAAAAAGCGAGGTGGGCTCCCTTACGAATTGTGGTTATGGTGAATGTTAGTTTTGGCTGGTTTGCTTTTGTGTTCTTTACGCCATGGGCTGCAGATTGCTTGGCACTTGTGGCATAGAGTTATGATTGTGGTTATGGTGTTTGTGGTGAGGAAGTGTGGCTATTTTGAATGTTAGATTTGTCTGATTTGATACTGTGATCGTTACGTCAAGGTAGCAGATAGGTTGGTGGATGTGATGATACTGAGCTATGAAGGTAATGGTGGCGGAAGGAAATGTTGCTATGTTGACTTAGATTTTGGATGGTTGGCTACTGTGATCTCTACGTTACAGATGGGTTGGTAGTTGTGGCATCGAGCTATGATTGTGGCAGTGACGGGGAATTTTGGTTATGGTGAATAGATGGTGGTGACAGGAATTTTGGTTATGGTGAAGCCTAGTGCTGGCTGGTATCATATTAAGACCTGTACGTCATGGGTTGCTGATGGGCTGGTAGTTGTGATATGGAGTTATGATGATAGTGGTGGTGGTGGTGGCGGCGTGGTATTGTGGTTATGGTTAAGGGGGGTCACATTTTTTTGTTTGTTTTTTATCTTTCTCTCCTTTTCTCTCTTTCTCTTCTTTTCTCTCTTTCCCTGGCTTGTAATCTTTCGGCCCCATTCAGCCTACTTTTTAAAGACGTTTATCCCCATCCAGGTGTCGATTTCTTCCTGGCGAGCGATAGCGAGCCTGCATTGTATGGAGAAATCCGGCTTCGCCGGATACATTTTTCTATCGAAAAATGTACAAATTTAGCCTGCTGTCAATTTTGTTTTAACAAATATGCTGACTCGCTACCGCTCGCCAGTAAAAATCGACACCTGGATGGGGATAAACGTCTTAAAACAGTAGGTTGAATGGGGCCGAATGGATACCACCCAGAGAGAGAGGGAGAGAAAGAGAAAAAAGCGAGGTGGGTTCCCTTAATGTTTGATTGGCTGGTGTGCTATGGTGAACCTTACGTCAAGAGCAGCAGTTGGGTTTGTAGATGAGATACTGAGAGATGAGGGTAGTATAGAGGTGGTGGCCAGCAATTACGATTATGGTCAATATTAAATGTGGCTGGTTGGCTTTTGTGAAGTATCTGACCGAGGTATCCAGTTTAGCAATGGTTGGTGACGGTCGTAACAGTACATGTATGCATGTTTCCTCGAGATATTGAAGTGATTTATGTTACCCAATTGATTCCCTTTAACGTGTGTGTACAGATGGCAATGCGACATTTTGTAGTATTACCGGGAGTTAACTATCGAAGGCTTTAGTAAATGATGGTGATAGGTAATTAGTTAGTGAGAACTGGTTATCACTGGTAGTATGAACATATTGCTGGTAGCTTAAATAACCATGAAGGTATTAGTAACTGATGAATTTTGCTTGGAAGAGTATTTTTCAGATCTGTATACCCATGGAGTGTTAGTGGAAGTTCTATTTGGATAAACGCAAGTATCTCTATGATAATATACAGTAGGTGTGGGCGGAGGGGGGGGGGGGGGGGGGTATGTTATCTATCCTCTTCTCTTCCCGGTATCAAATTCGAACTCTTGCATACATTTTCCCTCACTCTTCCCCCCCCCCCCCTCCCCTCCCTGGATTGGTTGAGGCTGCCGCTCCACCCAAAAACTCCCCCTCAGCCCTTCAACAAATATAAAGATGTGTATTGTGGGCGTCAGTCAAGAGGAGAGAGAATTTTCCATCACCTACCATCCTACCCAGCTCTCACACATAATTATTATTATCATTAATATTATTTATTTATTTTTTATTTTTTTTTTGGTGGTGGTGGTGGTGGGGGGGGGGGGGGGCAAACAGAAAGGTTAGTGTTTTCCTAGAGACGTTTGATGGATGGGGCTTTTTTTTTGCTGGCCGGATTTAAAATGTCAGGGCTGTGTGTTTGTGATATATTTAATGTGTCTTGTCAGGTATAACGTGTGTCTGTGTGTGTGTTTTTGTTTTGTTTTATTGTGTGCGCGTGTGCATTGTGTGTGCGTTGTGTGTGTGTGTGTTCCTTTACTTTGCTTAATTAACTCTTTCAACGTGATGACTTTATATTTTAACTCGGCTAGATCATAAAAATTGCATTTAACTTCAGAGGGCATCTGAAGAACAAAAGGTTGACACACCCGAGTAAAATATGAACCAAATAATTAAATCTCCTTCATTACCGGCAATTGAAAACTTTAGTTAATTAAAACAAACCTTGTCAAGATTATTTTTCTAATTTTTGTCTACATTTTTCATCTTGGAGAACTTGCTTAGCTTTGTTCCCTATACCATCACATGTTTCGTTATTCATTTAGTATTCATATTGAACCATTAACACATTTCAAAGGCATTTGCATCAATTTATTTCTTCATTTATTAATATGCTTGAACCTAATTATTTCAAACTAACTTTATTGGTACCAATAAAAGTCGTAAATATTTTCTTCGCAAGTCCAGTAGCATTTCAACATGTTTTCAATTAAGTTCAATTGTTTTGCAACATACGTATTTATTATATTATTAAGGGCCGAAACAGAGAAAGGGGCGAGGGAACGCAAAAGTGGTCCCGAACCATAGGCATTGGAACTTTAAATGTTGTTTTTGTTCGGACTCTGTCTTCAATCGGCCACCCTCAGCTATTGGGTATATACTGTATGCCTGAGCATATACATACATGTTTTCCCTACCTCATTTATTAACCACCCTTAAACCAATTTAATTGAACTTAGCTATTTTCCATGGTATATATATATTAACAACTTACCTGTTATACCCGTTATAGTTGAAAGTATCAATAGAACATACCCTTTAATCATCATCTTTTCCCAATTTAACCTGATTTATTAAACCTGATTGAATTAATGTTAATACCAGGTTAAAGGTGATGAGTACAGTGAATTTAATTTAGTTAATTAAAATTAGGATTATGCATAACATACGTATTAACTTCCTAGCTCATTTATTAATTTCTGGCAACAGCAACTCGTAAATCATGGTTGGATATGTAATGGTGGTGTTGTGGTGGCAGCTTGGTGGTGGTGTTATTGTTGTGTTGTTGGTGCAATGGTGGTGTTATGGTGGTGGTGGTTTTATTGTAGTGATGGTGTTGGTGTATTATTATTTTGGTGGTGGTGTGATGGTGGTGGTGGTATTATGGTGATGGTGTTGTTATTGTGGTGGTGGTGTTTTGCTGGTGGTGTTGTTATTGTGGTGGTGGTGTTTTGCTAGTGGGTGTTGTGGTGGTAATGATGATGCTGTAGTAATGTTGTTATAATTAATTTCTGACAACAATAACGCATAACTATTGGTTAGTTTAGTGTGTGTGTGTGTGTGTGTGTGTGTGTGTGTGTGTGTGTATGTGTGTGTGTGTGACAGGCCAGTGTAATGTGACGTGTCCATGTGGCGACCGGGCATGCCAGGAATTATAATTGACCTGGTCTGTTGTGTTGTTGATGTGGTGGTGGTGATGTTGGTTTTTGGTGTTATTATTGCATAGTTGTGTTGTTGTTGTTCTGCTGTGATGTTGTTTTTAGTGATGGAGTTATGATGGTGGTGGTGCTGGTGTAATTATTTTTTGACAACAGTAACTACTAAATATAGGCTGGTTTGGGGTTTGTGTGAGTCTGTGATAGGTCAGTGTATTGTGACGTGTTCATGTAGATAATATTAAATAAATAATGGCTGGTTTGGGGTTTGTGTGTGTTTGTAGCAGACCAGTGTATTGTGACATGTCCATGTGCCGGCCGGGTATGACAGGAATTATAATGAATTGACCTGAGCTCTGGTGTTGTAATGTTGCTGTTGGTGTGGTTGTGGTAGTGTTTTTGGTGGTGCAGGTACCATGATGTGATGTTGATGCAGTGGTGCTAGTTTTGGTAGCGTTATGATGGTTCAAGTGTTGTTAGAGCAGTGTTGGTATTACTGTTATTACTTTAGCTCAGTAGAAGAGCATCAATAATATGTGGTAAAGGTATGTGTATATCTGTGTTAGGTAAGTGTATTGTGACGTGTTCTTGTGCAGCGGAAACATAATTGATCTTGGCCCTGGTGTTGTCATGTTATTGTTGTTGTTGCTGTGCTTGTGTTGTTAGTGGCATGGGTGATGTGATGTGATGTTTACGCAGCGGTGTTGGTTATGGCAGCGTCATGTTGGTACTGCCGCTTGTGTGATGGTTGTGATAATGTAGTTGTGGTAGTGCTGGGGTTGGTGTTGTGTGATGGTGATGTGGAGTGCTGTGGTGTTTGTGTGATGGTGTGATAGTAGCTGTGTTGGTGTTGTGTGATGGTGGTGATAATGTAGTTGTGGTAGTGCTGGGGTTGGTGTTGTGTGATGGTGGTGATAATGTAGTTGTGGTAGTGCTGGGGTTGGTGTTGTGTGATGGTGGTGATAATGTAGTTTGTGGTAGTGCTGGGGTTGGTGTTGTGTGATGGTGGTGCTAATGTAGATGTGGTAGTCCTGGGGTTGGTGTGTGTGATGGTGGTGATAATGTAGTTGTGGTAGTGCTGGGGTTGGTGTTGTGTGATGGTGGTGATAATGTAGTTGTGGTAGTGCTGGGGTTGGTGTTGTGTGATGGTGGTGATAATGTAGTTGTGGTAGTGCTGGGGTTGGTGTTGTGTGATGGTGGTGATAATGTAGTTGTGGTAGTGCTGGGGTTGGTGTTGTGTGATGGTGGTGATAATGTAGTTGTGGTAGTGCTGGGGTTGGTGTTGTGTGATGGTGGTGATAATGTAGTTGTGGTAGTGCTGGGGTTGGTGTTGTGTGATGGTGGTGATAATGTAGTTGTGGTAGTGCTGGGGGTGTGTGTGTGTGTGATGGTGGTGATAGGTAGTTGTGGTAGTGCTGGGGTTGGTGTTGTTGTTGGTGGTGATAATGTAGTTGTGGTAGTGCTGGGGTTGGTGTTGTGTGATGGTGGTGATAATGTAGTTGTGGTAGTGCTGGGGTTGGTGTTGTGTGTGGTGTGTGATAATGGGTTGGTGTTGTGGTGATGTGTGTGGATAATGTATTGTGGGTGTGATGGTGGTGATAATGTAGTTGTGGTAGTGGGGGTTGGTGTTGTGTGATGGTGGTGATGTAGTTGTGGTAGTGCTGGGGTGTGGTTGTGTGATGGTGGTGGTGTAGTTGTGGTAGTGTGGGGTTGGTGTTGGTGTGGTGGTTGATAATGTCGTTGTGGTATGCTGGGTTGGTGTTGTGTGATGGTGGGGATATGTAGTTGTGGTAGTGCTGTGGTTGGTGTTGTGTGATGGTGTTGTATGTTGTGTAGTGCTGGGTTGAGTTGTGGTAGTGCTGGGGTTGGTGTTGTGTTTGGTGGTGAGGGGTGGGTGTTGTGTGATGGTGGTGATAATGTAGTTGTGGTAGTGCTGGGGTTGTTGTTGTCAATAACCCCTTGAGGATCTAAGACGCATTTTTACATTATATGTTGGTGATAATTAGACGCTTTTACGCAGTTTAGAAAGGACAGCTACGAATCAAAGGGGTAAATACTATCTTAATTAAGGGGAGGTTTTTAGTTTGGTCCCTAGATATCCATCAAGCTTAAGATTACACCCCCCTTGATCCCCATTCAAGATAAATTTGTAAATTTTTCGGTAGAAAAATGTCCCGGCTGAAAGCCGGTTCCTCTTAAATTACAGGCTCGCTATCGCTCGCCAGGATAAAATCGACACCTAAATGGCACGAAAGGTTTTAAAATTGACAGAAATGGGTTGAAAGTTCTTAAAATAGTCAAAATAATGGGGCAAACGTCTTAAAATTAGAAAAGCAATGGGGCTAAACATGAGGGAGAAAGGAGTCAAGAAAAAAATCCCTCAAGTGGACATCTTCCCTTAACTCTTCAGCTCCCACAAGTACACCCCAAATTGAACAAAATCGTCTAATGATAGCCAGAATAAGCTGTCAAAACGCATCATGATCCTCAGAGGGTTAATTCATATCAATAGTAGATAATATACATACAGTAAGGTAAGGTAAGGTAATTGGGTGTGTCTGGGAGAGGTCTGGCTAATATGACGTATATGTGTGGCGGCCGGGCAGGACAGGAAGTATAATTAACCTGGTCTGGGGTGTGGTGGTGTTTGGCTATGGTTTTGGTGTTGTTATTAATGTGGTGTTGTTATTGTGTTGATGGTGGTGGTGGTGTTATTGTATTGGTGGTGTTGTTATTGTGTTGGTGGTGGTGTTATTGTGATGGTGGTGGTGGTGTTATTGTGATGGTGGTGGTGGTGTTATTGTGTTGGTGATGGTGTTATTGTATTGTTCTTGTTGGCGTTGGTGGTGGTATTATTATTGTGGCAGTGGTGGTGTTGTTGTTCTGTCGTGATGTTGTGTTGGTGGTAGTAGTGCCAATAGTGTTGTGGTGGTTTATTTATATGCATTTGTTCTATTTATGACAACAGCAACTCATAAATACTGGTTGCATTAGGGTGTGTGTGTGTGTGTGTGTCAGTGAGGTCAGGGTAATGTGATGGGTATGTGGGGTGGCTATTCATGGCAGGAAATATAATTAACCTGATTTGTTGTGTTTTGGTGCTATTTTTGTAGTGGCAATGCTGATGTCGCGGATGTGGTTATGATATGTTGTGCTGTGGTGGTGGATTGGATATGATGGTAGTGCTGTTGTTGTTGTTGTTGCTGTTCCCCAGGCTGCCTGGCCGAACAGCCCCAAGGCCCCGAGCAAGACCAAGGCCATAACCGAGCGCCCCCACAGAACCCTCCCTGCCTACCACAATAAAGCCTGGGTGACCGAAGCCACTCCATGGCGGGGAGCTGAGGAGGGTGCGGAAACGCCCGAGAAACCAAAGCCCCACCCAAGGCCCTGTGCCTCTCAGCAATTATGAAGATAAAGTTGAGGGGCAAAGGAAAAATGTGACGCTTTGGTTTCCAATCTTGGTAGATTGGGAGGTCAATCCACGGAAGAGACGCCGTCACTTGAGATTTAGAAAATATATAAGTAAAAGGAACAGTCAGATTAAGCTATGGGTATAGCAGAGATCGCTCAGTTCTCACTCTGATAGACCAGCCCATTACCACATGACTATAACCCAATCCTCTCAGCATCAGCTAGGAAAGGCCCTAGAAAGCCGCCTTTGGCGGGGGGATAGCTCCCCTATTTCAACCCCTTTCGGGGTTGGGCACCCGCCCTGTTGTGCTGTTGTTATTATAAGCTTATCTCAACAGCAATTCATAAATACCGTTTGGTGGGTAGCTTATGTGTGTCTGTGTGAGATCAGTGTAATGTGACGGGTCTGTGTGGCCGGCCCAGGCAGGACAGGAATCATAATTGGCCTGGTCTGTTGTGTTGTCATTCTTTTGTGGTAATGTCGTTATTCTGGTGTTCTTTTCGTGGTGATGGTGATGTTTATTATATACAGGCATTTAACATGTCGTTATGGTGACGTGGTAGTGATGAAAGTGGTGGTGGTGGTGCTGTTTAATGTTATATTATTATTATTATGGGTTCAAGCCTATGGCGGGGAACCCCTATTGTAGTCTTCCAGATTATTAATTTCTTCAAATTCTTCCAAATTATTCTTATTATTATTACTTTTTATTATTATTATTATTATTATTATTAGTAGTAGTAGTAGTAGTAGTAGTATATTAATCTATAGTTTTATTAATTTCACCACAACACCAAACACCTCCAATGCAATTATTGAAAGCAAATATGTGATCCACCGGGATTCGAACCTGGGTTATCACAAATTTTTAAACACTAACCATTACACCACCAGGACGGTTAATATATATTTATATATATTAATATATATTTTTAAGTATGACAGCAACAACTCTGAAACCCCGTTTGGTGGATGGTTCGTCTGTATGAGGTCAGTGTAATGTGACAGGTCCGTTTGGTGGCCGGACGTGACAGGAATTATAATTATTGACCTCGGCTGCTGTGATGTGGTGGTTGTTGTGGTGGTGATGGTGATTGTGTTATTGTGGGTATGAAGTTATTGTTGTTGTAAGAGTTTTTGTTCTTATTGTGGTGGTGTTGCTGTGGTGGTATATTGTTTGATGGGTTTATTGTTGTTGTGATGGTGTTGATGATTGTGTATTTGTGGTGTAGTCATGCTTGTGTTGTGGTAGTGTTTCGCTTTACTAGTATTGTGGTGTTGATGATATTGTGCTGGTGTTGTAGTGATTTTATTATTATTGTAGCGGTGTTGGTGTTATGGTAAAGGACTTGTTATTTTGTGGAGGTGGTGCTAGTGGCTTGGACAATATTCACTAGTTCATCATTTGATTGTTATTTACCCCTTGAGGATTATGACGCATTTAAAGGGGGGTCACATTTTTTGTTTTTATCTTTCTCTCTTTTTCTCTCTTTCCCTGGCTTGTATCCATTCGGCCCCATTCAGCCAACTATTTTAAGACGTTTATCCCCATCCACGTGTCGATTTCTTCCTGGCGAGCGATAGCGAGCTAGCATTGTATGGAGAAATCCGGCTTCGCCGGAGACATTTTTCTATCGAAAAATTTACAAATTTAGCTTGCTGTCAAAACAAAACAAAATATATATGCTGGCTTGCTACCGCTCACCAGGAAAATATTGACACCTGGATGGGGGTAAACGTCTTAAAAGAGTAGGCTGAATGGGGCCGAATGGATACAAGCCAAAGAGAGAGGGAGAGAAAGAGAAAAAAAAGCGAGGTGGGCTCCCTTAACTGTTCATTCTGGCCATTATTAGATGAGTTTATACAGATTAGGAAGGGTGTGTGGATGTCAGAGGGTTGATTTAAACTGCCTTTACCCTTTTAACTCCCACAGATCCTTTCCAAGCTGTATAAAAACGTCTAATGATAGCCAGAATATAACTGTCAAAATGCGTCATAAGCATTTGTTTTTTGTCGTAGTTATAGTCAATGCTAATAGATATGAATAAACGATTGCTTTTGTGTATGTCATTTCATTGGCAATTGTTCATGTTGTTTATATATCTGCGGGTGTTAATTGTATGAAGTGTTTGTAGGTTTGAATGTTTGTCGATTTTAATCCTAATAGAAGTTCTGCAATAGTTATGGGTGATTGTCATTTGAAGATAATTACTGCGTCTTACTTACCTTAGAGTTGTTCATTTGCAGGTACAGTAAGTGTAATTGTTGCAGATAATGTTGAGCTAGTAGTTATTGGCAGTGATACTATTTTATCTGTTTTCCAATTTGTTTTTGAACGTTGCAATAGGCATTTCTGAATCTATAGATGAATTGGTATTAGATATGCGGTGTTACAGTTCTTTAGCAGTTGAAGTTTTTGGTGATTGTATATTTTGGTGATTGTATATTTTGGGTGATTGTATATTTTGTTGATTGTATATTTTGTTGATTGTATATTTTGTTGATTGTATATTTTGTTGATTGTATATTTTGTTGATTGTATATTTTGTTGATTGTATATTTTGTTGATTGTATATTTTGTTGATTGCGTTGGTGATCACAGAGATGATTGCTTTTGTGGCGGTAGCTTTAGCATAGTTGATAAATATGTTTGCCGCTTGTATTGTTTGCGACACTTGTAGGTATTTGATGGTTTGGCTTGATGTTGATGATTATGGACAAATATTGCTGGTGTTTGTTTCCATAGAGCAGGTGTGTATTGTATTTTTATAGTGTTTGTGGATATAGCGTTATTGAGGGGCTGTACGTTGTTGTGGTCGGGATTTATGTCGTTTATTATAGGGATAGTTACAGCTGTTTCCTGTATGTTGTTATATTTGTGATTTATATTGTTTATTATAGGGGTAGTTACAGCTGTTGCCTGTATGTTGTTGTGGTCGGAAATTAAGTTTATTATAGGGATAGTTACAGCTGTTTCCCTTATTATTGTGGTTGTGATTTATATAGTTTATTATAGGAATAGTTACAACTGTGTCCTGTATGTTGTTGTGGTTGTGAATTATGTCGTTTAATATAGGGATAGTTACAGCTGTGTCCTGTATGTTGTTGTGGTTGTGGATTATATGGTTTAATATAGGGGTAGTTACAGCTGTTTCCTGTATGTTGTTGTGGTTGTGGATTATATCGTTTATTATAGGGATAGTTACAGCTGTTTCCTGTATGTTGTTGTGGTTGTGGATTATATCGTTTATTATAGGGATAGTTACAGCTGTTTCCTGTATGTTGTTGTGGTTGTGGATTATATCGTTTAATATAGGGATAGTTACAGCTGTTTCCTGTATGTTGTTGTGGTTGTGGATTATATCGTTTATTATAGGGATAGTTACAGCTGTTTCCCTTATTATTGTGGTTGTGATTTATATAGTTTATTATAGGGATAGTTACAGCTGTGTCCTGTATGTTGTGGTTGTGAATTATGTCGTTTGTTATAGGGATGGTTACAGCTGTTTCCCTTATTTTTGTGGTTGGGAATTCTATCGTTGATTATAGGGAGAGTTACAGCTGTTTCCTGTATGTTGTTGTGGGTGGAAATTATGTCGTTTGTTATCGGGATAGTTACAGCTGTTTCCTGTATGTTGTTGTGGTTGTGGATTATGTCGTTTATTATAGGGATAGTTACAGCTGTTTCCTGTATGTTGTTGTGGATTATATCGTTTATTATAGGGATAGTTACAGCTGTGTCCTGTATGTTGTTGTGGTTGTGGATTATATCGTTTATTATAGGGATAGTTACAGCTGTTTCCTGTATGTTGTTGTGGTTGTGGATTATATCGTTTATTATAGGGATAGTTACAGCTGTTTCCTGTATGTTGTTGTGGTTGTGGATTATATCGTTTATTATAGGGATAGTTACAGCTGTTTCCTGTATGTTGTTGTGGTTGTGGATTATGTCGTTTATTATAGGGATAGTTACAGCTGTTTCCTGTATGTTGTTGTGGTTGGAAATTATGTCGTTTATTATAGCCTTTTCTCTGTTTTACCCCGTGAGGATTATAAGGCATTTTGGAGGTATTCTGGCTACCATTTGACGATTTTATTCTGATTAGGAAGGGTATATGGATAATCAGAGGGTTAATTGAGATAGTCTTTATTACCCTTTTGATGCCAACAGACCCTTCCCAAGCTGTATAAAATCGCCTAATAATAGCTAGAATAAACTCAAAATGCGCCATAATCCACAAGGGGTTAATGCTCTTAACCCCTTCAGGATACGATGACCCGTTTCTTAACACTTTGAGTATCAGCGACGTGTGTTATCGCATATTCGGGCTATATATTTAGACACTATTATGCAGCTTAGGAAGGATCTGCGGTAGCTAAAAGAGTTGGTTGATATAGTCTGAAGCCTTATTATTCCTAGAGGTCCATCCTAATCTGAATACAATTGTCTAATAGTTCCCACAACATAATGGAAAAGACGTCACCGGTATAGTATGGGTTAATTATAATCTGGCTATTATTAGATTATTGTCTGCAGTTTAGGTAGGATCTAAATGAACCTCGTGACGTACACAATTCCTTCTTCAACTCAATATAATCGTCTCATGATAGCCACAATAACATGAAAAATAAGTAGTGGTAATTGAAGTATATATTTACGTATGTGTTTATTATTAGGAGAATTCTGGTCAACTATATTTTTGATAATTATTGGCGATTTAAAATTACCGAAACGACGGTCTTGCACTGGAAGAATGATATGTTCTTTACGTGTCAGTGTAAACAGGGCAATGTAGAGTAGAGATACGATTTTCAGTTTTAATAACTATCAAGACATTTATATTTTCTAATTCCTTCATAGTTACAGTTTGCCCCGAATAGTAACACAGATAATTAACTCCATGTTATGTACATATGTTTGTCATTATGATAATTATGTATTGTGTATTGTGTGCAGTAAACATTCATATAACTGTATTTTGCCCTCCCATTAAGGGGAGGTTTTTAGTTTGTTTTCTACTCCTCCAGCAATCTTAAAATTTCACCCCCTTGACCCTCTTTCAAGATAAATTTGTATAATTTTCGGTAGAAAAATGTCCCGGCTGAAAGCCGGTTCATCTTATATTACAGGCTCGCTATCGCTCGCCAGGATAAAATCGACACCTAAATGGCACGAAAGGTCTTAAAATTGACAGAAATGGGTCGAAAGTTCTTAAATTCGTCAAAATAATGGGGCGAACGTTTAGAAATTAGAAAAGCAATGGGGCTAAACTTGAGGGAGAAAGGAGTCAAGAAAAAAATCCCTCAAGTGGAGATCTCCCCTTAACGATATAATCTAATATTAGTACTGCTATTGAATGCCATTGCCCGTGCCAAAATTGTTCTATTGTGAGCTGTGATAAATACAATTACGGCAGTTATATTTTTCACTCGATGGTGTTAGCTCTTCCTATAACTGTGGTTGTGGTTCCTGGGGACGTATTCATAAACTACTTCAGTATGCTCGAGGAAGCCTTATATTTTTATTATGGCTAACATTAGACGATTTTCCCATGTTTTGGCAGCTCATGTAAAGGTCAAAGGGATAAAGTCTCAATTAACCATTTGATTCCAACAAACTCTTCTTAAGGTGAAAATAATCGTCGAGTAATAGCCTAATCTGTATAAAACGAGAGGATGTATCATGGTATATCGGTAGGGTTATCATGTGGGAAGTGCGTTGTTTACACTATGGGCAGCAAATACCAGGGAGCTGAGTTGTGTTGTATTAAAAATAACATATACATGTTTAATGCATTATTTTTATATTTTGTTATAATCACTACATAGGAAAACACCATGATCAAATGGAAGAATATGGGGTGAAAATTGAGTGCCGTGAATACCCGAATGAAGTCATTATAATTATGCACACACGTATTTGTTGTCTTAAGGGCAGATCTCCACTTCAGGGATTTTTTTCTTGACCCCCTTTCTCCCTCATGTTTAGCCCCATTGCTTTTGATATTATAAAACGTTTGCCCCATTAGTTTAGCGATTTTAAGAACTTTCACCCCATATTAAGACCTTTCGTGCCATTCAGGTGTCAATTTTATCCTGGCGAGCGATAGCGAGCTTGTAATTTAAGAGGAACCGGCCTTTGGCCGGGACATTTTTCTACCGAAAAATGTACAAATATATCTTGAAAGGGACTCCAGGGGGTGTAATTTTAAGCTTGATGGAGGCCTAGGGAACAAACTAAATACCTCCCCTTAACGGCACAACAGTTTCAACTCTCTCTGGAGTCCTGAAGAGGACTCTAGAAGGAGTCGTAAAATCTCGTATCGTTACACTTAATCCTTTATCTGTCAAGTGAATATAATTTAATTTAAATAATATGATAAGCGATGGTGGTACTGGTGGTTGGTCGTACCGTTCGCGATTGCTGTAGCTCTTGATATGACTTCGCGATATATATATATTTTTGTTTTACAGCAAGCTAAATTTGTACATTTTTCGATAGCAGATTTCTCCGGCGAAGCCGAATTTCTCCATATAATGCTGGCTCGCTATCGCTCGCCAGGAAGACGTCGACACCAGAATTGGGATAAACGTCTTAAAACAGTTGGCTGAATGGGGCCGAATGGATATAAGCCAGAGAAAGAGAAAAGGAGAGAAAGAGAAACAAAACACGTGACCCCCCCCCCCCCCTTAAGAAGAGTTTGTTGGTATATATGAATTGGTTAATCAAGACTTTATCCCGTTGACTTTTAGATAGCTTATCATATAATTGTGGTAGTTGTGGTTCACCGTCCCGTTGGTGATGGTGGTAACTCATCATAAAATCGTGGTTGTTGTTGTGTTGTTCCCCAGGCTGTCTGGCCGAATAGCCCCAAGGTCTCGAGCACGGCCATGGCCATAAACGAGCGCCCCCACAAAATCCTCACTGCTTACCACTAACAAAGCCCGGGTGACCGAAGCCACTCCAAGGCAGGGAGCTGAGGAAGGTGCGGAAACGCCCGGGAAACCAAAGCCCCACCCAAGGCCCTGTGCCCCTCAGCAATTATGAAGGGAAAGTTGAGGGGTAAGGGAAAAATGTGACACTTTGGCTCCCAATCTGCCAACTTCTAGGTTGGCAGTAGGGAGGTCAATCCACGGAAAAGACGCCGTCACTTGAGATCTAGAAGATATATAAGTAAAAGGAACAGTCAGAGTAAGCTATGGGTATGGCAGAGATCACTCAGTTCTCACTCGGATAGACCAGCCCATCACCACATGACTAGAACCCAATCCTCTCAGCATCAGCTAGGAAAGGCCCTAGAAAGCCGCCTTTGGCGGGGGGATAGCTCCCCTATTTCAACTCCTTTCGGGGTTGGGCACCCGCCACCTCCACCGCCACCTCCGGACCTCCGGGAGGTCCGGAGCTAATGTGGATGAATACTGCTAAGATAAAATCGTGGTAATTGTGGTAGGCTGTCCCGTTGGCGATGGTGGTAGCTATTGATATAATCGTGGTAATTGTGGTAGGCTGTCCCGTTGGCGATGGTGGTAGCTATTGATATAATCGTGGTAGTTGTGGTAGGCTGTCCCGTTGGCGATGGTGGTAGCTATTGATATAATCGTGGTAGTTGTGGTAGGCTGTCCCGTTGGCGATGGTGGTAGCTATTGATATAATCGTGGTAGTTGTGGTAGGCTGTCCGTTGGCGATGGTGGTAGCTATTGATATAATCGTGGTAGTTGTGGTAGGCTGTCCCGTTGGCGATGGTGGTAGCTATTGATATAATCGTGGTAGTTGTGGTAGGCTGTCCCGTTGGCGATGGTGGTAGCTATTGATATAATCGTGGTAGTTGTGGTAGGCTGTCCCGTTGGCGAAGGTGGTAGCTATTGATATAATCGTGGTAGTTGTGGTAGGCTGTCCCGTTGGCGATGGTGGTAGCTATTGATATAATCGTGGTAGTTGTGGTTAGTCGTCCCTTTCGCGATGATAGCTAAGCTCTCTCACTAAGGGAGCCTACCTCGCTTTTGTTCTCTTTCTCTCCCTCTCTCTTTGGCTTGTATCCATTCGGCGCTATTCAGCCTATTGTTTTAAGACGTTTACCCCCATCTAGGTGTCAATGTTTTCTTGGCGAGCGGTAGCGAGCCAGCACATATATTTTTTGTTACAGCAAGCTAAATTTGTACATTTTTCGATAGAAAAATGTCTCCGGCGAAGACGGATTTCTCCATACAATGCTGGCTCCCTATCGCTCGCCAGTAAGAAATTGACACCTGGATGGGAATAAACGTCTTAAAACAGTAGGCTGAATGGGGCCGAATGGATACAAGCCAGAGAAAGAGAGAAAAGGAGAGAAAGAGAAAAAAAGCTGGTGACCCCCTTAACTCGTAGTGGTACCTAGTCTACTTCGCGATAGTGGTAGCTCATCATATAATCCTGGTAGTGGTGGTAGGTAGGTGGTTGGCGATGGTGGTGGTAGCGGTATTCACGGTGGGTGGAGAGAATGCTGGTGATAGTAGTAGTTTTCTTGCAAAGAGAATGGCAGTGGTAGGGAGAATTAGCATATCTAAGTTACGGTGGGGGAGAGGAGAACAGGGAGAAAGAGAAGGAGAGAGAGAGAGATAGTACAACGGAGTACAGAGGAAATCAAGCAACAACAGGTCTAGTGACCCCTCTAGGCTGCTTGTCCTCCAAAACAATGAGGATCAAGTGTCCAAACAGTGGTTTAGAGTGGGTAAGGGAACTAATGTCCGTGGCAGGATTAGGAAGTTAGTATGGGACAGATGGGTTAGTAACTGAGGGGAGGATAAAATAAAGTTATTCATTTACAAACGCTGTCAGTCGTGGGTTTGATGCGATATATCTGTCTAGGCGGAGTTTAAATGAATCAACGGTGCTGCAGTCTATAACATCTCGGACAGGCTAGCAAAGAAGAGAGATAGAGAGAGAGAGCTGCAATAAGAAAATATGAAAAGATAGATGTGAAATACTGAAAAGAAACCTAAAAAATAGAACAGCTATTGAAAGTAAGAGGAGATATTCAATTCAATAAATAACAAAAACAATAATCTCGGTGAATTACGCGGTGGAATTAGAGAGGCAAGTAGAAAGAATGTCTTGATAAGAATGTGGGAGAGAGAAAGATTGAGAAAGAAGGAAGAGGAAGAGAGGGAAGATTTGCAGTGGAGAAAATATTAAATACGAGTGAGGGATATTGCACAGAGAGGGCAAACTAAGAAATGAGAGGGTGGAATGGTAAATAAGAAATACACTGAACGAAGGCAGGAAGCAAGGCGGGAAATGAGGGAGGCAGAGAATATGAATAAAGTACAAAATAATCATGTAAAGAGAAGAAGTAGAAACGGTGAACAGCGGTAATAAAATAATAGTTACATAAGTATTGAAAATAAAAGAAAATTAAGTATGAGGAGAAAAATAAGAAATTAGGAACAGTGGCAGGGAGAATGTGTTTTGATGCGAAATTAACGAAGGCAGGCGATATTTGTAAGTAGGCCTACAATTACATAAAACAGTATGATGATAATGGTAATTATGTTGGTGATTGATGATGATGGTGAATGTTGATGTTGATGATGATATTTGTGATTGTTGTTGTTGATGATGGTGATTGTTGAGGATGATGGTGCTCTTGATTGTTGATAATGACAATGTCGGTGATTGATGATGACGGTGTTCTTGATTGTTGATGATGATGGTTATGATATTGATCTATCTAGCTATCTATTGGCTGACGCCGCGATCCCCAAAGGGGTGGCCACGAACAAACCTCCCCCATGCACATCTGTCCCCAGTCAGTCGACGCCCTTCCTCCCAACCAGCACTGCCTTCATCCATATACTTCCTCACTCCATCCTTCCACCTCTCATTCGGTCTACCTCTCCCTCTCTGTCCCTCCACCTCGCTCTCGTACACCCTCTTAGTCATTCTCTCGCTTTCCATACGTTCCAATTATGGCCGAACCATCTCAAGTTGTTCCTTTTCACACTTTCCAGCACATCTACCTCCACACCACACCTCCTTCTTACTTCCTCATTAGTCTGTCTATCCCTCCATGTAACTCCGCACACTTCTTAAGTAATTCATTTCCACTGCTCTCACTCTTGGTCTGAGTCTCTCAACCAACGTCCATGCTTCGCTTCCGTACGTCAGTGTCGGGATTACGACACTGTCATGCAAGGACTTCTTCACTTCCATACTGACCACCCTATTTCTTGTTACTGCTTTTAGCGTTCCTACAACCCTCTTCCCCTGTTGTACCCTCTCCCGCACTTCTTCATCCATAGTCCCATCTTTACTCAACACACTGCCCAGATACTTAAAAGAGTTGACGATCTCCATAGCCTGACCGTTCAGCTTCACCTCACACTCTGTGACTTCACCCCTTTCGAAGACCATAACCTTGCTCTTCCCCGCATGTACCTTCAAATTCCGTTTTCCACACACTGTTCCAAATTCATTTACCAGACCCTGCATCTCCCATTCATTATCACTCATCAGAACTGTATCATCTGCAAACAGCAGTATAGGTAGCTTCCACTCAATTCCCTCCCTTTTCAGCGATACACCAACATCCACTGCTCTTGATAGTATTTCTTTCATGACTCCATCCATATATACAGTAAACAACCACGGGGACATCACACACCCCTGTTTCAAACCAACATTCAGGTCAAAGAACTCGCTCTGCTCACTCTCCACACGTACTGCCGCCTTTGCACCCTCATACATATTGATATTGATGATGTTGGTAATTGTTGATGATGATGATGATGGTAATTGTTGATGATAATGGTAAAGGTGAATGTTGATGAGGATGATGGTGATTGTTAATGTTATGGATGATTTGTGATTGTTGTGATTGATGTTTATGATGGTGGTGGTGATTGTTGATGAGTATTATTGTTGTAGGTGCTTGATGATGAGAATTTTGGTGATAGTTCATGCCGATGGTGATGAAGGAGAGAGAGAGAGAGAGAGAGAGAGAGAAGTAATGAAGATGGAATATGCTAAATAAATTCGACGGACGGAAAATATGTCTGCCGCCAGGAAGAAATAGGAGGTGAGGAGGAAGCAGAATAAGAGATGAGGGCAAGAGAAAATCGGAATAGAGAGTAACCTAACATAAGGTAAAATAATATAAAGTAACATAACAGAACGTAACATAATATAAAGTAACATAACAGAACGTAACATAATATAAAGTAACATAACAGAACGTAACATAATATAAAGTAACATAACAGAACGTAACATAATATAAAGTAACCTAACAGAACGTAACATAATATAAAGTAACCTAACAGAACGTAACATAATATAAAATAACATAACAGAACGTAACATAATATAACGTAACCTAACAGAACGTAACATAATATAAAATAACATAACAGAACGTAACATAATATAAAATAACATAACAGAACGTAGCATAATATAAAATAACATAACAGAACGTAACATAATATAAAATAACAACAGAACGTAAATAACATAAAGTAACATAACAGAACGTAACATAATATAAAGTAACATAACAGAACGTAACATAATATAAAATAACATAACAGAACGTAACATAATATAAAATAACATAACAGAACGTAACATAATATAAAGTAACAACAGAACGTAACATAATATAAAATAACATAACAGAACGTAACATAATATAAAGTAACATAACAGAACGTAACATAATATAAAATAACATAACAGAACGTAACATAATATAAAGTAACCTAACAGAACGTAACATAATATAAAATAACATAACAGAACGTAACATAATATAAAATAACATAACAGAACGTAACATAATATAAAGTAACATAACAGAACGTAACATAATATAAAGTAACATAACAGAACGTAACATAATATAAAATAACATAACAGAACGTAACATAATATAAAGTAACATAACAGAACGTAACATAATATAAAGTAACATAACAGAACGTAACATAATATAAAATAACATAACAGAACGTAACATAATATAAAGTAACCTAACAGAACGTAACATAATATAAAATAACATAACAGAACGTAACATAATATAAAATAACATAACAGAACGTAACATAATATAAAGTAACATAACAGAACGTAACATAATATAAAGTACATAACAGAACGTAACATAATATAAAATAACATAACAGAACGTAACATAATATAAAGTAACATAACAGAACGTAACATAATATAAAGTAACATAACAGAACGTAACATAATATAAAATAACATAACAGAACGTAACATAATATAAAGTAACCTAACAGAACGTAACATAATATAAAATAACATAACAGAACGTAACATAATAAAATAACATAACAGAACGTAACATAATATAAAGTAACATAACAGAACGTAACATAATATAAAGTAACATAACAGAACGTAACATAATATAAAGTAACATAACAGAACGTAACATAATATAAAGTAACATAACAGAACGTAACATAATATAAAATAACATAACAGAACGTAACATAATATAAAGTAACCTAACAGAACGTAACATAATATAAAATAACATAACAGAACGTAACATAATATAAAGTAACATAACAGAACGTAACATAATATAAAATAACATAACAGAACGTAACATAATATAAAGTAACATAACAGAACGTAACATAATATAAAGTAACATAACAGAACGTAACATAATATAAAGTAACATAACAGAACGTAACATAATATAAAGTAACATAACAGAACGTAACATAATATAAAATAACATAACAGAACGTAACATAATATAAAATAACATAACAGAACGTAACATAATATAAAATAACATAACAGAACGTAACATAATATAAATAACATAACAGAACGTAACATATATAAAATAACATAACAGAACGTAAATAACATAAAGTAACATAACAGAACGTAACATAATAAATTATTATCAACTCTGCGTAAGCAGAGTTTGGTATCCCCCCCCCCTATAGTTGGTACCACAAAAAAAAAATGTCTGTCGTTGTCGTCGTTGTCCGTCTGTCTCGGAACCTCCTCTAGACCATTGGATGGATTTTCACCAAATTCACACGAACATTTGTTGCGTGAATGCGAATGTCATTCAAACAAGATTTGTTGAAATATGTGCAATAGTTATGATTTTAGGTCCAAAATATGGTTTTACCCCCCCCCCCCCCCTCCCGGACACCCCCCCCCCCCACCCCCTCCTCCCAGACCCCCCACCCCCCCAGCAATGATGGCGTTCTGGGGGCGAAAACATCTCGCTACGCATTTGCTAGGTTAAGTTAGTTTAGTTGGCATTAGAAGTGATGGTAGTAATAGTGGGATTGATGGTGATAGTAGTGATGATGGTGATAATAGGAGTGATGATGGTTGTAGTTGTATTGATGATGATGACAGTAGTGATGATGATGACAGTAGTATATATGATGGTGACAGTATTAGAAATGATGGTGACAGTACTAGTAGTAGTGATGATGGTCATAATAGTAGTGATGATGGTGACAAGTAATGATGATGGTAGTGACGATGGTGTGAGTATTAGTGATGATGGTAAGTAGTAGTGATGGTGAGTAGTAGTGATGATGGTGAAAGTTGTAGTGATGATATCAATAGTTGTGATGATGAAGATCATAGTAATGTTGATGATGGCAGTAGTAGTGATGATGGTGATAGTAGGATACATGATGGTAATACTTGTGACAGTAGTAATGATGATGGTTATAGTAGTAGTGATGATGTTAACAGTAGTAATGATGATTGTAAGATGGTGGTGATGATAGTAGGAATGATGGTTGATAGTTGTAGTATCAATGATGATAGTAGTGATTTAGATGGTAGTGACAATGGTGACGGTAGTAGTGATGATGGTGAGAGTTGTAGTGATGATGTAATTGTAGTAGTGATGATGATCATAGTAATGGTGATGACTAGTCATAATGATTGTGGCAGTTGTATACGTGATGATGGCAGTAGTAGGTGATTGATGATGGTATTAGTAGTGATGATGGTAACCCATCGCAGAGTTGGGAGATCTTAAGCCCTCTTTTTAATGTCTAAAGCTGAATAAAATTGATGGTAGTTCGATGGTCTCAAACCATTCCAATCCTAAGCTGAATATATTAATTTAGTGTCTGCCATAATAAAAGGAAAATATAACCCTTGGTTACACACACGCACACACACACACTCACAAAAAAAAAAAAAAAAAAAAAAAAAATATATATACAGTATTATGTCCTACAGAGTACACATTATTATTCATTCCTCCATTTATCCCTACTACGATATAAACCCGCCCCTTGCTGACAAACAGGCATTCCACACAGCCCTCTCCTCCTCTCCTCATAAACCCCCCTATCATCGCTATAATGGACGAACCCGATAACACTCATGTAGGGGGGTGGGTGGGTCGCTTTTTATGGTCCCCTTCTCCCCCGTGTTTAGCATATTAGTTTTGAGATTTTGAGAATTTCGTTTCAATAATGTTTTTAATTTTATGACGTTTCGCCCCATTTGTGTGTTAATATTTAGACCTTTCGTGCCATTTAGGCGTCGATTTTTTCCTGGCGAGCTATGTGACATATCAGGACATTTTGCTACCAAAAAAAAATTACAAATTTATCTTAAAAGGGGGTCTATGGTGTGATTTCTTAAGCTTGATGGAGGTTTAGCAAAGGAAACTCAAATATAAATTAATAACTAAATATATATATACCACAAAAATAAGCACTACCCCCTTAAGATCTGACTGCTTAGGTATAGCTCATTAAACCCCTGGTGGCTAATGCTTGGAGATAGTCTGACGGAAGTGTTTAATGGTTAGCGTAAGAGTTTATTGATACTTCTCTCAACTCTGTGAAGTAAGAGTTTTGTTTATGACTCTCTAACATTATGATAATGTTTTAAAGGAGGTAGGAACATGGATATTAAAGAGTAGATGAGTATATAGAGTAAATAAAGACAATTTTCTTGTACTTTGTGATAGTGAGACGTAAGTGTACAGATATCCATGTTATAAGATAGTGTTATCCTTATTTGTTGTTACTACACTACTACTACTACTACTACACATATACTGTATATATACTGTTATTATAAGCTGGCGCATATTTATTGTGATTTTACCCTTAATTATTTGATATACCTCTTCTATTTCAATATTTGCTGGGTTTATCACTAGCAATATACTTTTAAAAGGGTACATTACTATGGACTCTTTAATTACTCTTTCATAGCTTCCTTTAAGCCCAGAAAATGAATGTGTGGAGTGTAGATCATAAAAATTCATTGCTGGGTATATCTTAGGTACACATCATTTAAGGGGTCGAATCTTCCGTACGGATTTTTATTAATGATATAGTTGGAGAGAGAGAAAAGAGCGAGAGAGAGAGAAAGAGAAAGAAAGAAGAAAGAAAGAAGAAAGAAAGAAAGATAGAAAGACAGCAACATTAAAGGCAGAAGCTA
>CM064509.1:34947227-35077227 GCA_032716605.1 Paralithodes platypus
TAAAATAACATAACAGAACGTAACATAATATAAAGTAACATAACAGAACGTAAAGTAACATAACAGAACGTAACATAATATAAAAGTAACCTAACAGAACGTAACATAATAACTAACAGAACGTAACATAATATAAAATAACAGAACAGAACGTAACATAATACTAACAGAACGTAACATAATAAAATACATAACAGAACGTAACATAATATAAAATAACATAACAGAACGTAACATAATATAAAATAACATAACACGTAATAACATAAAGTAACATAACAGAACGTAACATAATATAAAGTAACATAACAGAACGTAACATAATATAAAATAACATAACAGAACGTAACATAATATAAAATAACATAACAGAACGTAACATAATATAAAGTAACAACAGAACGTAACATAATATAAAATAACATAACAGAACGTAACATAATATAAAGTAACATAACAGAACGTAACATAATATAAAATAACATAACAGAACGTAACATAATATAAAGTAACCTAACAGAACGTAACATAATATAAAATAACATAACAGAACGTAACATAATATAAAATAACATAACAGAACGTAACATAATATAAAGTAACATAACAGAACGTAACATAATATAAAGTAACATAACAGAACGTAACATAATATAAAATAACATAACAGAACGTAACATAATATAAAGTAACATAACAGAACGTAACATAATATAAAGTAACATAACAGAACGTAACATAATATAAAATAACATAACAGAACGTAACATAATATAAAGTAACCTAACAGAACGTAACATAATATAAAATAACATAACAGAACGTAACATAATATAAAATAACATAACAGAACGTAACATAATATAAAGTAACATAACAGAACGTAACATAATATAAAGTAACATAACAGAACGTAACATAATATAAAATAACATAACAGAACGTAACATAATATAAAGTAACATAACAGAACGTAACATAATATAAAGTAACATAACAGAACGTAACATAATATAAAATAACATAACAGAACGTAACATAATATAAAGTAACCTAACAGAACGTAACATAATATAAAATAACATAACAGAACGTAACATAATATAAAATAACATAACAGAACAGAACGTAACATAATATAAAGTAACATAACAGAACGTAACATAATATAAAGTAACATAACAGAACGTAACATAATATAAAGTAACATAACAGAACGTAACATAATATAAAGTAACATAACAGAACGTAACATAATATAAAATAACATAACAGAACGTAACATAATATAAAGTAACCTAACAGAACGTAACATAATATAAAATAACATAACAGAACGTAACATAATATAAAGTAACATAACAGAACGTAACATAATATAACGTAACATAACAGAACGTAACATAATATAAAGTAACATAACAGAACGTAACATAATAAAGTAACATAACAGAACGTAACATAATATAAAGTAACATAACAGAACGTAACATAATATAAAGTAACATAACAGAACGTAACATAATATAAAATAACATAACAGAACGTAACATAATATAAAATAACATAACAGAACGTAACATAATATAAAATAACATAACAGAACGTAACATAATATAAAATAACATAACAGAACGTAAATAACATAAAGTAACATAACAGAACGTAACATAATAAATTATTATCAACTCTGCGTAAGCAGAGTTTGGTATCCCCCCCCCCTATAGTTGGTACCACAAAAAAAAAATGTCTGTCGTTGTCGTCGTTGTCCGTCTGTCTCGGAACTCCTCCTAGACCATTGGATGGATTTTCACCAAATTTCACACGAACATTTGTTGCGTGAATGCGAATGTCATTCAAACAAGATTTGTTGAAATATGTGCAATAGTTATGATTTTAGGTCCAAAATATGGTTTTACCCCCCCCCCCTCCCAGACACCCCCCCCCCACCCCCTTCTCCCAGACCCCCCACCCCCCCAGCAATGATGGCGTTCTGGGGGCGAAAACATCTCGCTACGCATTTGCTAGGTTAAGTTAGTTTAGTTGGCATTAGAAGTGATGGTAGTAATAGTGGGATTGATGGTGATAGTAGTGATGATGGTGATAATAGGAGTGATGATGGTTGTAGTTGTATTGATGATGATGACAGTAGTGATGATGATGACAGTAGTATATATGATCGTGACAGTATTAGAAATGATGGTGACAGTACTAGTAGTAGTAGTAATGATGGTCATAATAGTAGTGATGATGGTGACAAGTAATGATGATGGTAGTGACGATGGTGTGAGTATTAGTAATGATGGTGAGTAGTAGTGTGGTGAGTAGTAGTGATGATGGTGAAAGTTGTAGTGATGATGACAATAGTTGTGATGATGAAGATCATAGTAATGGTGATGATGGCAGTAGTAGTGATGATGGTGATAGTAGGATACATGATGGTAATACTTGTGACAGTAGTAATGATGATGGTTATAGTAGTAGTGATGATGTTAACAGTAGTAATGATGATTGTAAGATGGTGGTGATGATAGTAGTAATGATGGTTGATAGTTGTAGTATCAATGATGATAGTAGTGATTAAGATGGTAGTGACAATGGTGACAGTAGTAGTGATGATGGTGAGAGTAGTAGTGATGATTGTAATTGTAGTAGTGATGATGATCATAGTAATGGTGATGACTAGTCATAATGATTGTGGCAGTTGTATACGTGATGATGGCAGTAGTAGTGATTGATGATGGTATTAGTAGTGATGATGGTAACCCATCGCAGAGTTGGGAGATCTTAAGCCCTCTTTTTAATGTCTAAGCTGAATAAAATTGATGGTAGTTCGATGGTCTCAAACCATTCCAATCCTAAGCTGAATATATTAATTTAGTGTCTGCCATAATAAAAGGAAAATATAACCCTTGGTTACACACACGCACACACACACACTCACAAAAAAAAAAAAAAAAAAAAAAAAATATATATATATACAGTATTATGTCCTACAGAGTACACATTATTATTCATTCCTCCATTTATCCCTACTACGATATAAACCCGCCCCTTGCTGACAAACAGGCATTCCACACAGCCCTCTCCTCCTCTCCTCATAAACCCCCCTATCATCGCTATAATGGACGAACCCGATAACAGACATGTAGGGGGGTGGGTGGGTCGCTTTTTATGGTCCCCTTCTCCCCCGTGTTTAGCATATTAGTTTTGAGATTTTGAGAATTTCGTTTCAATAATGTTTTTAATTTTATGACGTTTCGCCCCATTTGTGTGTTAATATTTAGACCTTTCGTGCCATTTAGGCGTCGATTTTTTCCTGGCGAGCTATGTGACATATCAGGACATTTTGCTACCAAAAAAAAATTACAAATTTATCTTAAAAGGGGGTCTATGGTGTGATTTCTTAAGCTTGATGGAGGTTTAGCAAAGGAAACTCAAATATAAATTAATAACTAAATATACTGTATATATACCACAAAAACCAGCACTACCCCCTTAAGATCTGACTGCTTAGGTATAGCTCTTTAAACCCCTGGTGGCTAATGCTTGGAGATAGTCTGACGGAAGTGTTTAATGGTTAGCGTAAGAGTTTATTGATACTTCTCTCAACTCTGTGAAGTAAGAGTTTTGTTTATGACTCTCTAACATTATGATAATGTTTTAAAGGAGGTAGGAACATGGATATTAAAGAGTAGATGAGTAAATAGAGTAAATAAAGACAATTTTCTTGTACTTTGTGATAGTGAGACGTAAGTGTACAGTAATCAATGTTATAAGATAGTGTTATCCTTATTTGTTGTTACTACTACTACTACTACTACTACTACACATATACTGTATATATACTGTATATTATAAGCTGCGCATATTTATTGTGATTTACCCTTAATTATTTGATATACCTCTTCTATTTCAATATTTGCTGGGTTTATCACTAGCAATATAATTTTAAAAGGGTGCATTACTATGGACTCTTTAATTACTCTTTCATAACTTCCTTTAGCCCATAAAATGAATGTGTGGAGTGTAGATCATAAAATTCATTGCTGGGTATATCTTAGGTACACATCATTTAAGGGGTCGAATCTTACGTACGGTATTTATTTAATGATATAGTTGAGAGAGAGAAAAAGAGCGAGAGAGAGAGAAAGAGAAAGAAAGAAAGAAAGAAAGAAAGAAAGATAGAAAGACAGCAACACTAAAGGCAGAAGCTATTTAGACAGTTGGAAGGACA
Organism: Paralithodes platypus; assembly: GCA_032716605.1. Lineage (NCBI taxonomy): Eukaryota > Metazoa > Arthropoda > Malacostraca > Decapoda > Lithodidae > Paralithodes > Paralithodes platypus. Next base: position 34,951,465 of record CM064509.1, read on the forward strand.
GATAACCCCACGGACAGCAACAGGAGACAGATAGACGGGTAGGTACTAATGGACAGGAGGCAAAGGGTCAAGTGAGAGAGAGAGAGAGAGAGAGACAGACAGAGGGGAGATAGGGATTAAGTGGACGGGGGATAGACAGGCACGGGGGGATGGACAGGCACGGGGGGATGGACAGGCACAGGGGGATGGACAGGCACAGGGGGATGGACAGGCACGGAGAAACAGAGAGTGATTGGGATTAAGTGGACAGAGGATAATTATGGACAGGCATTCATTTTGTGATTTTACGATGTTAGCCCTATTAGTTTGTCGATTTTAAGACCTTTCGCCCCATTTTTTGTCAATTTTTAGGCCTTTCGTGCCATTTAGGTATCGATTTTTTTCCTGGCGAGCAATAGCGAGCCTGTAAATTTAAGAGGAACCGGCCGAACAAATAAAAACATTATCTTGGGGGTGTTTGGTTTTATACTTGATGGAGGTCTAGGGTGCAAAGTAAAAAATGAAGGAATAAATAAATATATAATTATATATAAATACAAATAAATAAATTGACCCAAAAATAACATCTACCCCCCTAACCCTTTCTGTACCGGTGACGTCTTTTTAATTTTATTTTAGCTATAATTATACAATTTTGTGCAGCTTAAGAAGGATCTGTGGTAGTAAAAAGCGTTAAATGAGATAGTTCGAAGCCTGTTAATTGCTGTAGGCCCTTTTTAAACTGAATAAAATCGTCTAATAGTAGTCAGAGTATAGTTAAAAGGACGGCACTGGTACTGTTATTTGTGGGTCTATTTATCAACTCTGCGTAAGCAAAGTTTGGTATTTGGTATATATATCTCCTATAAAACATTAATCCTTTCAATGAAGTGATGCCAATTTCTTTACTTATGACTATCGATAATTTTATAAACGTTACGAAGAACCTGTTGAGTTAATATGTGATTTGCTTATCAACCTTTTTAAGTCCAAGAGGTTCTTCCATAGTTCAGTAAAATCATGCGGGTATGTCATTAATAAAGTAAAACAAAATCATCGTGAAATTAATAAACAATAAAAGTATTTGAAAATAGATAACATTTTATACACCTTAATTTTACAATTATCTCATTTTCACTCAGCCGTTCATTGCTATAACTCATTCATACATATAGATCGTTCAATACTATGGGGTGTTTAGCCCCATAGATCAAACAATACTATAACTCATTCATACATATAGATCGTTCAATACTATGGGGTGTTTAGCCCCATAGATCAAACAATACTATAACTCATTCATACATATAGATCGTTCAATACTATGGGATGTTTAGCCCCATAGATCGATCAATGCTATAAATTCATTCATACATATAGATCGTTCAATACTATGGGATGTTTAGCCCCATAGATCGATCAATGCTATAAATTCATTCATACATATAGATTAATCATGGCTATGGGGTATTTAAGCCCATAGATCGGTTAACGCTATAGCTCTAATATGCTCACGATTTCACTAGAAATAAAATGATTTAATGGTGATCGAGGTAGTAGTAGTGATGATGGTGGTGATGTGGTAGTAGTGATGTTGATGGTGATTATGGTAGTATTAGTGATGATGATGGTGATTATGATGGTGGTGAATGCGGTAGTAAAAATGTAATAATATAATTGCTATATTAATCATCTTGGATGGGCTTGTTTATTTACTCATTTATATATATGTTTATTATATTTCTAGTTTCCTCCCTAGACTTCCATCAAATTAAAAACAAAAACATCCATTAGATCCCCCTTCTAGATTAATTTGTACATTCCATGGGCTTAGAGTATGTTAGATAAGCCCTTCTTTCATAAACTATCTCAGCCTATCATAATCTAACATAATCTAATCTAACATAACTAAATCAAGTATGTTAGATAAGCCCTTCTATCATAAACTAACTCAGCCTATCATAATCTAACATAATCTAATCTAACATAACTAAATCAAGTATGCTAGATAAGCCCTTCTATCATAAACTAACTCAGCCTATCGTAATCTAACTAACATGATGTATTCCAACTTAACTAACCTTTGAATTAATAGATTGCAAACAGTGGTATAATTACGAGTTAAATCCCTGTAAATTATAATCTGTTTTCATCATGATCTAGCTTATGCTGTGAACGTATCTGTAAACTGATTTCGATTAAGGGAAGGTTCACTTTTTGGGCGATGTTTGCATGTATTCATTATTTTTCTAGTTTCCTTCCCAGACCCCCATCAAATTAAAAAAAAAAAAAATCCATTAGATCCCCCTTCTACTGTAGATTAATTTGTATATTTTTCGGTAGAAAAATTTTCCGGCCGAAGGCCGGGTCTTCCAACATTACAGGCTCACTATCGTTCGCCAGGGAAAAAATCGACACCTAAATAGCACGAAAGGTCTAAATATTGACGACGAAATGGGGCGAAAGGTCTTAAAATCGACTAACTAATGGGGCAAACATCTTAACATCTGAAAACTAATGGGGCTAAACATGAGGGATCCAGAAAACCGGCCCATCCCCCCTTAACCCCTTCAGCACGATGACGCACTCTATACCTTTTATTCTGGCTAAATTAGGCGATTTTTTCCAGTGTCAGAAGGACCTACTGTACGTTATTTAGAGGGTTCATTGAGATCATATTTACCTGTTGGAGTCCTGAAGGCGGATCATAAGCTAAAGAAAATCGTCTAATGGTAACCAGAATATGATGAAAAGTACGTCATCGTGCTGAAGGGGTTAAACAAATATATATACATAAATGCGCTTAACCCTTTGAAGGTCGTGACGCATTTTGACAGTTTATTCTGGCTATCATTAGACGGTGTTATACAGTTTAAGAACTATCTGTGGGAATTATAAGGGTAAAGACTATCTCAGTTAACCCTCTGATTTTCATATACCCTTCCTATTTCTGAATAAAATCGTCGAAAAAATAGCCGGAAAACAGTTAATAAATGCGTATACGATCTTAGGAGGGTTAAAAAAAATTATCAACTCCCCCCCCGTATAGTGGGTCCACCCGAAAACAAATTGTCGATGTTGTCCGTCTGTCGCTGAACTCCTAGACCGTTGGACGGATTTTCACCAAACTTCACACAAACATTTGTTGGATGAATGCGAACGTCAGTCAAATTTTTTTTTGTTTTTAATTTATGCAATAGTTATGATGTTAGGTCCAACATATGGTTTTACCCCCCCCCCCCCAGCAATGATGGCGTTCTTAGTGTGTGTGCCCCGATGGGGTTCAGGCTCACACACAGAATGCATTCGTTCTGGGGCCAAACACATATCGACCCGCATCTGTTAGGTTAAGTTAGTTTAGATAACATTTTAGAAGTGATGATAGTAATAGTGGGGATGATGGTAATAGTAGTGATGATGGTGATGATAGTAGTGATGATGGTTGTAGTTGTAGTGATGATGATAGTAGTAATGATGATGGTAGTGATGATGATGACAGTAGTAGATATGATGGTTATAGTACTAGTAGTAGTGATGATGGTCATAATAGTAGTGATGATGGTGACAAGTAATGATGATTGTAAGATTATGGTGCTAATAATTATTATGGTGATAGTTGTAGTGATAATGATGAGAGTAGTGATGATGGTAGTGACAATGGTGACAGTATTAGTGAAGATGGTGAGAGTTTAGTAGTGATGATGATAGTAGTAGTGATGATGGTGACAGTTGTAGTGATGATGATAGTAGTAGTGATGATGATAGTAGTAGTGATGATGGTGGTAATATTAGTGATGATAGCAACCCATCGCAGAGTTGGGTATGCCGTTTTGATTTTGGGCAAAACGGCACGTCTACTTTATTATTAAAGCTATAGCTACAGTAAAGTACTAGTATAAGCATAGCATAGCATATTACAAATGGAACACTATACCCTGTTCCAAATAGGTAGGCATAGACATCTTGAACCCTAACCTCTGTAACACAAAAAGGGCTAGGGCTAATGGGCTGTAAATATCCCCACTACCCATTCCCTGGCTGACCCTTCCCGAATGGTAGAAGTATTAGCTCGATAACCCTAGTGGTTAGTGAGTTATAGAAGTTAAGGGGACATGGGCTGTTTTTCTGGTCACCCTTCTTCCTCATGCTTACCCCCAATAGTTTTCAGATTTTATGACGTTCGGCCCATTAGTTTGGCGATTTCAATATTTTTTGCCCCATTTGGTTGTCAATTTTAAGACCTTTCGTGCCATTTAGGTGTCGATTTTTTTCCTGGCGAGCGATAGCGAGCCTGTAATCTTTTTTCTACCGAAAACATTACAAATTAATCTAGAAAGGGGATCTGATGGATGTGTTTTTAAGTTTGATGGAGGTCTAGGGAGGAAACTAAAGACAATAATAAATGGTTCCATGTCATCTCAACCAGTAGACCATTTCAACCAGTAGCTCGCAACCAGTGCCAAATTAACCCAGACCAACCAAACCAGTGCCAAAATATAGTACTAACCTAACCTAACCTAACCTAACCGTATTGGTTGATTTGGTACTGGTTGAGAGCTACTGGTTGAAATGGTCTACTGGTTGAGTTGACTGGTCACCATAATAAATAAATGAAAAAATCAACCAACAAGTGAACCATCCCCCCTTAATGTTCAGTCGGTCAGATAAGTCATATCTAGGCACCAAGTATATTTTGATGAATAATTGGTATCGGCAATATCTAAAACATTGTTTATTCGTTTCGAGTGAGATATACAAACATGTTCCTACACTTACCCACCCTATTCAACATCTGACAGACATTAATACAGCACAGAGCAAGCCAAACGTAATGACAGCCGAAACATGATTTAATAGCGCTACCGTTCAAGAGTTTTGGCCTTTTCATTGAGTTTAGTAGAATCAATAATTGACCACTTGCGAGTTTCGTTCTATAAGGAAGTTGGAGTTGTAGACATCGATATTTAGCAGAATTACCAGATAAAATGCGGTCATAGTTCATTTATAAATAAATACAATCCAATTAACATTCTCTTTAGCCATCATAAACCTACATCATTATTGCATTTCTGTTTTATATCGATGTCTACTGCTCCAACTTCCTTATAGCCTGAAACTTGCAAGTGGTCAATTGAGTTGATATAAAGGATGATATACATAATGAACGGAATAAGACAGAATAATGAAGGTCACCGCGAAATTACTAACATTTATCCTTTGAATATTATGACGTGTATTGCCAGTACGCTCTGGCTATCATTAGACGATTTTATGCAATTTAGGAAGCATCTTTGGGAATTATATGGGTAAAGACTATCTCAAGTAACCCTCTTAATGTCCACATACATTTCCTAATATGAATAAAATCGTCTATTAATAGCCAGAGAACAGAAAATAAATGCGTCACCGTATATTCTAAGGGGTAGGTGAAAATAAATGCGTCACCGTATATTCTAAGGGGTAGGTGAAAATAACTTAGTAAAAAGATTAAAAATATAACCAACCAATGAATAGAAATAAATAATAAAGTATATAAATAAAACCATACTAATTAAGTTCCCCATGGCTCCTGGTTAATTAAAGGAAGGAAAGAAAACGAGGAGGAGTCGGAAGATAAGCGAAGAAGTTGATGCTGATAAAAGTGGAGAGGGGGAATAAGAGAGAGAAAGAGAGAAGAGGAGAATTAGTTGAGAAGAAGTAGGGAAAAACGAGAGAATAATGAGAGAGAGAGAGAGAGAGAGAGAGAGAGAGAGTAGCACCAAGACATTCGGATATGAAAATGGGGTATATATTTAACTTGATCAAAGCAATTAAGCATACGTGGAGGAATATATAGAGTTAAACATAACATACAGACAAACTCAAGCACATAATTGTTTTCTTTAACACCTTCAGCACGATGACGCCTATTGATCTTTGATTCTGGCCAAAATTATGCGATTATATGCAGCTTAAGAAGGACCTAAGATATTCAGAGGGTTTATTGTGATCGTATTCACCTCTTTGAGGTTGATTATAAGCTAAAGAAAATCGTCCAATGTTAACCAGAATATGAGGGAATTACGGCCTCGTGTTAAAGAGGTTACAAGAAGAATGTAGAGAAATAAATAAGTGTTTGGAACAAGAACATGAGATAGATGAAGATGAAAAGCGGAAAGAAACCAAGGATTTGAAAGAAACAGGCGAGGAAGAGGAGGAGGAGGAAAAAGAAGAAGAAGAAGAAGAAGAAGAAGAAGATGAATAAGAAGAAGAAGAAGAAGATGAATACGAGGAAGAGGATAGAACAATGAATGATAAAGGAAGGGAATAAGAAGTATGCGATGGAAAGAGAGGAAAAGAAGAGAAGACAAAGCGTGAACACAAGTAGCGAATAACGATCAGCCAAGAATGAAAAAAGGGTTACAAGTAAAGGCGTTTTTTGTGAGACGAAGAGGGCCGACTTGATAAGAGGAAAAATAGAAAATAGAAGAAAAAATAGGTTGGAAAGGAATAATGGCGAGGATAGGATTAAAAGGGCAAAAGAGGAAACGTTTTTGCGAGAAGCAGGTGTGATTTTTTTGTTTGTAAATTTGTTGTAGTAGGAAATGGTAGGGAAAAGGATATGAGAGAGAGAGAGAGAGAGAGAGAGAGAGAGAGAGAGAGAGAGAGAGAGACGATGATATAGACACAAAGCTGTGGCACCTAGATTATTGTCTTTGCTTCTCAGTAAGCAGACTTAACATTAACGTAATTTGTGTCATTTTAATTATAATGTAATTTATAAATTTCACTCCACACACCAAACACCTCCCAAATAAATTAATGAAAACACCCTAACCATTATACCATCAAGCCATTTTCTTACTTAAGGGGAGGCTGATGGACTGTTGAGGTTAAGAGGAGATGGGTCGTTTTTCTGGTCCCATTTCTCCCTCGTGTTAAGCCCCATTTGTTTTGAGATTATAAGACGTTCGGCCTATTAGTTTGGCGATTTTAACACCTTTCACCCCATTTCGTTGTCAATTTTAAGACCGTTTGTGCCATTTAAGTGTCGATTATTTCCTGGCGAGCGTTAGCGAGCCTGAAATGTTAAAGAGGAACCGGCCTTCGGCCGGGAAAATTTTCTACCGAAAATGTACAAATTTATCTTGAAGGGGGATCTAGGTTTTTTTTTTCTTAGCTTGATGGAGGTCTAGCTAGAACACTGAGAAATAAAGGAATAAATTAATTAATAGAAAAAAAGGTCTGTCTCCCCTTAACCTGATTGCTATCTGTCCTATTGTTTGCCTTCACTTCCCAAAGTCACCTGTGATGTGTGGATTTATCTCTTTTACCTATTATACTCGGACCCAATCCCCACTTTTCAATTTTTTTCCCCTCTTTTCTTTTCTTTTTTTGTTGGGGGGGGGGGGGGGGGAGACAGAGCCAGAATAGGGATAAAACAACATAAAACAATGAACACACAAACACAAAATACAAATTCTCACCCGTATCTGTTTATCCGAAAATCTCCTGTACTCTCTGCACAGTATCCTGGCTAGTTTGATCTTTGCTTTTCTAGTTTATCCTTTACATCTTCTGCAGTCATCCTGTCTGCCTATCACCCCTGCTGTCTGTTAGCCTGTCAGTCTGTCTGTCGGCCGTTCTTCCTGCCTGCCCGAACCCAAGCCTCCTAGCCCGGCCCCGTGCCTGTCAAGCCTGCTGCAGCCTTCCTACGTCAGCCTGTCCCTTGGTGCAGAGAGAGAGAGAGAGAGAGAGTGAGAGTGAGAGAGAGTGAGAGTGAAATTATTAATAACAAGATATATAGATAAATAGATAGGTAAATGGGAGGAGAAAAAAGTGAGAGTGGGAGTATGCTCTTTAATGATAGGAACGCATAAAGTCTTATAGCTTGTAATAATTGCTTACCTCCTTTCAATAAAAGTTAGGACATTTGTTGTACTGAACAATATGTATGCTTAGATAGAGAGATAGAGATAGAGGGGGGGTGTGAGAGGGGAGGGGGTGAACAGGAATGATGTATTAACTCGCGGGATGTCAGTAAGGTGTCTGAGACATCAGTTTGATGTGGGTGTACACGTGTTTGTGTGTGTGTGTGTGTGTTCATGCATACACACGTATATCTTAATATTATTTGCGCATGAAGCGCACACACACATATATATATATATGAACATTAGCCAATAAACTTGTGGAAAATATACAGTTATAGGCTACACATACTATATGTGTTAATAGGTACCGTATATAAAAAGATACACAGATAAACTCACACATCCCATCCCAACCAAATATCCCAAGCTTCACCTTTTGCAAATATTTACCGCACTCCTATCTTCATCACTTCCCCAGACTCCCTCCCTTTCCTTGCGCTCCTTCAGGATTCCCACAGCTTAATGTCCTGCTCACGTCTGGCGGGGAGATGATGGGGGTGGTGGGGGAGATGATGGTGGCGGTGGTGGTGGTGGTTGCTGCCCGGTGCTGGAGTGACATCCTAACCACCATGTCATACACATTTTTATACTCCGTGTTAGAGTTCTTTGGCCCACTCTCTGAAATCTGTTTGGATGGTTTGGGTTTGGTTTACATAGACTTAGACAATCATCTGTTTGAATCATAGACTGACTCTCGCAAGAAGATTTTTGTTAATGTTATTGTACTGTTGAAATAGCTATGGTTGTGTTTAGTAGGTTTAGTTAGTTTGGGCTAGATTTGATCAAGATGGGATAGGTTTTGCAGTATTAGATTCGAGTATGTTAGCTTAGGTTGAGATAGGATTGGATATAATTAGCTTTAGTTTAGATGCAGAGTAATTTCACCACCGTAGGTAGCATTGGTTGGACTAGCAAAAGAAAGGAGAAGAAAGTAGAGAGGACAATAATTTTAGAGATCGTGAAATTACAATAATTTAAGGAACACAAAATAATGAAAACAATAGTCAGAGGTATTGCTGATAGGAAAGTTGAATAACCTGCTATGGCAAAAATATAATTGAGATAATCTTAGCAAATCAATAGAGAAAGGAAAACATGATATTTGTGAAGTCAAACACCTTAAAATCCCGCCTGATTAAATATGTAATGCATTAAGTTAAATTGTCTAGGTTAATTGATCTCCTCTTACTTAATTGATTTAAGAATACTATGAAAAATAAGTGGAAGAGTTAGAAATAAATAAGTATAGTAGGATATTGCAGGTAAGAAAGCCTAACTAATTATTCAGTTTGGCGAAAGATGTTTGTCGAGAAATAACTTGTATGGAGTAAAGGATGAGGTCAAATACATTTAAACTGAAAACAGTACAATGACAAGATAAAAGTTGAAATATTGAAGAGTATTTTGCATAGACGGTAGGAAAGCAGAGAAGATTGATTGTAAAGAGAATCAGATGGGATATAATAACATTTAAAAAATACGCCTTAAGACGAAGAGTGGATACCGGTACTTTAAACAAAAACACACATATATAAATACAGTAAGTAAACCCGGAAATAACACCTACCGGTACTAAATTATTAAATGTATGAATGACCTTTGGGGATTTAATGCTTAACAAACTCAATTCACCCTTCAACGCCACAGATCCTTCCCAAGCCCACTAAAATCGTCGAATGTTAGCCCGAATAATATAAAGAAAGAAACCATAACACTGAAAGGGCAAAGTGTAAAAGTTATGCCTGGAGATGAAGGTGCAAGAAGGAAAAACACACCTAACCCGGAAAAAAAAACTGAAAAACTTGGAAGACTAATTAAGAGGGAGGGGAATCATAATAAAATACCGGAACAAGGAGGCAGACGTATGGGATAAGACAATTATTCAATGAAAAATAGAGACGAAATGTAAAGAAGAACTGCTTTAGAAGTGAGGAGCTTTTAGTGATGACGATATCCTAAAAACAAATATCATTGTTAAGGGATGATTATTCTTTATTTAATTATTTATTTATTTATTTATTTATTTATCTAACTATTTATTTATTGTTTTTAGTTTCATCCCCAGTCAACCATATAGCTGAACACAAAATACCCTAAAAAAAAAACTTCGATATAAATGTATGCATTTTTGCTATTGCTCGCCAGGAAATAATAGACACCTAAATGTTACGAAATGTCTTACAATTGCCAAGGTAGTGGGGAGAAAGGTCTTAAAATCGCCAAACTAATGGGCCAAACGTCTTAAGCTCTCAAAACTAATGGGGCTTAGCATGAGGGAAGTTTGAGGGGAGGGGTTCATCCCTACCCAAAGATTACTGGCATAACTATTCTTTTCTCTCTCTCTCTCTCTCTCTCTCTCTCTCTCTCTCTCTCTCTCTCTCTCTCTCTCTCTCTCTCTCTCTCTCTTTACTTTACTGTCCTATTCTTCCACTATAAACTGTCCTTGTCTAGTAGTATTAAGGCCGGACCACCTAGTTGGGACCGCAAGGTCTGTGTGATCTGTGTAACTCTGTGTAACTCTTTTGTTCTTAATTTCAGTTTTTCCCAGTCACCCTTCCTGACGTGCTGAATATATTAGAGAAAAGAGTGAGCAAGAGAGTGTTGCATGCTAGATATACACGGATAAATGGAAACAGAAACAGAGAGAGTACAAAGTACAAAGGAGTACAAAGGAAATCAAGCAACAACAGATCTAGTGACCCTTCTAGGTTGCTTGTCCTCCAAAACACTGAGGATCAAGTGTCCAAACAGTGGTTTAGAGTGGGTAAGGGAACATTGGAAAGGGAATTACTGCCCTGGAACTAATGTCCGTGGCAGGATTAGGAAGTTAGTAGGGGACAGATGGGTTAGTAACTGAGGGGGGGATAAAATAAAGTTATTCATTTACAAACGCAGTCAGTCGCGGGTTTGATGCGAGATATTTGTCTAGGCGGAGTTTAAATGAATCAACGGTGATGCAGTCTATAACGTTTCGGGGAAGCCCATTCCACAAGTTGACAACTCGATTGAAGAAGAAATTCTTAGATTCGTGTGAGTTAAAAGATTTACCAATAATTTTGCAACCGTTTCCCCGCGTGTAATTAGATTGGTCGATAGTGAAGTACTTACTACAGTTCATATTGTCGATGCCTTTGATGATTTTGAACACTTGAATTAAGTCACCTCTTAATCTGCGCTGGGTTAAAGGAAATAGATTTAATTCTCTAAGACGCTCTTCGTATGGTTTGTTCTTTAGGCTAGGTATCATTTTGGTAACTCTACGTTGAACTCGTTCTAGCTTGTTTATATCTTTTTGGTAATAAGGGCACCAGGATTGAACGCAGTATTCCAGAAGAGGGCGGACTAATGAATTGTAAAGGGTTAGGATAACTTCTTTGGATTTATGCTCAAATGACCTGCCTATAAAGCCAATTATTTTGTTTGCCTTCTTAACAACTTCTGAACATTGTTGACTCGGTTTTAGGTTACTCGATATTGTTACTCCCAGATCGGTTTCTCTGTTTACATTCTTAAGCTGAGTGCCATTCATCGAATAGTTTGCTTTCTCATTTAGGTATCCGATATGTAGTACTTTACATTTATCCGCATTGAAACTCATTTGCCAAATTTGGGCCCAACATGACAATTTATCTAGATTGTGTTGCATATCGTCAACTTGTTCTTTTGAGAGTACGCTATTTGCAATTTTTGTATCGTCAGCAAATTTTGAGATTGTACAGGTGAGACCCTCATCTATGTCGTTGATGTAAATTAGAAAGAGAATTGGTCCTAGTACCGATCCCTGGGGTACCCCGCTACTTACATTGGTCCATTTTGATGCCTTACCGTTTATGACTACTCTTTGCTTTCTGTCGCTGAGCCAATTTTCTATCCATTTCAACACACCGTCTTGTATTCCATGCGCTTTTAGTTTTAGCAGTAAACGTTTGTGGGGAACTTTGTCAAAGGCCTTTTGAAAATCAAGGTATATAATATCTACAGCTTTACTCTCATCGTAGAGGTTGAGGATATCGTGGAAGAAGTCTAAGAGGTTTGTTAAACAGGAACGTTTTTTACGAAAGCCGTGTTGAGTATCTTTAAGTATGTTATTTTCCTCTAAGTGATTTACGAGTCTGTCTCGTATGACCGTTTCTAGCATTTTACATACAACTGAGGTTAAGCTAATTGGACGATAGTTACAGGGTAGGGATTTGCTGCCTTTTTTGAATATCGGTGTTACGTTGGCTAGCTTCCACTGATCGGGCATAGTTCCAGACTGCAAGGATTTATTGAATAGTAATGTCAGTGGTTTAGAGAGCTCATCCTTAGCTTCCTTTAGAACTCTAGGCGAGATTGTATCAGGTCCAGGCGTTTTATTTACCTTGAGTTTATCTAAACAATTCAATACTTCTCTCTCTGTAACGGTGATATTGCTTAGAACATCTGAATTATCAATCTGAATCGGCGATGGTGTAGGGATATCACTGAGGTCTTCTGTTGTAAAAACTGATGCAAAGAAGGTATTGAGGGCATTACTCATTTGTTCTTCGTCTTTGGTGTATTCTCCATTTTCATCGACTAACGGTCCAACAGTTGAAGTAACAACTTTTTTCTTTCTGATATAACTATAGAATTCTTTCGGGTTTGTTTTACTTTGATTCGCAATATGTAACTCTAAGGTCTTTTTACTTTGCTTAATTAACTTTTTGGCTTTGCGTCGTAGCTCTACAAATTTCAGCCGTTCTTCGTCATTTTGTGAGGATTTTAATCTATCATTAGCAAATTTTTTAGCAAGCAGGCAGTTTGAAATATCTTTATTCCACCATTTGGGCTTATTATTATGGCCTGGACGCCGAGTTTTCGATGGTATGCAGTCTTGCACTGTTTTTAGGTAAGTGGCTTCGAATAACTTCCAAGATGTATTTATGTCGTTATTGTGAATTAAAAAGCTCCAGTCAGTTTCTTTAAACATAGCTCTAAGTTTATGGAAGTTTGCTTTCTTGAAATTAGGGACTTTTTCGATGCTACTATTTGGTTCGTTACTAGTAAACTTTAAAGGGAAAGTTATCGTACGATGGTCGCTGTTACTGAATTCATCACCAACATTCAAATTCTCTATTAATTCTTCTTTTGTTGCAAGTACGATGTCAAGAACGTTATTACCACGGGTCGGCGTTCCAACAAATTGATAAAGCGAACTCTCTTGCAAGTTCGTATACAAGTCATGTCTGGAGTGTGAAGTAAGAGTATCGCCCCACTTGGTCACAGGTAAATTAAAGTCACCAAAAATTACGATATCTTGTGAGTTACTTACATCTGCAATTTGTTCGTAAATTTCTCGGTCAGTTTGCACTGATTGAGCTGGAGGTCTGTATATTAATGCAAGTATTATTTTTGTACCTTTATTATTCTTTATTAGCACAAAAGATGCGTCGACGTTCACAATTTGAGGTTTTGACAAGAGGGTAGGGTTAAGACTTTCTTTGATATAAAGTAAAACGCCACCTCCATTTCGATTTATTCGGCTTTTCTCAAACATTACATAACCGGGAAGTGAATACTCTGCTAAAAAGTCTCTATCTTCTGTATTGAGCCAAGATTCTGTTATGCCAATCACATCATAATTTTCTGTAAACACTAGCTCCTCTAAATCTGAAAATTTATTGCGTATGCTACGAGCGTTTGCATAGAAAACCTTTAAATTTTTTATTTTAGAACTCACGGAACGCTCTTTAATAATATTTTTGGTTCTTGTCGGATCTACATTTATGTTCATGGCTGTCCTCGGTCCTCGCTGTCTTCGGTCCTTATCGCTGGTGGTCCTCGGTTGCCTCTGTTTTTTTCTTGGCGTTGGATGATTTATGTCACTGCTGCTTCTTCTCGGATGACGTTTTTTGATCCATGGCTGCGGCCTGCTTCGTGTAGGAGACGACCCATGCGTGCTGAACCCACAGGGTTTAGATGAGTGCCATCCTTGCGGAACAGAGTAGGCTGGTTGTAGAAGTTGTCCCAGAGGTTGATGAATTCAACTTCTTCCCTCAGACACAAATGTTTTAGTCGGCTATTTGTGCTGAAAGCCTTGTCGTAGAATTTGTCAGGTGCGTCGATCTTGGGGAGAATGCCTGAGATGATGATATTCCTTGACTTGTTTTTGTAGTGCTGGATCATCTTGCGATATTTCTCCATCAACTCTTCGGATCTGGTGCGCATGACTGTCATTTGAACCAGCATGGATGACAAAAAGGGTATTTTCATTTGCATCCTTTGTGGTATCTTCGAAGGCTTCCACAATGTCGTCCAGTCCAGCTCCTGGGATGCAAAATCTTTTTCGTTGATTTGGGACTCTGTCGCAGAACTCTTCGACCTGTCCTCGTAGGATGGAATCCCCTAGAGAGAGAGAGAGAGAGAGAGAGAGAGAGAGAGAGAGAGGAACGAGATGGAGATGACATGAATAGGCGTAGATGGAAGATTGGAAAATAGATTGATTGGAAAGAAAGTAGAGTTCCAATCAGTAGCCGAATTGAGCAGCACGAGAATAATGATTGGTAGGTGATTGAATTGATGCTGATACAGAGAGAGAGAGAGGGAGAGGGAGAGATGAAATATTATTTTATGTTTAGTATTTGATAATTTAAAAGTGGAAAGAGTACAAAGTACAAAGGAATACAAAGGAAATCAAGCAACAACAGATATAGTGACCCTTCTAGGCTGCTTGTCCTCCAAAACACTGAGGATCAAGTGTCCAAACAGTGGTTTAGAGTGGGTAAGGGAACATTGGAAAGGAAATTACTGCCCTGGAACTAATGTCCGTGGCAGGATTAAGAAGTTAGTAGGGGACAGATGGGTTAGTAAAAAAATACCCTCATTGTTCCCTGATTAAATAACACTGTATGAATATTCCCATATTCAAAATATGTTACAGGGGGACAATGCCTAGTGAGTTCACTGCTCAATAGGTGGCGTATTGAGAGTGAGGGTCTGAGTCTGGAGGGTGAGACGGTGAAGCACTTGAGCGAGGCAACCGGCCGCTTCAGAGATGGAGCTGTTTCGAGCCGTGATGGTTGCTTCGCATGTCTCACTCCCCAGACTGGAACAAGACCTCACGGGCTTCACCGTGTTGAGCGGTGGAATGTACAGGCTCTCAGCCTATGCCCGAGAGGGAGTAGTTGGAATATAGAAAAAAAAAAAAAAAAAAAAAAAAAACTGAGGGGGGATAAAATAAAGTTATTAATTTACAAACGCAGTCAGTCGCGGGTTTGATGCGAGATATTTGTCTAGGCGGAGTTTAAATGAATCAACGGTGCTGCAGTCTATAACGTCTCGGGGAAGCCCATTCCACAAGTTGACAACTCGATTGAAGAAGAAATTCTTAGATTCGTGTGAGTCAAAAGATTTACCAATAATTTTGCAACCGTTTCCCCGCGTGTAATTAGATTGGTCGATAGTGAAATACTTACTACAGTTCATATTGTCGATGCCTTTGATGATTTGGAACAATTCAATTAGGTCGCCTCTTAATCTGTACTGGGTTAAAGGCAATATTTCTTTTTCTCTAAGACGCTCCTCGTATGGTTTGTTTTCAGTTATCATTTTGGTAACTCTACATTGAACTCGTTCTAGCTTGTCTATATCCTTTTGGTAATAAGGGCACCAGGATTGAACGCAGTATTCCAGAAGAGGGCGGACTAAGGAATTGTAAAAGGTTAGGATAACTTCTTTGGATTTATGCTCAAATGACCTGCCTATAAAGCCAATTATTTTGTTTGCCTTAACAACTTCTGAACATTGTTGACTCGGTTTTAGGTTACTCGATATTGTTACTCCCAGATCGGTTTCTCTGTTTACATTCTTAAGCTGAATGCCATTCATCGAATAGTTTGCTTTCTCATTTAGGTATCCGATATGTAGTACTTTACATTTATCCGCATTGAAACGCATTTGCCAAATTTGGGCCCAACATGACAATTTATCTAGATTGTGTTGCATATCGTCAACTTGTTCTTTTGAGAGTACGCTATTTGCAATTTTTGTATCGTCAGCAAATTTTGAGATTGTACAGGTGAGACCCTCATCTATGTCGTTGATGTAAATTAGAAAGAGAATTGGTCCCAGTACGGATCCCTGGGGTACCCCGCTACTTACATTGGTCCATTTAGATGCCTTACCGTTTATGACTACTCTCTGCTTTCTGTCTACTTACATTGGTCCATTTAGATGCCTTACCGTTTATGACTACTCTCTGCTTTCTGTCGCTGAGCCAATTTTCTATCCATTTCAACACACCGTCTTGTATTCCATGCGCTTTTAGTTTTAGCAGTAAACGTTTGTGGGGAACTTTGTCAAAGGCCTTTTGAAAATCAAGGTATATAATATCTACAGAGGGAAACTTACACACACACACACACACACACACACACACACACACACACACACACACACACACACACACACACACACACACACACACACACACATACCCACACGCGCACACACACACACACACACATACCCACACGCGCACACACACACACCCACACACACACAGACAGATGGAAACTACACCCCCCCCCCCCACACACACACACACACACAGACAGATGGAAACTACTACTATATGTTTAGCCTTTTATTATGTATTCACTCGCCAAAAAAAACATAATACTAAAAAGAAAAAAGATTAAAAAAAACGTCCCTGCTCTGATGAAAGCGAGTATTCAGAATGTTAGGTATTATTAATATTTGTTTCTGCTGCCGTCATAATCTAAGTTGTTCATACACGCCACGCGGTTGGTAGTGTGATGTCACAAATGCGGAATAGGGTCACTTTTATATATGCAAATTGATGGTGAAGTGGAGGTATTTTATTCTGATGAGAGAGAGAGAGAGAGAGAGGATAGAGTGACTGAGTGTGTGTGTGTGTGTATATGTTGGACAACTGTAGAGCACAAGAACACGTTGAGAACACTTACAGAATCTCGGTTGCTGTAAATATCGTTCTTTAAATCCACAGGCAAAACAATAACAGATAACCTACACCTTCTGCCGCCCCCCCCCCCCCCCCACACACACACAATGTATAAAAAAAGGAATCGTGTCAAAGAAAATATAAGAAATACGATACGAAAAGAGTAAGCATAGAATATACAGTATAGGACTGCGAAACTTGAGAAAGCAAGAGAGAGGTATCAAGCTCAGGGAGATAAAAGAATAAATACAAATAAATGAATAACAAAGAATGGAGGAGAAATAACTAAGGGGAGGAAGGGAGGGATGGAAAAGGGGAGTGGAGAATATAGCAAAAAGAGGTGAAAAGTCCAAGGAGAGGGGGAACAGGCTGAGAGAGAGAGAGAGAGAGAGAGAGAGTGAGAGTGAGGGATAGTGAGTGAGACCTGGGAGAGTGCGTGTGTGAGTGAATGAGTGATGGCGAGTGAATGAGCATGATGTGTGTGTTTGTGTGTGAGAGAGTAAGAGATAGTGGGAATGAGTGAGTGAAAAGTAGATTATATGCAGTAGAGAGAAAGATATTGAAGATACCGGAAGATCTATAAACACATGCAGTAGGTCTTATGCTTGTAAGACATAATACTCTCTCTATAAAGGTTATGTTTAGTACTGCACTGAAATTTTATCTTATAGAATATATAAATGTATAGAAAGATAGATTGATTGTTGATATTTTTTTTTTTTTTTTTAAACATGAAAATATTTGGGTAGAATTCATGGATAATCTTGAACCTTTCAGTACAGGCGATAGCCTCATTTGTTTTATTCAAGATGTATCTATATCTATCTATCTAACTTTATATCTATCTATTTGTCTATAATAAATACAAATATGTATACTCTTATCATGATTATTGCTTAATTTGTTCAAGTATTATTTTCATTATTATAATTTTTACAATTTTTATTGGGGAGGTGGCAGTTTTGTAAAGTTCAGTAGATGCCAAAAATCTATTTGGGAAAGTTTGTACCCTTATCTAGAGGTCCTTTTTCAGCTGAATGAAGTCTTATAATTCATAAAAACAAACGAATTAAGAAAACAAGCCTACAGAGAAGAAAACAAAAAAGGCGAAGAAAGCACAAAAAAGAAACCTGTCTGGTCGAGAAAAGTTGAGGAAAGCGGAAGGAAGGAATTGTACTGTTAGTGTGAGTCAAAGAGAAGCCATGCGGGTGGAGATGAGAGAGAGAGAGAGAGAGAGAGAGAGAGAGAGAGAGAGAGAGAGAGAGTACAAAGGAGTACAAAGGAGTACAAAGGAAATCAAGCAACAACAGATCTAGTGACCCTTCTAGGTTGCTTGTCCTCCAAAACACTGAGGATCAAGTGTCCAAACAGTGGTTTAGAGTGGGTAAGGGAACATTGGAAAGGGAACTACTACCCTGCCACTAACGTGGCAGGACTAGGAAGTTAGTAGGGGACATATGGGTTAGTAACTGAGGGAGGATAAAGTTATTCATTTACAAACGCAGTCAGTCGCGGGTTTGATGCGAGATATTTGTCTAGGCGGAATTTAAATGAATCAACGGTGCTGCAGTCTATAACGTTCGGGGAAGCCCATTCCACAAGTTGACAACTCGATTGAAGAAGAAATTCTTAGATTCGTGTGAGTTAAAAGATTTACCAATAATTTTGCAACCGTTTCCCGCGTGTAATTAGATTGGTCGATAGTGAAGTACTTACTACAGTTCATATTGTCGATGCCTTTGATGATTTTGAACACTTGAATTAAGTCGCCTCTTAATCTGCGCTGGGTTAAAGGAAATAGATTTAATTCTCTAAGACGCTCTTCGTATGGTTTGTTCTTTAGGCTAGGTATCATTTTGGTAACTCTACGTTGAACTCGTTCTAGCTTGTTTATATCTTTTTGGTAATAAGGGCACCAGGATTGAACGCAGTATTCCAGAAGAGGGCGGACTAAGGAATTGTAAAGGGTTAGGATAACTTCTTTGGATTTATGCTCAAATGACCTGCCTATAAAGCCAATTATTTTGTTTGCCTTCTTAACAACTTCTGAACATTGTTGACTCGGTTTTAGGTTACTCGATATTGTTACTCCCAGATCAGTTTCTCTGTTTACATTCTTAAGCTGAGTGCCATTCATCGAATAGTTTGCTTTCTCATTTAGGTATCCGACATGTAGTACTTTACATTTATCCGCATTGAAACTCATTTGCCAAATTTGGGCCCAACATGACAATTTATCTAGATTGTGTTGCATATCGTCAACTTGTTCTTTTGAGAGTACGCTATTTGCAATTTTTGTATCGTCAGCAAATTTTGAGATTGTGCAGGTGAGACCCTCATCTATGTCGTTGATGTAAATTAGAAAGAGAATTGGTCCTAGTACCGATCCCTGGGGTACCCCGCTACTTACATTGGTCCATTTAGATGCCTTCCCGTTTATGACTACCCTTTGCTTTCTGTTGCTGAGCCAATTTTCTATCCATTTCAACACACCGTCTTGTATTCCATGCGCTTTTAGTTTTAGCAGTAAACGTTTGTGGGGAACTTTGTCAAAGGCCTTTTGAAAATCAAGGTATATAATATCTACAGCTTTACTCTCATCGTAGAGGTTGAGGATATCGTGGAAGAAGTCTAAGAGGTTTGTTAAACAGGAACGCTTTTTACGAAAGCCGTGTTGAGTATCTTTAAGTATGTTATTTTCCTCCAAGTGATTTACGAGTCTGTCTCGTATGACCGTTTCTAGCATTTTACATACAACTGAGGTTAAGCTAATTGGACGATAGTTACTGGGTAGGGATTTGCTGCCTTTTTTGAATATCGGTGTTACGTTGGCTAGCTTCCACTGATCAGGCATAGTTCCAGACTGCAAGGATTTATTGAATAGTAATGTCAGTGGTTTGGAGAGCTCATTCTTAGCTTCCTTTAGAACTCTAGGCGAGATTGTATCAGGTCCTGGCGTTTTATTTACCTTGAGTTTATCTAAACAATTCAATACTTCTCTCTCTGTAACGGTGATATTGCTTAGAACATCTGAATTATCAATCTGAATCGGCGATGGTGTAGGGATATCACTGAGGTCTTCTGTTGTAAAAACTGATGCAAAGAAGGTATTGAGGGCATTACTCATTTGTACTTCGTCTTTGGTGTATTCTCCTTTTTCATCGACTAACGGTCCAACAGTTGAAGTAACTACTTTTTTCTTTCCGATATAACTATAGAATTATTTCGGGTTTGTTTTACTTTGATTCGCAATATGTAACTCTAAGGTCTTTTTACTTTGCTTAATTAACTTTTTGGCTTTGCGTCGTAGCTCTACAAATTTCACCCGTTCTTCGTCATTTTGTGAGGATTTTAATCTATCATTAGCACATTTTTTAGCAAGCAGGCAGTTTGAAATATCTTTATTCCACCATTTGGGCTTATTATTATGGCCTGGACGCCGTATTTTCGATGGTATGCAGTCTTGCACTGCTTTTAGGTAAGTGGTTTCGAATAACTTCCAAGATGTATTTATGTCGTTATTGTTAATTAAAAAGCTCCAGTCAGTTTCTTTAAACATAGCTCTAAGTTTATGGAAGTTTGCTTTCTTGAAATTAGGGACTTTTTCGATGCTACTATTTGGTTCGTTACTAGTAAACTTTAAAGTGAAAGTTATCGTACGATGGTCGCTGTTACTGAATTCATCACCAACATTCAAATTCTCTATCAATTCTTCTTTTGTTGCAAGTACAATGTCAAGAACGTTATTACCACGGGTCGGCATTCGAACAAATTGATAAAGCGAACTCTCTTGCAAGTTCGTATACAAGTCATGTCCGGAGTGTGAAGTAAGAGTATCGCCCCACTTGGTCACAGGTAAATTAAAGTCGCCAAAAATTACGGTATCTTGTGAGTTACTTACATCTGCAATTTGTTCGTAAATTTCTCGGTCAGTTTGCACTGATTGAGCTGGAGGTCTGTATATTAACGCAAGTATTATTTTTGTACCTTTATTATTCTTTATTAGCACAAAAGATGTGTCGACGTTCACAATTGAGAGAGAGAGAGAGAGAGAGAGAGAGAGAGAGAGAGAGAGAGGAAGAGGAAGTTGTTGATGTACTGTATATCAACTTAAAGAACACCGATAAGAATGGTGTTTAAGCAATTCAAAGAAACGATGAGGAGAGAGAAGTGCAAGATGATTAAAGGAGAGGATGGATAAAGTGTAAGATGATTCAAGGAGAGGATGAAGATAGAGAAGTGCAAGATGATTCAAGGAGTGGATGGAGAGAGAAGTGCAAGATAATTCAAGGAGAGGATGGAGCGAGAAGTGCAAGATGTTTCAAAGAGAGGATGGAGAGAGAAGTGCAAGATGATTCAAGGAGAGGATGGAGAGAGAAATGCAAGATGATTCAAAGAGAGGATGAAGAGAGAAGTGCAAGATGATTCAAAGAGAGGATGGAGAGAGAAGTGCAAGATGATTCAAGGAGAGGATGAGAGAAGTGCAAGATGATTCAAAGAGAGGATGGAGAGAGAAGTGCAAGATGATTTAAGGAGAGGATGGAGAGAGAAGTGCAAGATGATTCAAGGAGAGGATGGAGAGAGAAGTGCAAGATGATTCAAGGAGAGGATGGAGAGAGAAGTGCAAGATGATTCAAAGAGAGGATGGAGAGAGAATTGCAAGATGATTCAAAGAGAGGATGGAGAGAGAAGTGCAAGATGATTCAAGGAGAGGATGAGAGAAGTGCAAGATGATTCAAAGAGAGGATGGAGAGAGAAGTGCAAGATGATTCAAGGAGAGGATGAGAGAAGTGCATGATGATTCAAAGAGAGGATGGAGAGAGAAGTGCAAGATGATTCAAGGAGAGGATGAGAGAAGTGCAAGATGATTCAAAGAAAGGATGGAGAGAGAAGTGCAAGATGATTCAAAGAGGATGGAGAGAGAAGTGCAGGATGATTCAAGGAGAGGATGGAGAGAGAAGTGCAAGATGATTCAAGGAGAGGATGGAGAGAGAAGTGCAAGATGATTCAAGGAGAGGATGGAGAGAGAAGTGCAAGATGATTCAAAGAGAGGATGGAGAGAGAAGTGCAAGATGATTCAAAGAGAGGATGGAGAGAGAAGTGCAAGATGATTCAAAGAGAGGATGGAGAGAGAAGTGCAAGATGATTCAAGGAGAGGATGAGAGAAGTGCAAGATGATTCACGGAGAGGATGGAGAGATAAGTGCAAGATGATTCAGTTACACTCTTCACAGTCTGAGCAATTATGTTGTTAGTGTTGTTTAACTGGTGTAGTGAGTGTGGCAGTGGCTGCTGGTGGTGGTGCTGTGGTGGTGGTGGTGTGATTATGATGGTGGTGGTGTGGTCGTGGTGGTGGTGGGGTGGTGGTGAGACCTTATGATAAAGGGATCGAACAACCATCGCTATCTTTGTATAGTTGGCTGCATGAATTTGCATCCACTCTTTTATGTATGGAAAGAAAAGTAGTATGATGTAATTAGGAGTGTATTGTCGTATGCGGTAGTTGAATAATATATTAATTTAATAGTTTTATCGACAATTATTCGTGTAAGGCAATCATAGTATGTTCCTGTCACGCACAAAATAACTGAATGGCTAGCTGTACCCCTGGGAACACTAGCCTCTGTTTACCCATTATAAACAATAGGCAGTGATGGTACAGGATATTTATTTCTGTCTATGGCTATAAATTTTACATGAGGAAAATAACACTTTACTCCCCTGTTGTCTTACAAGATAAACAATAGCACATTACTCCCCTGTTATTTTACATAATAACACAAATAAACATTACTCCTCTGTTACGTTACATAACAAATAAAGTAACACAATACTTCCCTGTTTTATTACATAATAAAAACAATAACACATTACTCCCTTGTTTGATCAATGGCACCAAAATGTCTTCCGAAGGAAAATATAGCCGATTTTTCTTAGTACATGGTCTCTAGCTGGTAGTGTTGAAGAGAGCCGTACAGTCGCTCAAAAAGGCGATCATATAATGGCTGATGAATGCTCTATTGTATATGCATTATATTTTTGTTTTCATTCCAGATCAAAATGTGCCTCGAGTATAATTATACTAACCAGTTAAAAGTGAATACTGTAGGTTTCTGTCATCTTGAGATATAAGTATAAATAATGTCAATACCTATCAACATGGCTTAATTTTTTACAATTTAAATCACTAACATAATACTTACGTAACTCCTGAGTGCCAAATTATAAGTGGAACGTCGTAACACAGAATAGGACAAATTAACAAATATGTTATTCTATATGTTATTATTAAAACAAAGTATATAAATGCATAAATCAAACATAATCGAATCATAGCACCTCTCTTAACCCATTCAGCACCAGTGACGTCATTATATTTTGGGAACTAGCAAACGATTGTATTTAGCTTAGGAAGGGTCTGGTAGTTAAAAGTCTGAATGGAGATAGTTTATAGCCTTTTAATGGATAGAGGTCCTTCCTAAACCGGATAAAATCGTCTAATAGTAGCCAGAATAAAGCGTAAAAGACGGCACCGGTACTGAGAGGGTTAAGGGGAGACGTACCGTTTCTTGTTTTGTTTTTTTGGTTTATTAATTCATTTATTCCTTTATTTCTTAGTTTTCTCGCTAGACCTCCATCAAAATTAGAAAAACACTCCTAGACCCCCCTTCAAGATAAATGTGTACATTTTTCGGTAGAAAATTTTTCCGGCCTAAGGCCGGTTCCTCTTAAAATTCCATGCTCGCTAGCGCTCGCCAGGAAGTAATCGACACCTAAATGGCACGAAAGGTCTTAAAATTGACAACGAAATGGGGCGAAAGGTGTTAAAATCGCCAAACTAATGGGCCGAACGTTTTATAATCTCAAAAACAAATGGGGCTTAACACGAGGTAGCAAGGGGGCCAGAAAAAGGACCCATCTCCCCATAATCTCAACCGTCCATCAGCCGCCCCTTAACAGCGCGAGTGGCCGGGTATTGGAGTGTGGGCTACTGTAGGTGCGGAGAGTGTATTTAGGTGGCTTGGGCAAGAGAATGGCGTGAAGGATTAAGGGCGAAGGCTCTATCATTTGGTCGATTATATCATATGTTCATTATTTGTTTTAATTTCCTTCCCAGACCTTCATCAAACTTTTAAAAAAATAACATCCATTAGATCCTTCTTCTAGATAAATTTGTACATTTTTCGGTAGAAAAATTTCCCGGCCAAAGGCCGGTTTTTCCAAAATTACAGGGTCACTATCGTTCGCCAGGAAAAAAAAAATCGACACCTAAATAGCACGACAGGTCTTAAAATTGACAACTAAATGAGACGAAAAGTATGACAATCGCCAAATTAATGGGCCGAACGTCTTAAAATCTGAAAACTAATGAGGCTAAACATGAGGGAGAAGTGGGGCCTGAAAAACGACCCATTACCCTTAATAGCGAGAGTGGCCGGGTATTGGAGAGCGGGGGTATATATAGGGGTAGGTGTATTTAGGTGGCTTGGGCAAGAGAAAGGGGCGTGAAGGATTAATTTGTGAGGCGGAAACTGAATGAAGGGAGAGGTGTGTGAGGGAAGGAGGAGGAGGGTGGTGGGATATTGAGTGTGTGTGCAGTGGGATATACGGCTTGGAATATGGATGGTGTTGTGCAACAAAAGACAAAACTAAATGGTGCATATGAGATGAAGTGCAAATGCTGAAATGAAGTGGAAGTGAAAGAGTGTGACATAAATTGAAAATGAAATAAAATACGTTAAAGTCGTAAGATAATATGAATGGTGTACTGTAATATCAAATATAATGTTAAATTGTGCGCATGTACGAGATGGAGTGTAAGTGGACGTGTGACTATTGAACATGCAATAGAATACACTGAAGGCGTAGGAAGATAATGGGTGGTGTGGTAAAAAAGGTGAACTGTGCATTATGAGGGGTAAGAGGTCGTGTGAAATGATGCGTAAAGATGGAGTAGATATTGTCGAGCATGGCAGAAAATAAATGAGAAGAGCGATAGAAAACATGTAAACGATGGGGTTTATATTGTTGAGTGTAAAAGAAAAAAAAAAGTGGTAAGAGCGATGGAGAGCATAACAAGTATATTATAATGTGATTCTTTAAAGGGGAGGTTTTTAGTTTGTTCCCCAAACTTCCATCAAGCTTAAAATTACATCCCCTAGACCCCCTTTCAAGATAAATTTGTAAATTTTTCGGTACAAAAATATCCCGGCCGAAGGCCGGTTCCTCTTAAATTATAGGCTCGCTATCGCTCGCCAGGAAAAAAATTGACACCCATATGGCACGAAAGGTCTTAAAATTGACAAAAATGGGGCGAAAATTACCAAACTAATGGGGCGAACGTCTTAAAATCTCAAACCCAATGTGGCTAAACATGAGGGAGAAAGGGGTCCAGAAAAAAATCCCTCTAGTAGAAATCTCCCCTTAATAGGTGTGTTTGTTAGCAATGATTTGAAGCCTAGAAAACTGTGTATAAGCGTTCGTAATAAGGCAAACAGTATTCTCGGGTTCATCTGTAGGAGTGTGAGTAACAGAACTGCTGATGTTATCTTAAAACTTTACTTGTCATTAGTGAGACCCCATATGGATTATGCTGTCCAATTTTGGTGTCCTTATTACAGAATGGACATAGATTCATTGGAGAGAGTACAGCGTAGAATGACAAAAATTATCCATAATATTAGAAATCTTCCGTATGAAGAAAAATTGAAGAAATTATGTTTACATTCGTTAGAGAGACGCAGAGTTAGAGGGGATATGATAGAGGTGTTCAAGTGGGTTAGTGGGATTAACACAGGGGACATGACAAATGTACTAAAGCTCAGTGATGTGAAAGAACTCGTACCAATGGTTTCAAATTAGATAAATTTCGTTTCAGAAAAGATATAGGCAAATATTGGTTTGGTAACAGAATTGTAGATGGGTGGAATGGACTACCAAGTGCTATAGTGGGATTAAAAACGGTAGGGAGCTTTAAGATAAAATTGGATAAGCATATGGACGAGAAGGGTTGGGTGTGAAGGGGGATCAGCCGGATTGGGACAATCAGCGCTCTGCAGACCCCCGTAATCCTGCGTTAATCTCTAACCGTTTTGGTAAGATGATCCTCAGGGTATTAGAGTGTTGAGCCTATAATTGGGCTTTGTAATTGGGGTTGTGTGGGACAGGGATCTGCCTTGCTTAGGCCAATCGGCTTTCTGCAGACTCCCATTTTCTTATGTTCTTATGTTCTACAGTAAGGGATATAATTACAAGTTGATCTTAAAAAAACGCATACTTCAATTAAGGTCAGCTGAACCGTCCTTGAATTTATCACCTGACCTGACAATCAAAATCAATAATTCACCGAAAACCTTGATGATAATTTGTGTGCAATCTAGAGAGGACGACACTGACTGGAGACTTACTGCGTGAAGCAAATGATACTATTCACAGACAACTAGAAACACATGAAGTGTCAGTATCTTAACCCCTTCTGTACCAGCGCCGTCCTTGTAATTTTACTCTGGCTACTATTAAACGATTTTATTCAGTTTACAATAGGCCTCCAGCAATTAACAGGCTTCGAACTATCTCACTTAACCATTTTTACTACCACAGATCTTTCTTAAAATGCGAAAACACGTGTAAATAGAGTTACAATGACATTTAAAAGACGTCGCCGGTGCAGAATGGGTTAAAATTATAAGGTGTATAAGCTTTAATGTTGGCGAACTATTAATTTTGACTGCCGATAGTATAACACATGCAAAAATGGTTATATCATAAATATATTATTTTATTTTGTTTGCTCTGTGCATTAGCAATGTCTATCAGCTGTTGAGTAGCTTATCAAGTACAGGAATATGTTCGAGAAAATGTTGCCTACTAATGTCATCCTATTTGGCATAATGCCGGATTTGATTTTCTTGTGATTGGCAACAGGGTGTCTAACCAGAGCAATTTTGTTTGAAGACTTAATTGGATATGAGAAGAAATATAAGAAAATTAACATGAACTTGCATTGTTTTGACCATTTTATCACTTCCAAAGCCATAATTTGAACTATAAACCATAATGTTATCCTAACACATACAATAATATAGGCTAAAAATAATGGACTTGTTTTTCGTTTGACACACTGATTGACAATTTATATTCTGTTGTATACTTTATTCAACCAAGTGTGCCAAAGAAACATTTAATGCTGATCATCAACAGCACTTAATCTACAATACTATTTTCCCTGTTTTTACATTTTTTCCTTCTATGATTTCAGAAGCGTGAATCAGAGGCCCAGTGAGGTATCAACATGCACCTGACAACAAGGGTGCCCGCGAGTGACTAGTGTTTGTGAATTGCTGTGAACTGACTAACACGACTCTGAGCTTCCTACACTTCTAATGGGTAAGTAGGCAATCTACATATTTACACATATATAGTTGTTTGTTGTTTTTTGTAAAGGCAGAGTCACACGAGCAAATTTGTTGAGCAATTTTTGATCGATAACTATATCATGACACCATTTCTGAACTATTTTGTAGTGGCATGAACTAATATATTAAATCTATTTGATTTTGAGTACCAGAATTTTTACTAAAATGTTCTCAGAATCTGTTTGGGGGGGGGCGCTTGTTACTAGTAGCTTTGCCATTTGTCTCCTTCATACACCTAAGTTGATATAAATACTACAAAATTAATATACATACCAGTGAGTATAGACTTAGTCATACACATACACACAAAATAATAAAAACGTAGGAAAAGCAGTCACTGACACAAATTTTGCAGGAAAAACGTTCATTTGGGTCTGCCTTCCATACACACATTTGGTAGTTGTAATATAACTGCTTCATTTATCGCCTCTGAGGTGCAGTGAGTTGAAGGAAATGTTGGAATATATGTTTGGGGGGAAGGGGGCGAATGCTACATCTGCATAAATGTGGCTGAATGTAAATACACCTTTTGCAGGGCTATGATTTCGTTCACACATGCACATACACGCACATGCATACATAGTCATACATACCTGTACATACATACATACACACATACGATTGAATAACCTACAAACACTCTCGTTCTCAGATTATATTATTATATATTATCTTGTGTGTGTGATTTTTGTAGTTTGTTTGTATTAATAATATTATGTTTAGGTGTGTGTGTGCGCGCGCGCGCTGTTGTCCCTGTTAACTTCCTAGTCCTGCCACGTTAGTGGCAGGGCAGTAGTTCCCTTTCCAATGTTCCCTTACCCACTCTAAACCACTGTTTGGACACTTGATCCTCAGTGTTTTGGAGGACAAGCAGCCTAGAAGGGTCACTAGATCTGTTGTTGCTTGATTTCCTTTGTACTTTGTACTCCTTTGTACTGTTCGGGCTCTGTCTCGAATCGGCCCACCCCCAGTTATGGGGTATGTGATTGAGTATATACTTACATGCATTCAAACATATTATAAGAGGTTTTTCTGACCACAGTTTGCATTGTGGAACATGTTGCAAAACACACACACACACACACACACACACACACACACACACACACACACACACACACACACATACACACCACACACACACACACACACACACACACACACACACACACACACACACACACACACACACACACACACACACACACACACACACACACAGTCACTCCCTCACCCTCACCCACTCGTACCAATAAACATATGTTATATTTTTTTCTTGCTCACTACACGGGTTATATTTCTGCGTCGGGGTGTTTGAGCGAGGGAGGGGGCGGGAACCAATAGACTTTTTTTTCTTTCTAGCCAGGTTAGGGCAGTTTCTATCTATCTATCTATCTATCTATCTATATGGTCAGGCCCAATCCCCATTTTGTTTTTATTAATATATATATATATTTTTTTAGGGCAGTTTAATACACCTAAAAACACTGCTCCTCGTCTGATTGACTCCCTACATACACTCAACCACTTAGATGTTTCTTATATATATTCATCTGTTGTATCTATATGGGTTAAAGGTTGGCATAAGTTATTAGTTAAGAGGGTCACCTGCTTTTCTTCTCTCATTTTCTCTCTTTCTCTGGCTTGTATCCATTCGGCCCCATTCAGCCTACTGTTTTAAGACGTTCATTCCCATCCAGGTGTTGATTTCTTCCTGGCGAGCGATAGCGAGCCAGCATTGTATGAAGAAATCCGGCTACGCCGGAGACATTTTCTATCGAAAAATGTACAAACTTAGCCTGCTGTCAAAAACATTAAAAACAAATATGCTGCCTCGCGGAAAAAATCGACACCTGGACGGGGATAAACGTCTTAAAACAATAGGCTGAATGGGGCGGAATGGATACAAGCCAGAGAAAGAGATAAAAGGAGAGATGAAGAGCAGGTGACCCCCCTTAAGGTAGAATGGCTAGGCTACTTAATAGATCGCTGGACGCCTTGTGTTCAGTGGGACACACACGTAGCTGCCACAACAAGCTACTTTATATTATGCTGCTAATGCTTCAAATTATATAAACATTATTATTATTATTATTATTATTATTATTATTATTATTATTTTTATTATTATTATTATTATTATTATTATTATTATTATTATTACCAGTACATGCTCAAATTATTAATAGCATATACATAACATACAGTACAAATACCTCTGTAACAGCTAGGTGTGTGCGAAACAGTATGAATGGCCCCATCACTCCTGGATAGCAAATAACCCCGTGTTTGGGATTGGAGGGTGGGGATTTAAACCTGGATATTTGAGAGAGTGATTACGCCAAAGAGTGCTGCCCCAGTATCACCACCACGGCCAGGGAATAAGTCACGGGGGTAAATGGGGGGTATTGAAAACGGAATTATTCTTTATTTTATTTATTGTATATATTTATTTATTGTATATATATATTTATTGTATATATTTATTTATTGTATATATTTATTTATTGTATATATTTATTTATTGTATATATTTATTTATTGTAGATATTTATTTATTGTATATATTTATTTATTGTATATATTTATTTATTGTATATATTTATTTATTGTATATATTTATTTATTGTAGATATTTATTTATTGTATATATTTATTTATTGTATATATTTATTTATTGTATATATTTATTTATTGTAGATATTTATTTATTGTAGATATTTATTTATTGTAGATATTTATTTATTGTATATATTTATTTATTGTAGATATTTATTTATTGTAGATATTTATTTATTGTAGATATTTATTTATTGTAGATATTTATTTATTGTATATATTTATTTATTGTAGATATTTATTTATTGTAGATATTTATTTATTGTAGATAATTATTTATTGTATATACCGGTATATATTTATTATTGGGGGGAGGCAGAGGGGGCAATTACGAGGAGATGGGCCGTGTTTTTGGTCTAAGACTTCATTTATTCCTATATATCTTAGTTTCCTCGTTAGACCTCCATCAAGCTTAGAAAAACACCCCCTAGACCCCCCTTCAGGATTAGTTTTACATTTTTCGGTAGAAAAAATTTCCGGCCGAAGGCCGGTTCCTCTTAAATTACAGGTTCGCTATTGCTCATCAGGAAAAAATCGACACCTGAATGACCCCAAAAGTCTTAGTATTGACAAAGAAATAGGGCGAAAGGTCTTCAAATAGCCAAACTAATGGGCCAAACGTCTTATAATCTGAAAACAAATGGGGCAAAATGAGAAAGAAGGTGGGGGCCAGAAAAACGACCCATCTCCCCTTAACCTCCTTGAGTCAGACATAGTGAACGTGTGAGTGAATGAAAGAGGCTGTGAGGGAGGGAGTGAGTGAATGAGTGAGACAGGGAGTGAGTTAGGACAGAAAGTGAGGGAATAAGCGTGTGAAAGAGTGAGTGATGGGGTCAATGAGTGAGTGAGATCGTCAGTAAGTAAATGAGTTGGGTATGCCAGTGAGTAGGAGTGGGAGTGAGTAAGTGAGTGAGATTGAATGGGTGGGAATGAGTAAGTGAGGGCGAGTGGGATTTAATGGGTGAGTGAGAGTGAATGAATGAGTGGGAGTGAGTGGGAGTGGGATTGAAAGGGTGAGTGAGTGTGAATGTACGTGTGGGATTAAGTGAGGGTGAGTGGGATTGCAAGAGTGAGTAAGTGTGAATGAACGTGTGGGAGTGAGGGGGAGTGGGATCAGACGAGTGAGTGTGTGAATGAATGAATGAGTGGGAGTGAGTAAGTGAGTGAGCTGGAAGATATGGAGAATTATTGAGCCATGGTCCACGCTCGTTGCACAAAATGGCTCCAAAAACATATACACCGAAATTTTAGCTACAACATTAAGGGGAGGTTTTTAGTTTGGTCCCTAGATATCCTTCAAGCTTAAGATTACACCCCCTTGAGCCCCTTTCAAGATAAATTTATACATTTTTCGGTAGAAAAATGTCCCGGCTGAAAGCCGGTTCCTCTTAAATTACAGGCTCGCTATCGCTCGCCAGGATAAAAATCGACACCTAAATGGCACGAAAGGTCTTAAAATTGACAGAAATGGGTTGAAAGCTCTTAAAATCGTCAAAATAATGGGGCAAACGTCTTAAAATCTCAAAAGCAATGGGGCTAAACATGAGGGAGAACGGGGTCAAGCAAAACATCCCTCAAGTGGAGACCTCCCCTTAAAGCCTCTATATTTCTCACCACTACCACGACCAGGATTGGATACCACTTGCTGATTCGTATTGCTCTATTACTACCAGATACCAGATTTTAGACTACCATTACTATCAACATCTACCACTACTATAGGTGTCTACTACTACCATTACTATAAATGGCTACCACTACTACAGATATCTACTACTACCATTACTATCAACATCTACCACTACTATAGGTGTCTACTACTACCACTACTACAGATATCTACTACTACCATTACTATCAACATCTACCACTACTATAGGTGTCTACTACTACCATTACTATAAATGGCTACCACTACTACAGATATCTACTACTACCATTACTATCAACATCTACCACTACTATAGGTGTCTACTACTACCACTACTACAGATATCTACTACTACCATTACTATCAACATCTACCACTACTATAGGTGTCTACTACTACCACTACTATAAATGACTACCACTACTACATATATCTACTACTACCATTACTATCAACATCTACCACTACTATAGATGTCTACTACTACCACTACTACAGATATCTACTACTACCATTACTATCAACATCTACCACTACTATAGGTGTCTACTACTACCACTACTATAAATGACTACCACTACTACATATATCTACTACTACCATTACTATCAACATCTACCACTACTATAGGTGTCTACTACTACCACTACTACAGATATCTACTACTACCATTACTATCAACATCTACCACTACTATAGGTGTCTACTACTACCACTACTACAGATATCTACTACTACCATTACTATCAACATCTACCACTACTATAGGTGTCTACTACTACCACTACTACAGATATCTACTACTACCATTACTATCAACATCTACCACTACTATAGGTGTCTACTACTACCACTACTATAAATGACTACCACTACTACAGATATCTACTACTACCATTACTATCAACATCTACCACTACTATAGGTGTCTACTACTACCACTACTATAAATGACTACCACTACTACAGATATCTACTACTACCATTACTATCAACATCTACCACTACTATAGGTGTCTACTACTACCACTACTATAAATGACTACCACTACTACATATATCTACTACTACCATTACTATCAACATCTACCACTACTATAGGTGTCTAATACTACCACTACTACAGATATCTACTACTACCATTACTATCAACATCTACCACTACTATAGGTGTCTACTACTACCACTACTATAAATGACTACCACTACTACAGATATCTACTACTACCATTACTATCAACATCTACCACTATTATAGGTGTCTACTACTACCACTACTACAGATATCTACTACTACCATTACTATCAACATCTACCACTACTATAGGTGTCTACTACTACCACTACTATAAATGACTACCACTACTACATATATCTACTACTACCATTACTATCAACATCTACCACTACTATAGGTGTCTACTACTACCATTACTATAAATGACTACCACTACTACAGATACACTACTACCATTACTATCAACATCTACCACTACTATAGGTGTCTACTACTACCACTACAGATATCTACTACTACCATTACTATCAACATCTACCACTACTATAGGTGTCTACTACTACCACTACTATAAATGACTACCACTACTACAGATATCTACTACTACCATTACTATCAACATCTACCACTACTATAGATGTCTACTACTACCACTACTATAAATGACTACCACTACTACAGATATCTACTACTACCATTACTATAAACATCTACCACTACTATAGGTGTCTACTACTACCACTACTACAGATATCTACTACTACCATTACTATCAACATCTACCACTACTATAGATGTCTACTACTACCACTACTATAAATGACTAC
Source organism: Paralithodes platypus (assembly GCA_032716605.1). Classification (NCBI taxonomy): domain Eukaryota; kingdom Metazoa; phylum Arthropoda; class Malacostraca; order Decapoda; family Lithodidae; genus Paralithodes; species Paralithodes platypus. The sequence goes on from CM064509.1 coordinate 34,984,830, forward strand.
CACTACTACTACCATTACTATAAACATCTACCACTACTTTGAATATATACTACTGCCACTACTATACAAATATATGCCACTAACACTACTATATACAGTATATCTGTCACTATCATTGCTATAAATATCTGCCAATAACACTTACACTACTATAAATATCTGCCACTACCACTGCTATAAATATCTACCACTACCACTTACACTACTATAAATATCTGCCACTACCACTTACACTACAATAAATATCTGCCACTACCACTGCTATAAATATCTGCCACTAACACTTACACTACTATAAATATCTGCCACTACCACTTACACTACCCGGTACTATAAATATCTGCCACTACCACTGCTATAAATATCTACCACTATCACTTACACTACTATAAATATCTGTCACTACCACTGCTATAAATATCTACCACTATCACTTACACTACTATAAATATCTGCCACTACCACTTACACTACTATAAATATCTGCCACTACCACTGCTATAAATATCTACCACTACCACTTACACTACTATAAATATCTGCCACTACCACTTACACTACTATAAATATCTGCCACTACCACTGCTATAAATATCTGCCACTACCACTTACACTACTATAAATATCTGCCACTACCACTGCTATAAATATCTGCCACTACCACTGCTATAAATATCTACCACTACCACTACCACTACTATAAATATCTATCACTACCACTTACACTACTATAAATATCTACCACTACCACTACTATAAATATATATCACTACCACTTACTCTACTATAAATATCTACCACTACAGTACTATAAATATCACTACAGTACTATAAATATCACTACAGTACTATAAATATCACTACAGTACTATAAATATCACTACAGTACTATAAATATCTATCACTACCACTTACACTACTATAAATATCTACCACTACCACTACTATAAATATATATCACTACCACTTACACTACTATAAATATCTACCACTACCACTACTATAAATATCTACCACTACCACTACTATAAATATCTACCACTTACACTACTATAAATATCTATCACTACCACTTACACTACTATAAATATCTACCACTACCACTGCTATAAATATCTACCACTACCACTACTATAAATATCTACCACTACCACTGCTATAAATATCTACCACTACCACTACTATAATATCTACCACTACCACTGATATAAATATCTACCACTACCACTTACACTACTATAAATATCTACCACTACCACTTACACTACTATAAATATCTACCACTACCACTACTATAAATATCTACCACTACCACTGCTATAAATATCTACCACTACCACTTACACTACTATAAATATCTACCACTACCACTGCTATCGTTATCTACTACTAGCACTACCACTGCTATAAATATCTATCACTATCACCAACATTTTCCGCTGCTACTACTACCACAACCTTTCACTACCAGTATCACCAACATGTTTAACTACCACTACTACCAAATATTAACCCTACCAGAACTACCAACATTTAACACTACCAGTGCTACCAATATTTTCGCTACCATAACTACTAGGACGTTCCACTACCACTACTACCAACATTATTCATCGCTACTACTATCTCCACTTCTCTACTTACTAGCACTCTACTACCACTACTACCAACATTTCTCACTACCACTATTACCAACATTACTTTTCACCGCTATAACCAACATTTTCCACTACGACTACTACCAACATTTGTTACTGCCACTACAACCACCATTTCTCACAACCACTACAACCAACATTTGCTACTACAACCAAAATTTCTCACTACCACTACAACCAACATTTCTCACTACCACAACAACCAACATTACTTCTCACCACTGCAACCAACATTTTCCATGGTGATGGGCTGGTCTATCAGAGTGAGAACTGAGCGATCTCTGCCATACCCATAGCTTACTCTGACTGTTCCTTTAACTTATATATTTTCTAGATCTCAAGTGACGGCGTCTTTTCCGTGGATTGACCTCCCAATCTACCAAGATTGGAAGCCAAAGCGGCACATTTTTCCCTTGCCCCTCAACTTTCTCTTCATAATTGCTGAGGGGCACAGGGCCCTGGGTGGGGCTTTGGTTTCTCGGGCGTTTCCGCACCCTCCTCAGCTCCCCGCCATGGAATGGCTTCGGTCACCCAGGCTTTATTGTGGTCGGTGGGGAGGGTTCTGTGGGGGCGCTCGGTTATGGCCTTGGAATTGCTCGGGGGCTTGGGGCTGTTCGGCCAGGCAGCTTGGGGAACAACAACAACAACAACATTTCTCACTACCACAACAACCAACATTTCTCACTACCACAGCAACCCTCATTTTAACAACTCCAACAACCAACATTACTTCTCACCACTACAGTCACCATTTATCACAACCAACAATTCTCACAACCACTACAACCACCATTTCTCACTACAACCAACTTTTCTCACATCCACTACAACCAACATTTTAACAACTCCAACAAACTGAGTGGTGGAGTGGCCTGATAACCACTTGACCTGACTGACTGACGTACAGAGAGCGACATTATGGGGAGATGGGCTGTTGTTCTGGTCCCCCTTCTTCCTCGTGTTTAGCCCCATTAGTTTTCAGATTGTATGAAGTTCGGCTCATTAGTTTGTCGATTTTAAGACCTTTTGCCCCATTTCTTTGTCAATATTAGGACCCTTCGTGCCATTTAGGTGTCGATTTTTTGCTGGCGAGCGATAGCGAGCCCGTAATTTTAGGAGGAATCGGCCTTTGGCCGGGACATTTTTCTACCGAAAAATGTACAAATCCATCTTGAAGGGGAGGGGGGGGGGGGGGTCTAGGGGGTGTTTTTCTAAGCTTGATGGAGGTCTAAGGAGGAAACTAAAACAAATATATAAATACATTAATTAATAGACCAAACAAACAGCCACTGTCCCCTTAATTCCACCTTTCCGAGACGTAAAACAACAGGTACTCGTCAAAGGCTACCAGAAACATGGGAGGATTGCCAAGTAAAAGTGAAGGTAACGTGCGGTTTTTTTTTTTTTTTTTTTCCCTAGACCTCTATCAAGCTTATAACAATACCCCCTTCGAGATAGATTTGTAAAACATTTCGGTAGATGTCTTAATGTAAATGTCTTAAATGTCGGTAAATGTCTTAATGTCCTCCTAAATTACAGGCTCGCTATCACTCGTCAGGAGAAAATTGACACCTAAATGGCACGAAAGTTCTCAACATTTGCAAAGATATAGGGCGAAAGGTCTTACAATCGTCCAACTAATGGGACGAACATCTTAAAATATCTACACAAATGGGGCTACGCATGAGGGAGAAAGGGGTCCAGAATATAACAATGACGCTGGTTATGGAAGATAAATGGGTAAGATATATTTCAGATACATTTTATGCTCGTAGAAATGTCTAATAAGCAGCCTAAAATAGTCAAATGATAGGCAGAATCATTAGACGCTGTTTAAGGGGAGGTATTTACTTTGTTCCCTAGACTTCCATCAAGCTTAAAATTATACCCCCTTGAGTCCCTTTCAAGATAAATTTGTACATTTTTCGGTAGAAAAATGTCCAGGCCGAAGGCCGGTTCCTCTTAAATTACAGGCACGCTATCGCTCGCCAAGATAAAATCGACACCTGAATGGCACGAAAGGTCTTAATATGGGGTGAAAGTTCTTAAAATCGTTAAACTAATGGGGCGAACGTTTTATAATATCAAAAGCAATGGGGCTAAACATGAGGGAGAAGGGAGTCAAGAAAAAAATCCCTCAAGTGGAGATCTCCCCTTAAGATTATCAGCAAATTTACATTTGACTGTATAAGGAAAAGACAAATTAAAGCCCAATGTTTCAAACCAGTGGAAAAAGCTGCCATCATAATATGTAAACAAATGGAAACACCTGTGAAACAAATGGAAACAGCTGTGAAACAAATGGAAACAGCTATGAAACAAATGGAAACAGCTGTGAAACAATATAGGAAGGAGAATGAAAAACGGTCCAATTCTCTTAAAGGGGGGTCACCGGCTTCTTTGTTTTTTTGTCTTTCTCTCCTTTTCTCTCTTTCCCTGGCTTGTATCCATTCGGCCCCATTCAGCCAACTGTTTTGACGTTTCTCAATTAACCCTTTTAAGATTATGACGCATTGTGACAGTTTATTTTGGCCATCATTAAACGATTATATACAGGTTAGGAAGGATGTGTGGGATTAATAATGGCAAATAATATCTCGATTAACCCTCTGACTTCCATATGCCTTTCCACATCTGAATAAAATCGTTTACTAATAGCCCGACAACAGAAAAGAAATGCGTCATCGGGTTTTGACAGGGTTAAGGGAGCCCACCTCGCTTTTTTTTCTTCCCTTCCTCTCTCTTTGGCTTGTATTCATTCGGCCTGCTGTTTTAAGACATTTATCCCCATCCAGGTGTCAATATTTCCCTGGCGAGCGGTAGCGAGCCAGCATATATATATTTTTGTTTGACAGCAAGCTAAATTTGTACATTTTTCGATAGAAAAATGTTTCCGGCGAAGCCGGATTTCTCCATACAATGCTGGCTCGCTATCGCTCGCCAGGAAGATATCGACACCTGGATGTAGATAAACGTCTTAAAACAGTTGGCTGAATGGGGCCGAATGGATACAAGCCAGGGACAGAGAGAAAAGGAGAGAAAGATAAAAAAGCCGGTGACTCTCCTTAAATAGATTCTTCTATTTCTGTAGGCCTACCTCAAAATAACCTGAGGGCGAGCTGTCCTTGGCCTGTATTGTAAATTACCTGGTGCAAGGGAACCAATCCTCACCACCACACCAATCCCACCACCACCACCAACATCAGCACCAATCCCACCACCTCCACCACCATCAATCCCACCACCACCACTAATTCCACTACCACCACTACCAATCCCACCACCAGCACCACCAATCCCACCACCTCCACAACCAACAATCCCACCATCAAACCCACCACCACCACCACCACCACCACCACCGATGCAACCACCATCAGTGTTCGGCCTGAAAGATGTACACTGGATCCATGTTCTTCTGAATACTGCATCACCGCTCCTCTATCTTGCATTGTGGTGGTGAGGAGGAGGGGCGAGGTTTGGGGTGGATGGTGGTGGTGGTGGTATAGGTGGTGGGGATGGTGGTGGTGGTGGGATAGGTGGTGGGGTAGTGGAGATGGTGGTGGTGGTGGTGGGGAGGAGGGTTGATGGTGGTGAGGAGGGTCGAGGTTTGGGGTGGGTGGTGGTGGGGGTGAAGCTGGTGGGTTGTGGTGTGGAGTTGAAGGAAGCTTGGTCGTTTAATGTGGAAGTTATTATTTCCAGCTAATGGTAAATTTCCATGTCCCCATCTTGAGTATACGTGGTGGTGTTTCGTGAGCAGTTCTGGAAATGGTTAGTGATCATTTAGGTGGTGATGATCAGGGTGTGTGTTTGTGTGTGTGTGTGTGATGATGATAGGGTCTATATTTGTGGTGGTGATATTGTATGATGAAGGCAGTACTTTTAGTATAGCGTAGTGATGACTGCGGAGGTGTTGGTTGGGTGGTGATAGCAGCAGTGTTGGAGTATATGGTAATGTTTGTGATATCAAAAGGTGGTTTGAGGGGATGGTGGTGGTGGGGGTGATGGAGGGGATGGTGGTGGTGGTGATGGGGTGGTGGTGGTGGTGAGCAGAATAGTTATGAGGCACTCGGTGATGAGATATGTTGATGACGGGAGTATTTCAGGTAGAGATGGTACAGTTGAGATTGTGATGATGTGGGTAATGACTGCGGTGATGATGATGATTATAATGATGAGGATAGGGATGATGAACGAGCGTGGTGCAATGTTAGAGGCAATATTTTAGGGGGATATGGTGATGATGATGGGAATTCTGATGTTTTATTGTGAGCGGGTTATGATAGTGATGAATGATAGTGGTGGTTGACGTTCTGGTTTATGGTGGTAATGATTGTGATGGTGCCTTTTGTGGTGGTGATGGAGTGAGTGATGATGGTATACAATATAGTGATGGTGTTGCAGTGTCGGTGGAGGTAGTGATGGTGTTGATGTTAAAGGGAGATGGTTCACTTTTTGGGCGATTTTTGCATGTATTCGTTATTTTTATAGTTTCCTCCCTAGACCTCCATCAAATTAAACAAAAAAACATCCATTAGATCCCCCTTCTAGATTAATTTGTACATTTTTCGGTAGAACAATTTCCCGGCCGAAGGCCGGTTCTTCCAACATTACAGGCTCACTATCGTTCGCCAGGTAAACAATCGACACCTAAATAGCACGAAAGGTCTAAATATTGACGAAGAAATGGGGCGAAAGGTCTTAAAATCGACTAACTAATGGGCAAACATCTTAACATCTGAAAACTAATGGGGCTAAACATGAGGGAGAAAGTGGTCCAGAAAACCGGCCCATCCCCCCTTAAAAGATGTTGGTGGAACTGGTGTTGATGTTGGAGGTATTGGTGGTGGTGGTGTTGATGTTGGAGCTGGTGTTGATGTTGGAGGTATTGGTGGTGGTGGTGTTGGAGCTGGTGTTGATGTTGGAGGTATTGGTGGTGGTGGTGTTGGTGGTGGTCCTGGTAGTTTTAGTGATGGTGTAGGTGGAGTTGTTAGTGAAGCTGGTGTTGAGGGCGAAATAAGGGGGGGGGGGGGAGTTCACGATACCTGGTTGGGATTTATGGTGATGGTGGGAGGGTCTCTGGCAGCTATTAGGGGGAGGTAGATGTGAGATGTGATGATGGTCATGAAATTCAGGGCAGATATGGGTACCGGTATAGTGTGTGATGATGAGATATGGTGATATTTTATGAACTATATGGTAGTGGTATGGTGCGTGATGGTGTGCTATAGTGAGGCAGAGAGCAGATGTGATGATTATAATGAAGATTCATAGTGGTATAGTGTGTGATGATGTGCTATAGTGAGGTAGAGAGCAGATGTGATGATGATGATGGTGAAAGTTCATAGTGGTATAGTGTGGGATGATGTGGTATAGCGAGGTAGGGCAGATACGAGATATGATGGTGCTAATGGTGAAAGAGCATGACATGTATGGGTAGTGCTATAGTGCGTGAAGATGTGGTATAGTGAAGTTAAGAAGAAACGTTATGGTGATGCTGATTGTTCATGGCAGATATGGGTAGCGGTATAGCGTGTGATGATGAAATATCGTAATCATAGGGCTGGTAATTGTGTTGATGACGGTGTATGGTAATGATAACAAGAGGATGGTGATGAGGTGGAGTGATTGTGATGATGGTAGAATAGGTTAATGGTGTGGATGACGGGGTATGGTGATGATAATAAGAGAATGGTGATGAGGTGGAGTGAGGGTGATGATGGTAGAATAGGTTAATGGTGTGGATGACGGTGTATGGTGATAATAACAAGAGAATGGTGATGTGGTGGAGTGAGGGTGCCCTGGTGATGATGGTAGGATAACTAGGCAGGTTGATAATGATGCTGATGATGGTGAATGGTGATTAGAACAAGAGTGTGGTTATTTGGTGGATACAAGTTAAGGGGGGATGGCCGTATTTATTTGCTTATTGTTTTATCTTTGTATTTTTTTTCTTCCTCCCTAGACCTCCATGAAGGTATAAAAAACACCCCCTAGACAAGATAAATTTGTACATTTTTCGTTAGAAAAATTTCCAGGCTGAAGGCCGGTTGCTCTTAAAATTGCGGGCTCGCTATTGCTCGGCAGGAAAAAATCGACACCTGAATGGCACAAAAGGTCTTAAAATGTACAAAGAATTGGGCCGTAAAGTCTTAAAATCGCCAAACTAATGGGCCGAACGTCTTAAAATCTAAACACCAATGGGGCTAAACACGAGGGAGAAGGGGGTCAGAAAAAACCGGCCCATCCTCCTTTAATAGTGGTTGAAGTACGGTAATTAGTGGAGTTAAATATGGTGTCAGTGGTGTTGTATGGTGATTAGAACAAAAGGATGGTGATGAGGGAGAGTGGTGGTGCCCTGGTGATGATGATACAAGAACTAGGCAGGCTGATAATGATGCTGATGATGGTGAATAGTGATGAGAACAAAAGGATGGTGATGAGGGTTAGTGATGGTGCCATGGTGTTGAATGGTGATGAGGGTTAGTGATGGTGCCATGGTGTTGAATGGTGATGAGGGTTAGTGATGGTGGTGCCCTACTTGGTGGTGAGGATGGATTTGAGGGTTCTGATGGCTAAAGGTTGATGAAGTGGTAGTAACGATGACAGAGGGTGGTGATTATCCCAGACAATAATATGGTATTGGGAGTGGTGAGGTGAGATATGGTATGGGGAGTGGTGAGGTGAGATATGGTATGGGGAGTGGTGAGGTGAGATATGGTATTGGGAGTGGTGAGGTGAGATATGGTATGGGGAGTGGTGAGGTGAGATAGGGTATGGGGAGTGGTGAGGTGAGATATGGTATGGGGAGTGGTGAGGTGAGATATGGTATGGGGAGTGGTGAGGTGAGATAGGGTATGGGGAGTGGTGAGGTGAGATAGGGTATGGGGAGTGGTGAGGTGAGATATGGTATGGGGAGTGGTGAGGTGAGATATGGTATTGGGAGTGGTGAGGTGAGATATGGTATTGGGAGTGGTGAGGTGAGATATGGTATGGGGAGTGGTGAGGTGAGATAGGGTATGGGGAGTGGTGAGGTGAGATATGGTATGGGGAGTGGTGAGGTGAGATAGGGTATTGGGAGTGGTGAGGTGAGATAGGGTATGGGGAGTGGTGAGGTGAGATATGGTATGGGGAGTGGTGAGGTGAGATAGGGTATGGGGAGTGGTGAGGTGAGATAGGGTATGGGGAGTGGTGAGGTGAGATATGGTATGGGGAGTGGTGAGGTGAGATATGGTATGGGGAGTGGTGAGGTGAGATATGGTATGGGGAGTGGTGAGGTGAGATAGGGTATGGCGAGTGGAGAGGTGAGATATGGCATGGGGAGTGGTGAGGTGAGATAGGGTATTGCGAGTGGTGCGGTGAGGTAGGGTATGGGGAGTGGTGAGGTGAAATAGGGTATGCCGAGTGGTGAGGTGAGATAGGGTATGGGGAGTGGTGAGGTGAGATAGGGTATGGGGAGTGGTGAGGTGAGATAGGGTATGGGGAGTGGTGAGGTGAGATAGGGTATGGGGAGTGGTGAGGTGAGATAGGGTATTGGGAGTGGTGAGGTGAGATAGGGTATGGGGAGTGGTGAGGTGAGATAGGGTATTGGGAGTGGTGAGGTGAGATAGGGTATGGGTGGAAGTGGATGACCTGGTCTGATTCATAAGGGGATTATAATAGTGAAGGGCGACAACGTTTCTGACAGGGAAAGAATGTGGGGATAGTTAAGGGGATATGGGCTGTTTTTCTAGTCACCCTTCTTCCTCATGCTTACCTCCAATAGTTTTCAGATTTTATGACGTTCGGCCCATTAGTTAGGCGATTTTAATACCTTTTGCCCCATTTCGTTGTCAATTTTAAGACCTTTCGTGCCATTTAGGTGAAGATTTTTTCATGGCGAGCGATAGCCAGCCTGTTATCTTAAGAGTAAGCGGCCTTCGGCCGGGAAATTTTTCTACCGAAAATTTTACAAATTAATCTAGAAGGGGGATCTGATGGATGTTGTATTAAGTTTGATGGACGTCTAGGGAGGAAACTAACAACAAAAAAATGAATGAAAAAAAAAATCTACCAAAAAGTGAACCAGGGTTTATTTATTTATATTTATTTTTCTCAAAACGCATCATAATCTTCAAAGGATTAAGTTTTAATTGTTTTCTCTCTGGACCCCTCTTCTCACTCATGCTTAGCCTCATTAGTTTCCATTTGTTTTTTAGTGAATTACACGTATCAAAATGACAAATGTGATGATCGGAAGCAGAATTTATAAAGGCAGTTATATGGTGAGCTATAGGTTACAAAACAACATATGTGATGATCGAAAGTAGAAAGTCTTAGACAGTCAAAGTGAATTATACAGTAAACATTAACAAACGTTCTGGGTGTAAAAACGTTCCGAGTGTAAATATAATCATCACATACGCCACCATCAAGATCATTAAGAACGGTCTTTTTAAAACTGAAGACAGGGAAGTTGAATGGAAAATGTGGAAACTATTGTAATTTTATGAAACAGTCTTTGATATGACTCTTTGGTAAACTTTAAATGATGTATCCTCTTTTTACGTTGATATAACATAATCAGTTTAAATTATGTATCCTCTTTTTACGTTGATATAACATAATCAGTTTAAATTATGTATCCTCTTTTTACGTTGATATAACAATCAGTTTAAATTATGTATCCTCTTTTTACGTTGATATAACAATCAGTTTAAATTATGTATCCTCTTTTTACGTTGATATAACAATCAGTTTAAATTATGTATCCTCTTTTTACGTTGATATAACATAATCAGTTTAAATTATGTATACTCTTTTTACGTTGATATAACAATCAGTTTAAATTATGTATCCTCTTTTTACGTTGATATAACATAATCAGTTTAAATTATGTATCCTCTTTTTTCGTTGGTATAACATAATCAGACACATTATTTCAGATGTAATGTGTACACCTGCAAACAGAGATAGGTGTTACAGAGCTACCGGGTACTTGTATTAATGCAGTTATAGATATAGTTTATTATAAGCAAATAAAGCCAAATATAAAAGACAACATTAAACTATCCTTTTGATGTTGAGCGGTACTTGAAAAGTAGACAGAATGGATAAAATATACCATCTGAGGAAGAGCACTTTATTGACAACGTTTCGCAAATAGCTTCATCAGGTAACTCACAAATACTGGTACCTAGGAGGCCTTAAATAACCTTAAATCTGCACTAACAGTATTTGTAAGTGACCTGATGAAGCTATTTGCGAAATGTTGTCAATAAAGTGCTCTTCCTCAGAGGGTGTTTTTATCTATCCTTTTGATAGGTAAACCGTGTTTTGGAGTTTCTTACTGACAGGTAATATATAAAATAGCATATGGTACTTAAAATTAACCCTGTACCAGTTAGCTCTGTTGGAAGCTGTACTTACACAGCCTTTCTTTTAGCCTCCGCCACCGAAGTTAGACGAAGGTTATGCTTTCACGAACATTGGTGGGTAGATGGGATATGCAGCAAGGAAGAAGGGATTCAATTTGGGAGGCGATCCGTACAGTTTGTCTGTCTCTTTTGTGTTCGGGTTATTTCTATAAAGAAAAAAAAATAATAATATATATATATATATATATATTTAAAGCTTGATAAAGGTCTACTAAGCAAACTAAAACGCACACACACACACACACACACACACACACACACACACACACACACACACACACACACACACACACACACACACACACACACACACACACACACACACACACACACACACACACACACACACACACACACACACACACACACACACACACACACACACACACACACAGTAACTGAGTAACTGAGTAACACTCTCACATACACACTAGAAAAACCCTCAAAAGAATCGCACACCATTATCCTTACTTTCTCTCCTCAATAAAAGTCACTCAAAAATATCCTTCATCACATTTTTCAACTCATGATGGTAAGGTATTTTCGCTCCTCACAAGTTTGCACGATCATCCTGTATTGTGAAGTCTATTTCTCGGAGTAATTATCTCTTTCGTTCTTTTAAGGCACACAAACTCTTCCTTCTGGCTCAGCTATTTTCTCTCTCTCTCTCTCTCTCTCTCTCTCTCTCTCTCTCTCTCTCTCTCTCTCTCTCCTCTCTCTCTCTCTTCTCTCTCTCTCTCTCTCTCTCTCTCTCTCTCTCTCTCTCTCTCTCTCTCTCTCTCTCTCTCTCTCTCTCTCTCTCTCTCTCTCTCTCTCTCTCTCTCTCTCTCTCTCTCTCTCCTATTTTTTCCCACTTTCTCTTCCTTTCACAGTTATTATTTATTTCCACTGTTATTGTACCCTCCTCCGAAAACTCGCAAACTCTCTCTCTCTCTCTTACCTATATATTTCCCTTTCTCTTCCTTTTATTTAGTTGCTATTTGTCTCCTTTCTAATATACTTTCCTTCGAACAGTCCGCAAGCTCTCTCTCTCTCTCTCTCTCTCTCTCTCTCTCTCTCTCTCTCTCTCTATGCTATTTTTTCCCACTTTCTCTTCCTTCCACATTTATTTTTATTTCCACTGCTATTGTAGCCTCCTCCGAAAACCCACAAACTCTCTCTCTCTCACTCATATATATTTCCCTTTCTCTTCCTTTTATTTAGTTGCTATTTGTCTCCTTTCTAATATACTTTCCTTCGAACAGTCCGAAAGATCACCCTATCATTATCTCTCTCTCTCTCTCTCTCTCTCTCTCTCTCTCTCTCTCTCTCTCTCTCTCTCTCTCTCTCTCTCTCTCTCCCACGTCCGCCAGTGCCTGAAATACACGGTGAAATTAGAGCGAAGGTATAATTAGTGCCGACGATGGTTTGGGTCGACGACGGGGAATAGGCGCAGGTTGGGGGGGAATTAGGAAGAGAGCAAGAAAATAACAGGACATACAGAGAGAGAGAGAGAGAGAGAGAGAGAGAGAGAGAGAGAGAGAGAGAGAGAAAGAGAGAGAGAATAGGAGGCACGGATTCGTCTATATATTATTGTAACTCAGTATATAGTCTACTGTTCTGAAATAGATGCATTTACAGTATACATATACTGTAATAACTATACAATATACTGTTGCACTTGCTGAGTGAACACTTCGCTCTAAAAGTCTTCAGAAGCTGATGGGTACTGGCCTCTGTCACGCAGCTAATGCCTGTGTAACGAGCCAAGCGTATAAGGGCTTGTTTCGCTAGCCTCTAAATGGCCTCGTAGGGCAACAAGATGTGGGATGCACAGTTAGCTCTTACTTAGCGAACCAAACCAGCAAGGGTTGGCAAACCGCACTGAACGCCTCAAGCGACCTCAAGAGACCGACTGGATCCGGCCTATATATTTCCCCGGGTAGATTTACTGCCAAACCAGCCAGGTCCACCATCCTAAATACCTTGGCGGGAGCACAATCAATGCCTGGCAGCCCTGCTTGGCCTCGAACTTCAAGGGAACTCAGCCTATGTTACTCCCTGGATTAATTTACCACTATACCACCCGCTCCCCCAACCTTAGATTAATTGACCAGGATGGCTAGAGTGTAAAATAATAGACAATGTGTAGAACGTGACAGACAATTATCGTCAGAGAGAGAGAGAGAGAGAGAGAGAGAGAGAGAGAGAGAGAGAGAGAGAGAGTGAGAGTGAGTGAGTGTGAGAGAGAGCGAGAGCATGGGTGAGTGAAACAAGGATAAATATAAGACCAGGCGAGTTATATCCTGTTACATAAGAATTAATATGCCAAGAAGACAAGAGAGGTCGGGAGGGTTAGAGATAAATGAACCACAAGGAAAGAAAGCCTGCTACATGGAGGTAAATATGTAAAGAGCGGGAAGGCCCGGAGACGCGTTATTTTATGCAAGCCACTTCTGACCTTTCGTACTTTGTAAATCAATAGCTCGCTGACAAACTTGCTCATAAACTTTCTATTTATATGTTACTTTCATATTATTTTAGGTCAAGTTTCTCCTATTATACCTCGATAATGTTCAATCGTTTCTAATAGTTCAAGACTGTTAATTTATTTCATGTCGTTGTAATGTTGATGATTTACTTTCTCTAGATTTAACACATACTTTCATTAAGATTATCGGAGAACTTTAGATATTGGTTATAGGTATGAGACCACTTATACAGTATATATTTGCATCTAGCATAGTCTTGTTTACCCCAACCATGCTAATCTACTCCAACCTATTCCAAGTGTACGAAAATGTAACAAACCAATATATATTTATAATGTTGGAACCTTATTGTATTGTCTCGGTTGTGTTCCTTACTGATTAAAATGGGTACATCGACATTTATGCTCTTGACTGTACAAGTAGCTGGCAAACTTCTGAATGATAACTTTGAACACAATATTACATTAGTGTAAACAAAAAAAAACACACACACACACACACACACACACACACACACACACACACACACACACACACACACACACTTCAGAATTCATATAAAGGGATTGCTTCAAAGTGTTTTCGTCAGCATATCGAAATTGCCTTCACAAATTCCGGACCCCCTTTCACTGCAGGGGATTGTACAAGTGGTCAAAAGTGAACCATCAGATAAAAAAATGAGAAGACAAAATTAGTTGGAGAATATAACTAAATATATGAGTAATCAAGTACATGAAGAATGTAATTTACAGAGTAAGGAATACAAATATTTATGTAGTATGCTAAAGTAACATATGAAAGAATAATTCATGTCGGGTACATATGAAAGCAAAACCATTTATTTTATGACTTACCAGCTTTTAAATACAAATGAAGTGCCAAGAAAGAGGAGCTTATAAACAATGCAGATGTCCAGGAAAAGCGAGCATTTAAACACGAAAAGGTGCCAAGGAAAAACGATCTTTTAAATACAAAGACAGTGCCAAGGAACAGCCAGAAAAATACTATGTAATTAAATATAATTACAAATGACTCCACTAATACAATATATACTACTCTAGTGTGTATCAAAGCAGTCAGAGGATACAACATGAACAGGAAAACACTAAGACGAATGTAAAACACAACCAGCATTATGGGGAGATATCCACTTGAGGGATTTTTCTCTTTACCACTTTCTCCCTCATGTTTAGCCCCATTGCTTTTGAGATTTTAAGACGTTCGCCCCATTACTTTAGAACTTTCACCCCATTTATGTCACTTTTAAGACCTTTCGTGTCAGTTAGGGGTCGATTTTTTCCTGGCGAGCGATAGCGAGCCTGTAATTCATGAGGAACCGGCCTTCGGCCGGGACATTTTTCTACCGAAAAATGTACAAATTTAGCTTGAAAGAGGGTCTAGAGGGTGTAATTTTAAGCTTGATGGAGGTCTAGGGAACAAACTAGAAACCTCCCCTTAAATTCGTGTATAAATAATATCAAATATACGTAAGAGTGTCCCAGGAGATGAATGTTTAGTAAGAGTTCCTGTCTCTTGTGTATATTATATCAAAGTAAACATGACTGAGGAGAAACAACATAGATCCACTCAAATATATTTATGGGGAAGTGTGGTGTTTTTTGGACCCCCTTCTACCTCATGTTTAGCCACAATAGTTTTGAGATTTTAAGACGTTTCGTCCCTTAGTATAGCGATTTTAAGACATTTCACCACATTTCTTTGTAAATATTAGGACCTTTCGTGCCATTTAGATGTCAATTTTCTCCTGGCGCGCGATAGCGAGCCTGTAGCCTTAGGAGGAACCTGGACATTTGTGTACCGACAAAAATACAAATGTATCTGGAATGGGGGTCTAGAGGGTGTTTTTTAGAGCTTGATGGAGGTCTAGCGAAGAAACTAAACAACAAAATATAAAGTAAATATATATGCAAATACATTCGCCTATCCCCTCTTAAATGGCATTAGTTCTGAGAGTAATAATAGTGAAGTGGTGCTCATATTCCTCTCCTAGCGCCTTCACCACGATGCAGTTGCCATTAGACGATTTTCTTTACCATTAGTCTACCTCTGGGACTAAAAGGGATAACTATGATCGCAATCAACCCTCTGAATACCATTGGTGCTTCTATCTATCTACAGTATATACTATCTATATATCTATCTATCTATCTATCTATATACTCAGGCACATACCCCATTTATGTGTGTGTGTGTGTGTGTTTATTTAATTATTTTTTATTTATTTATTATTATTTTTTTTTTTTGAAACTACATACAATCGACTCATTTTAGCCAGACTCAAAGGTGAAAAGGCGTCGTGGTGCTGAAGGGGTTAAAAGGCGTCGTGGTGCTGAAGGGGTTAAACATATATGCCAACATAATAATAATGTAAGTAACGCCTACCCCTTTGGCGAACCTCAAGCACTCCATTAATTACATTGCAGTCAAGAACTCTGAAAATATTAAGGGGGTAGTGCTTGGTTTTTGGTCTATATATTTATTTAGTAATTTATTTGTTTAGTTTCATCGCTAGAACTCCTTCAAGCTTAGAAAAACACCCCTTAGACCCCCTTTCAAGATAAATGTATACTTTTTTCGGTAGAAAAATTTCCCCTCCGAAGGCCGGTCCTTCTAAAATTAGAGGATCGCTATCGCTCGTCAGGAAAAAAGCGACACCTAAAGGGCACGAAAGGTCTTAATATTGACAACAATATGAGGCGAAAGGTATCAAAATCGCCAAACTAACGAAACAAACGTCTTAAAATCTCAACACTAACATGCTAAACATGAGGGAGACGGGGGTTCATAAGAAGCGAGTACTACTCCCTTAAATAAATTGCACTCTTCGGGAATAAGAACCGAGGCGCCCTTTCCCCTGTAGACTTCCCAACTTTATAACTCGATAATATGAACTTGGATTCGCAGTTGTTGTTTTTTTTACCGTGATATTAAACTTTTCTAAACCGTAATCTTGTTAACTTAGACACATGTTCATAAAGTTTACCAGTGTTTCGACATGACCTTCTTTTGACTTCGTTGTAATCCCTTCAGTACCGGTGACGCCCTTTTCATGTTTTGGCAGCTATTAGATGATTGCATTCAGTTTAGGAAGGACCTCGAACAATTAAAAGGATACAGACTAACGTATATCATTTAATCCTTTGGCCAACCTCAGATCCTTCCTAAGCTGAATAAAATCGTCTACTAATGTCCATACTATAATGAAAATGACGCCCTCGGTACTGAAGGGGTTAAAGGGGAGAATATTTTTGTTTCTTAATATTTGTTACATATACAGTATATAGTTTCCTCTATAGACCAGCATCAAGCATAACAAAAATACCTTCGAGATACTCTTGGAGAATTTTGTTTGCATTTTTCGGCCGATCCATCCTAAATTGCAGGCTCGTTAGTGTTCGCCAGGAAAAACCGATGCCTAAATGGCATGAAAGGTCGTAAAATAGACAATGGAATTGGGCGAAAGGTCTTAAAATCGCCAAAGTAATAAGGCGACCGTCTTAAAATGTCAACACTAATGGGGCTAAACATGAAGGAGAAGGAGGTCCAGAGCAAACATAAGTCTCCCCTCAGACGAACATTCTATATACGGATTATAAGAGCGTTAAGAAGTGTGAAAGATAAGGCAAAATTGTAAGAATGATAATAATAAGATGAAGAAGAAGGATGATGATATATATAATGATAATAATAATCTCAGATCTTTTATTAAGGGGGAAAGATTTATTTTTTGGTCAATTATTATATGTATTTATTATGTGTTTAGTTTCCTCCCTAGACCTCCATCAAACATAAACAAACAACTATTAGATCCCCCTTCTAGATTAATTTGTACATTTTTCGGTAGAAAAAAATTCCCGGCTGAAGGTAGGTTCTTAAAAAATTACAAGCTCACTATCGTTCGCCAGGAAAAAAATCGACACCTAAATAGCACGAAAGGTCTTAATATTGAAAAATAAATGGGGCGAAAGGTCTTACAATCGACAAAGTAATGGGACAAACATCTTAAAATCTGAAAACTAATGGGGCTAAACATGAGAGAGAAGGGGCTCTAGAAAAACGACCCATCTCCCTTTAAGCGCCATTTCTCTCTAGCCTCCCTCTAGGATATCCCCCCCCCCCCTCCACATCCTCCGGTTGCTAGCTGGCTGTAAATTGAATACAGAAACGTGTGTGTGTGTGTGTGTGTGTGAAGGATGTTGTTGAGTGTTTTTTGCTTCAATGGACAAACGGAAACACCATGCATTATGACTTCTTATGATTAAATAAATTCCATCCCTTGAAAATATTGGAAAAATCGACAATAATGTGGCAAAGTTCAAGACCAATGCGATTGACATTATACGAATATACCTTATTAAAATACATAGTATCATTTTATGAATGTATATCACTTCAAACATCATACCGGTAATCATCTTTCGTATATCAAAGAGAGTATTAATAATGTGCTCCAGGAATCAAAACATATATAAAACAGGGCAATGACTGATAAGAAATGCCTGGTGTAGCAAATTGGAGGGCCGACTGCTCATATTTCCAGAGCGACATATGAAATACAAGAAGGAAGGCATTTTGTGCAGCATGTTGAGGCAGGTGGGGGCGGACGATAAGGCAAGATAGGCTGGAATCATCACAGTTAATTATCTCTTATCAGTAGGGGGCAGACGTCGACCCTCACTACTTCCCACTCCCTCCTCACTACTCCCCACTCCCTCCTCACTACTCCCCACTGCCTCCTCACTACTCCCCACTGCCTCCTCACTACTCCCCACTGCCTCCTCACTACTCCCCACTCTCTCCTCACTACTCCCCACTACCTCCTCACTACTCCCCACTGCCTCCTCACTACTCCCCACTATTTCCCAGCCTTATCCTCCTCACTACTCCCCACTCCCTCCTCACTACTCCCCATTCCCTCCTCACTACTCCCCACTCCCTCCTCACTGCTCCCCACTCACTCCCTCATCACTACTTCCCACTCCCTCATCACTACTTGCCACTCCCTCATCACTACTCTCCACTCCCTCCTCACTACTCCCCACTCTCTCCTCACTATTTCCCAGCCTTACCTTACCCTCCTCACTCCCTCCCTACTCCCCACTCCTTCTTCACTACTCCCCACTCCCTCCTTACTACTCCCCACTCCCTCCTTACTATTCCTCACTGACTCCTTACTACTCCTCACTGCCACTTCACTACTCCCCACTCCCTCCTCATTGCCTCGTCTCTACTCCCCACTCTCTCCTCACTACTCCCCACTCCCTCCTCACTACTCCCCACTCCCTCCTCACTACTACCACTCCCTCCTCATTACTCCCCACTGCCTCCTCACTACTCCCCACTCCCTCCTCACTACTCCCTCCTCACTACTCCCCACTCCCTCCCTCCTTACTACTCTTCACTCCCTCCTCACTGCCTCCTCTCTACTCCCCACTCCCTCCTTACTACTACTCACTCTCCTAACTACTCCCCACTCCCTCCTCACTACTCCCTAGCCTTACCTTACTTTCTTCACTTTTACTCACTCCCTCCTTGCTACTCCTCAGCCCTACCTTACCCTCCACACTTTTACTCACTCCCTTCTCACCTATCCTCACTACTCCCCAGGCTTACCTTGCCCTCCTCACTCCCATTCTCATTAGTCTTACCTTACTGTTCTCACTACTCCCTAATCTTCCTAAGCCCTCCTCCCTACTCCTCACTCCCTCTTCACCCTTACCTTACCCTCATCACTTTTACTCACTCTCTTCTCATTTATTCTCACTACTCCTCAGCCTTACCCTCCTCTACGATGAGAGTAAAGCTGTAGATATTATATACCTTGATTTTCAAAAGGTCTTTGACAAAGTTCCCCTCAAACGTTTACTGCTAAAACTAAAAGTGCATGGAATACAAGACGTTGTGTTGAAATGGATAGAAAATTGGCTCAGCGACAGAAAGCAAAGAGTAGTCCTAAACGGTAAGGCATCTAAATGGACCAATGTAAGTAGCGGGGTACCCCAGGGATCGGTACTAGGACCAATTCTCTTTCTAATTTACATCAACGACATAGATGAGGGTCTCACCTGTACAATCTCAATGTTTGCTGACGATACAAAAATTGCAAATAGCGTACTCTCAAAAGAACAAGTTGTCGATATGCAACACAATCTAGATAAGTTGTCATGTTGGGCCCAAATTTGGCAAATGAGTTTCAATGCGGATAAATGTAAAGTACTACATATCGGATACCAAAATGAGAAAGCAAACTATTCGATGAATGGCACTCAGTTTAAGAATGTAAACAGAGAAACTGATCTGGGAGTAACAATATCGAGTAACCTAAAACCGAGTCAACAATGTTCAGAAGTTGTTAAGAAGGCAAACAAAATAATTGGCATTATAGGCAGGTCATTTGAGCATAAATCCAAAGATGTTATCCTAACCCTTTACAATTCCTTAGTCCGCCCTCTTCTGGAATACTGCGTTCAATCCTGGTGCCCTTATTACCAAAAGGATATAGACAAGCTAGATCGAGTTCAACGTAGAGTTACCAAAATGATACCTAGCCTAAAGAACAAACCATACGAGGAGCGTCTTAGAGAATAACATCTATTTCCTTTAACCCAGCGCAGATTAAGAGGCGACTTAATTCAATTGTTCAAAATCATCAAAGGCATCGACAATATGAACTGTAGTAAGTATTTCACTATCGACCAATCTAATTACACGAGGGGAAACGGTTGCAAAATTATTGGTATATCTTTTAACTCACACGAATGAGAATTTCTTCTTCAGTCGAGTTGTCAACTTGTGAAATGGGCTTCCCCGAGACGTTATAGACTGCAGCACCATTGATTCATTTAAACTTCGCCTAGACAAATATCTCGCATCAAACCCGCGACTGACTGCGTTTGTAAATGAATAACTTTATTTTATCCCCCCTCAGTTACTAACCCATCTGTCCCCTACTAACTTCCTAATCCTGCCACGGACATTAGTTCCATGGTAGTATTTTCCTCTCCAATGTTCCCTTACCCACTCTAAACCACTGTTTGGACACTTGATCCTCAGTGTTTTGGAGGACAAGCAGCCTTGAAGGGTCACTAGAACTGTTGTTGCTTGATTTCCTTTGTACTCCTTTGTACTCCTCACGTCCAAGTAGTGTGGCTAACCCAAGTACCGGTACACCATGTTATACTCATAGAATTAAAGTACTGTTCTGTATGTCTCCCTGGCCATTCCATCATTCCTTGGCCACTTGTTCATCCACTGTTTCTCATTCAACTTCCATTCCATCATTCCTTGGCCACTTGTACATCCACTGTTTTTCATTCAACTCCCATTCCATCATTCCTTGGCCACTTGTACATCCACTGTTTTTCATTCAACTCCCATTCCATCATTCCTTGGCCACTTGTACATCCACTGTTTCTCGTTCCACTTCTATTCCATCATTCTTTGGCCACTTGTTCCTTCCCTTCTTCTCATTCAACTTCCATTCCATCATTCCTTGGCCAGTTGATCCTTCCCTACTTCTCGTTCAACTTCTATTCCATCATTCCTTGGCCACTTGTTCCTTCCCTACTTCTCATTCAACTTCCATTCCATCATTCCTTGGCCACTTGTTCATCCACTGCTCCTCATTCAACTCCCATTCCATCATTCCTTGGTCAATTGTTCCTTCCCTGCTTCTCATTCAACTCCCATTCTATCATTCCTTGGTCAATTGTTCCTTCCCTGCTTCTCATTCAACTCCCATTCCATCATTCTTTGGCCACTTGTTTATCCACTGCTTCTCATTCAACTCCCATTCCATCATTCCTTGGTCAATTGTTCCTTCCCTGCTTCTCATTCAACTCCCATTCTATCATTCCTTGGTCAATTGTTCCTTCCCTGCTTCTCATTCAACTCCCATTCCATCATTCTTTGGCCACTTGTTCATCCACTGCTTCTCATTCAACTCCCATTCCATCATTCCTTGGTCAATTGTTCCTTCCCTGCTTCTCATTCACCTCCCATTCCATCATTCTTTGGCCACTCGTTCATCCACTGCTTCTCATTCAACTCCCATTCCATCATTCTTTGGCCACTCGTTCATCCACTGCTTCTCATTCAACTCCCATTCCATCATTCTTTGGCCACTTGTTCATCCACTGCTCATTCAACTCCCATTCCATCATTCTTTGGCCACTTGTTCATCCACTGCTTCTCATTCAACTCCCATTCCATCATTCTTTGGCCACTTGTTCATCCACTGCTTCTCATTCAACTCCCATTCCATCATTCTTTGGCCACTTGTTCATCCACTGCTTCTCATTCAACTCCCATTCCATCATTCTTTGGCCACTTGTTCATCCACTGCTTCTCATTCAACTCCCATTCCATCATTCTTTGGCCACTTACTTTACTACTTGTCGTTCAATTTCTCATCCCCTGGCTGACTTATAGCCCATTGCGTTTAATGTCATGCCATCCTTCCTAATCTCATTAACTTAAATACCCTGAGCTTCTTCGATATTTTCTTGATCTATGTTCACTATTCGAGTATTCTATATTAATCTTGTCCTTGCTTGTGCATGGTGTACCTACAGGAGCACCTTTATTATTATCTGCCCTTTGTTGTTGTTCTCACCCACTAACAATAATTGTCCATAAAATTGGTGTCTCTGTGATATCGTTAACACAGCCCATTCTTAGTTTTTCACTGTCTATACCTAATTACTTAAACTCACTTTTAATGTATGCTATTATGCCTACCCCTTCTTTCATTGAGTTCCATTCACTACCTACTACCATACTAGCACTCAGTAATTAAGATTCATTCATTAACTCGATCGTATCTCTTAATGCAATACTCCCACGCTTTCTGTTTCACTTCTCATCATCGCATGAAACTCGATAGCTTTTACATATTCCAGTGGTTATGATCAGGTTATTTTCTCCTCTCATTTAAACAGGCCTATTGCACTTTATGAATTGATCTTCACTAGATCCCCTCCCCCCTCTCTCCCTATTTAGTCCTTTTCCTCCCCCCCCCCCCTCTTCCTCCTCTTCGCCTTCCTCCCCACTCATTACCATTGTGTCATTACCCACAATTCCCCACCGTAATTATTACCCCCCTCATTCCTTGTTCTCCAATTATGCCATTATTTCCTGTTGCTCCCGTGCATTACTTTTATCATTATATCTCGCTTATTATCTCTTCCTCTTTTGCTGCTCCCATCCTTGACCTTTGCGTGTTATCTTGTTATCATTATATCTCTCTTATTATATCTTCCTCTTTTGTTGCGTGTTATCATTATATCTCGCTTATTATCTCTTCCTCTTTTGTTGCGTGTTATCTTGTTATCATTATATCTCTCTTATTATCTCTTCCTCTTTTGCTGCTCCCATCCTTGACCTTTGTGTGTTATCTTTTTATCATTATATCTCTCTTATTATTTATCATTATATCTCTCTTATTATCTCTTCCTCTTTTGTTGCGTGTTTTCTTGTTATCATTATATCTCGCTTATTATCTTTTCCTCTTTTGCTGCACCCACCTTTGACCTTTGTGTGTTATCGTCCTCTCATTACTTAGTTTCATTGTGTTTATTCCTTGCACTCTATTCACGAAATTAGCCTCATTCGTGTTCGGTATTCGTTAAGGGGGCCCACCTCGCTTTTTTCTCTTTCTCTTCCTCTCTCTTTGGCTTGTATCCATTCGGCCCCATTCAGCTTACTGTTTTAAGACGTTTACCTCCATCCAGGTGTCAATATTTTCCTGGCAATCGGTAGCGAGCCAGCATATATATATATTTTTGTTTTGAATGCAAGCTAAATTTATACATGTTTAGATAGAAAAATGTCATCGGCGAGGCCGGATTTCTCTAAACAATGCTGACTTGCTATCACTCGCTAATAAGAAATCGACACCTGGATGGGGATAAACGTCTTAAAACAGTTGGCTGAATGGGGCCGAATGGATAAAAGCCAGAGAAAGAGAGAAAAGGAGAGTCTAAAGATTTAAAAAAAAACGCTGACCCCCCCCCCTTAATCCTTGATCATCTTCAATCTTTACATTCTCACTCATCGCTTTCTCTCTCATTACCACCATCAATTATCACTACTCATTCACTGCCTCTCACTAATAACCACACTCCTTTATCACCACTCACGTATCACCATCATCACTCATCACCATTCTCTTATCACCACCACTCACTCATCACTACACTGACTCATTACTCCACTCGCTTATTACACTCAATCATCATACCACTCATCACAACATTTACTCGTCACACTCATTCATCACCACTAACTCATTACCCCCTCACCACCCTAATCTTGCTGCCTCATAACCATCATGAGGGCTGCCGGCCGATTACCACAACTACCAGCGTTTTCCTTGCAATATTACTTAAGCATCATTCATCATAATCACACTCATCACCATTCACTCATCATCACTTAAGTCATCGCCTCGCACTCATCACCACTCACTCAACAACTCACTCTTCACACCAGACATTATCACTCTAATCAACAGCCATTTTGTTACTCATCACACCACTCACTCATCACTCACCACACTCATTCATCACCACTCACTCATTACCCTTTCACCACACCAGACATCATCACTCTAATCATGTAATTTTTTACTCATCACACCACTCATTCATTCATCATCACAACTCATTACCCCCTCACCACACCAGACATCATCACTCTAATCAAGTCCTTTCTCACTCATCACACCACTCACTCATCACCTCATCACAACTCATTACCCCTCATCACCCTAATCTTGCCCCCTCATAACCAAGCACTGGGCATCATGAGGGCTAGCGGCCTATTACCACAACTACCGTTTTCCTTGCAGTATTACTGAAGCATCATTCATCATAACCACACTGCTCACCATTCACTCAAGTCACCGCCTCACACTAATCACCACTCACTCAACAACTCACTCTTCACACCAGACATCATCACTCTAATCAATAGTCATTTTTCACTCATCACACCACTCACTCATCATTCACCACACTCATTCATCACCACTGACTCATTACCCCCTCACCACACCATACATTATCACTCTAATAAAGTTATTTTTTTACTCATCACACCACTCATTCATCACCACTGACTCATTACCCCCTCACCACACCAGACATCATCACTCTAATCAAGTCCTTTTTCAATTAGCACACCACTCATTCATCAACACTAACTCATTACACCCTCACTACACCAGACATCACTCTAATCAAGTCATTTTTTCACATATCACACCACTCACTCATCGCCACAACTCATTACCCCCTCACTACACCAGACATCATCACTCTAATCAAGTCATTTTTTTACTCATCACACCACTCATTCATCACCATTGACTCATTAGCCCCTCACCACACCAGACATCATCACTCTAATCAACAGTCCTTTTTCACTCATCACACCACTTACTCGTCAACTCATTACCCCCTCACCACCGTAATCTTGCTGCCTCATAACGGAGCACTCAGCATATCATGAGGGCTGGCGGCCTATTACCACAACTACCAACGTTTCCCCTCCAATATTACTACACCGTTTTCCACTGGCAGGCGAATTACAACAGCCTTTTTCTGCCATTTTAGCTCTTTCCACCAACACATAAATTGCAATATATAGAAAAATAAATCAAAATATATATTAATAATTAAAAGAATACAAACAAACATTAAAGTATAAAAATAAGTAGTGATTATTGTTACTAAAGTCTGTTTAATTTGAGATGGCTGTGATTTTTATACTTTAGCAGCTGATTTTTCAATAATTTAAGAATCAATATTACACCAGTATGTATTAGTAGATTATGATTGTCAAGTTTTCTTAACTAACCACATATTTCGCTGTAAAAACTTTGTAATTGCTGAGTAAATGAGATACGGACCAGGGAAATTACCGTCCACGGAAAAACAAAACAAAAAAACACCAAGGCTATAGTGCATTAAGCGCCTCATACAGGTTTTCCAATACCCTCACCAGGATTATAGCAACCGATAGCCCTCCCAAAATACTTAAACGTGAAAGTGAAAAAGAAAGTAGTTCCTAGTAATTAAATGACGGCAAATACCAGCCGTTTATGGACCGCAATCATAGGTACGTGTAATGCGGATTTTTTGGACCCAACACACCCATAGTGAAAGTATTGGTACAGTTAGCCGCGGGAATACAGTCATTTGCATACTGTCAGTGATTTGATGTATGGAAGGAACAACTATATGATTGAATTAGAAGTTTAATTGCTAGTTGTTTTATTTATGAAATGACAAATTATATGATTGGATTATAAGTTTAAATGGTAGCGATTTTATGTATGAAAGGAAAAACTGTATAAATTAATTATAATTTTAATTGGTAGTGATTATATGTATGGAAGGAAAACAGTGTGATTGGATTAGAAGTTTAAATGGTAGTGAGTTTATGTATGAAAGAAAATAAATGTATTATTGATTATTAGAAGTTTAAATGGTAGTAATATTACGTATTGAAGGAAAAACTGTATGATGGAATAAGAAGTTTAAATGGTAGTAAGTTTATGTAGTTCACTTACGACCTTGAGGATCTCTCGCCAGCCATCATCCTCCCGGAAGAGAGCTTACAGCCTGTATTGTCCGATCTACGGGTAAGGCTGAGACATTTTTCACACACCACACACCCAGGCAACGAGGTCACAACTCCTCGAATTACGTCCGGTACCTATTTACTGCTAGGTGAACAGAGGCTTCCACGTGAAAGGAGACAAGCCCAAATTGTCTCCACCCGGCCGAGGATTCAACCCCCGGACCTCTCGATTGTGAGTCAAGCGCGCTACCGCTTATGCTACTGGGCCGTGTATGAAAGGAACAACTACATGATATAATTAGAAATGTTAGTGTCTTTATGTATGAACGGAAATACAGTATGATTGATTTAGTATGTATGAAAGGAAAAACTATACGATTGGAATATAAGTTTAAATGGTAGTGATCTTTCGTGTGGATGGAAAACTGTATGATTGAATAATCTAATATATGCCAACATATAATAAAAAGGACATCACCTGTACTATGGCTACTGCAGGGTAGAGATGCTTTAGTAAGAGAGAGGGCCGTCATCGTTTTCTTTGAACACCATTTTGGTGCCATAATTATCAAGGAACGGGGTGGTATTTATTTTTTGATCATGCAGATTTAGATCCAAGGAGTAAGTAATCTCTCCTGTACCAGTAATGCCGAATGTTTATAATGGGTGTGGATATATTTGGAGTGTAAAAGGAGGCAAAAAGACACCATTGTCACCAAAATTACTAATTTTTCTACCGACAAATGTACAAATTTATCTCCAAGATTTGTTTGGGGGGTCGTGTTGCTATTAATGCTCACGACTGTTCTTAACTATTTAGGCTACCATACATAACATAACTTATGAATTAAGTAAGTATACAACTATACTTAATATTATTCATAATTCTCTACATCACTCATAACTGCGGTAAACTTTATGTAACTATACATACAATTCCTTTAGTCACTACGAATCGGTATCAAAACTGAGGGTGCTCATAAATATACATTTACCAGCCTTCCCATCATAAAATAGTTATACCAACTATAATTTAACTACAACTCACTACCAAATAACCACTCTTATTAACTAATCTAACTCACTACCAAACCAACACTATTTTCAACTACCACAACCCACTACCACTATTATAAACCTTTACCACCACTGCCTACCACAAGTACCACGACTCCAGGTTTAACCCAGTTACCCCTAGGTTAAGTCAGAGATGAACGGTTTTAATGGCTTTCGGAATTAAGCAGTCGAGTTACTATCCCCCCCCCCCTCTCTCTCTCTCTCATCGTGTGTATTTTTATCTTACCCTTTTCTCCCACTCTGTATGTGAACTAACCATGTATGTGAACTAACCATGTATGTTTTCCCTATCTGTCCTCACTTGAATACCGTACAAAATAGCAAACACTTGTTCTAGCCCCCCCCCCCCTTCTCTCACTCACTCTCTCTCTCACACACACACACACCCACACACACAAACACACTCACAAATTACCACCATAAGAGCAAACCTATAATCACAAGGCCCCACCATCATCATCACCACGTTCTTTATCTAGCTCGCCACAATTACATCACCGCTGCCCCGCCCTCATCATTGTTACCATCACCATAATCACCATCACTATCTTAAACGGTATCATCACAATCACCATCATTTTATTTACCATTATACAAAAATTGTCACAGCCCATCTCCATTACCATCTTAAACGTTATCATCACAATCACCATCACTTTATTCACCATTAAATTGTTATTATCACAAACCATCACCATCTCTCACCATTAAAAAGTTATCATCACAATTACCATCATCACCCTCACCAGAAGACATAGTATCCTCTTGACCATCACAATCAACATAATTTCCCTCGCCATTACCATATAAACGTTCTATAATCACAACCATTTCAAGGAGTCGACCAATACACTCCTGACAACCATCCCTTCAATATCACATATCACTTCCACGTCTTACACACATATACAATACCATTTCTTCCTTCCCAATAATCACCTCAAACAACTGGCATGGTACTTCGCTCTAACACAAACCACTGCTCCACTATTGCTGCCAGTATTATCACAACAAACACGTCAATCCCCACTACCTCGATCACAATCACCACCATATCTACTACGACCTCCACCACCATCACCACCACCACGACCTCCACCAGCTCTACTACATTCCTATAACTTCCACTACCACCACTTTCCCCATCATCATCATCCCTGCCACAATCATCACCATCACCACCACCATATCCTCAACAGTCTCTATCACCATCACCACCACCACAATCCCCAACACCATCGCCACCACCACAATCATCTCCATCACCATATCCACAGCAGTCCCCACCACCATAATTAGACTACTACAATCCCCTCTACGACGATTTCAACTACTATCTCCACAATCTCCACCATTATTTCCACAACCACCATCTCCTCCACAATCACAATCCCCACCACCATATCCACCACCGCCACCTCCACCACAGTCCCCACCACCGCCATCTCCACCACAATCCCCACTACCACCACCGTCTCCACCACAATACTCACCACCACCATCCCCACCACCTCCTCCTCCACCACCGCCATCTCCACCACCATACCCACCACCGCCATCTCCACCACAATCCCCACCACCACCACCACCACCATCTCCACCGCCGCTCCTGGGCCGTACCACCAGAATTACCAGAATCATCCAAGCTGCATAAATGTTTGTAGATAAATTTCTCTTATTGGCTGGAGGCTTCCGTGAATGCTGGTAGTTGTGGTAGCTTTTGTAGATCTGGATTGTGGTAGTTGTGGTTGGTGGCGCATAAAAGGCTTACATTCAGTTTTTATGGTATACAGTGGACATTTCTCCTACAAGGGTTTTCGCTCATATCTACTGTATATTATCAAGGATATACAGTACATATCCTCTTATAAACTTACTAGGTTAGGACTTTAGGTTAGTTACAATGGTCGTTACGGTGGTGATAGTGGTAGTACATTGGTGATGGTGGTAGTTATGGTGGTGATAGTGGTAGTATACTGGTGATGGTGGTAGTTACGGGGGATATAGTGGTAGTATATTGGTGATGGTGGTAGTTATGATGGTAGTTACGGGGGTTATAGTGGTAGTATATTGGTAGTTTATCGGTGATGCATGAGACAATGGGGTGCTTAGAGGTTAGTGATGATGGCGGTGTGCGGTAATGATGTTGTTAACCCTTTCAATACAAGGACGTCTTTTTACTTTAATTCTGGCTAACATTATGCGATTGTATTTAGTTCTAAGAAAATCCCATGCTATGTTGATAGTTTGTTGAGGTAGTATCGACCTTTTGGAATCCTAGAGGTAATTGATAAGTTAAATATAATTGTCTAACACTAACCAGAATAAGCCGCATATTACGTAATCATACTGAAAGGGTTAATGTCGTTGATGGTGAGAGAAGTAGTTTTTGATGAATAGGAGTCTTATTGACGGTAGGATATTGATTTAGGGGAATTTTTTTTTTTCTGGACCCCCTTTTTCCTCATGATTAGCCCCATTAGTTTTGATATTTTAAGACGTTCGATCCATTAGTTTGGCGATTTGATGACCTTTCGTGCCATATAGGTTTGATGTTTTTTCCTGACGAACGATATCGAGCCTGTAATTTAGGAGGAATCGGCATTCAGCCTGGACAGTTTGTCTACTGAATAATGCACAAATTTACCTCGGTGGGTCTTGGGTTTTTTTTTTTAAAGCTTGGAGTTCTAGCGAGGAAACTAAAACAATTATATATAAATAGATAAATAAAGTAAAAGTTAAACCCTATCCCCTTAAGAGATTGGATTTTGGGATTGTTTTCGATTGTGGGGTATTTATGGTAAAGTGGAAAGAATTGACAGTGGTGGCTGAAAGACAGATATTTCTTCAGTTTGTCAAAATTGTTCGTATATTATGATATTGACATTTGTGATAAATTTAGAAGTTTTGACTGATTGTGGCGGAGATACTCTAAATAATTTTGTAGTAATGATGATGGCAACAGTGACAGAGATGATGGTAGTACTAATAATGCTAGTAATGTAAGTAATGTTTATCGTATTGGTAATGATGGTCATGGTAGAGGTAGTGGTAGCTATAATAGTGGTAGTAGTGGTAGTGACGGTTGCCAGGGTAGCTCACAAGAATGGCTAACGTCAGTGGGAGTCCTCATTCCATTCATCACTACCTCTACCTCCTACCACCACTACCAAACTCTACTCTACTCTCTCTCTCTTCTACTTTGCTGTCTTATTTTTCTTCTATAAACTGTCCCTGTCTAGTAGTGTTAAGGCTCATTCATCACTACCTCTACCTCCCACCACCACTACCAAACTCTACTCTACTCTCTCTCTCTCGCTCTTCTACTTTGCTGTCCTATTTGTCTTCTATAAACTGTCCCTGTCTAGTAGTGTTAAGGCAAGACCACTTACTAGGGACCGCAAGGTCTGTGTAGTCTGAGTATCTGTGTCATGTGTAACTCACTCTCTATCTCTCTCTCCAACAATTGAAGCTGCGTTACACTAGAGTTTTTCTCAGTTGTATATTTAGAGATTCTAGACAGTATCGGCCTTCAATAGCAACCACCCAAGACGATTTACCTTAACACTATCTGGTGCAACGTCTTAGGGGTTATTAGGATATTTTGTCTCATTATTATTGAGCGTTTTTTATTGTTTTTGCCATTTTAAAACAGGGATGATCCAAATAGGGTTAAATCTGCTTCCCAAACACACTTCTCGGTAGCCGTGCAAATAATGTTGCCAGAAAATAATGGTATTGATCAAAATATCTCGAAACAAAAACGCTCTTGTAATTTATCCACTTTCTTATTAACTCCTTATCGTCTGTTTCTTCTTGTCGTCCTTGTTTTTTTCTCGTCCACCTCGTCCTCGTCCCTCTGTTTGTTCTTGCCCTCGTCCTCGGCCTTATCTTTGTTTTCGTCCTAGTTCTTGCTCTTGTTCTTGTCCTTGCCCACCTTTTCCTTGTCCACCTTGTTCTCGTCCACCTTGTCTACCTCGTCCTTGTTCTCGTCCACCTTTCCACCTTGTTCTCGTCCTCGTCCTCGTCCACCTCGTCCTCGTCCACCTTATTCTCGTCCTCGTCCACTTTTGTCCATCACGTCCTCGCCCACCTTTGTCCACTTCGTCCTCGTCCACCTTGTTCTTGTCCACCTTTGTCCATCACGTCCTCGTCCACCTTTGTCCACTTCGTCCTCGTTCACCTTGTTCTTGTCCACCTTTGTCCATCACGTCCTCGTCCACCTTTGTCCACTTCGTCCTCGTTCACCTTGTTCTTGTCCACCTTTGTCCATCACGTCCTCGTCCACCTCGTTCTCGTCCTCGTACACCTTTGTCCACCTTGTTCTCGTCCACCTTTGTCCATCACGTCCTCGTCCACCTTTGTCCACCTCGTTCTCGTCCACCTTTGTCCATCACGACCTCGTCCACCTTTGTCCACCTCGTTCTCGTCCACCTTTGTCCATCACGACCTCGTCCACCTTTGTCCACCTCGTCCTCGTCCACCTCGTTCTCGTCCACCTTTGTCCACCTCGTCCTCGTCCACCTTTGTCCATCACGTCCTCGTCCACCTTTGTCCATCACGTCCTCTTCCACCTTTGTCGACCTCGTCCTCGTTCACCTCGTCCACCTTTGTCCATCACGTCCTCGTCCACCTTTGTCGATCTCGTCCTCGTCCACCTTTGTCCATCACGTCCTCGTCCACCTTTGTCCATCACGTCCTCGTCCACCTTTGTCCATCACGTCCTCTTCCTCATCCACCTTGTCCTCTTCACTCCCCTCCCTCACACTTATGCATTTTTCCTTCTTCCTGGTCTCCCCCCCCCCATCTCTGGTTTTCTCTTCTTTCTCTTGCCTAATATTTCCTCTGCTATTCGTACTCCAATGGTGTTACTTTTTCTTCGTCTCTCCTTGTACTATTCGCTGAAACTATTATTCATTTACTCTCAAACATTACTTTCTTTTCCATATTCCAATTGTTTTTTGTTTCCCTTCCTGTTAACTTCTTTTTTATTATCCCAGTAATAATTATCTGTTGATTTGTTGTCATATTTTTCGTTTCCTTTTTCATTGTGTCTTTGCATGATTGAGAGTAAGATAATCCATTTCTTCAATTAACTCCTATTCTACATTCCAGCTACCTTCATCCTGTGTTTGTTTATGTTTACAGTGCGGATATACTCTCATTCGCATTGTTATACTTCTTCAAGGTTCTCTTTGATTTTTTGAGTTCCATTTCCCATTTATAGGTTACATTTTAAATCGTGAGCCTCAATAACACACATAATTTTTCGACCTTTTATAGGAAAGCTCTGAAGCATCTGGGATATAACAGGATAACTTAAGGGGGGTCACCGGCTTTATTTTTTTTATCTGTCTCTCCTTTTCTCTCTTTCCCTGGCTTGTATTCATTCGGCCCCATTCAGCCAACTGTTTTAAGACGTTTATCCCCATCCAAGTTTCGATTTCTTCCTGGCGAGCGATAGCGAGCCAGCATTGTATGGAGAAATCCGGCTTCGCCGGAGAAAATTTTCTATCGAAAAATGTACAAATTTAGCTTCCTGTCAAAACAAAAATATATATATGCTGGCTCGCTACCGCTCACCAGGAAAATATTGACACCTAGATGGGGGTAAACGTCTTAAAACAGTAGTCTGAATGGTGCCGATTGGATACAAGCCAAAGAGAGAGGGAGAGAAAGCGAAAAAAAGCGAGGTGGGCTCCCTCAACTTGTCTCGTCTGGGCTCATATGGGCGCTCACTAATTGTCTTTGTTCTTCTTTAGCTTATACTTAAGCGTTAATTATACTAATAGTTATGCTTAATTAGAACATGCACCCTCTTGGACATAGATTTTGGCCCTTCCTGATGACTCGAATTCAATATATGAAGATAAGATACACATACACTGGGTAAATACAAATAATGCGAAGATTCAATTAAGTACGAGATTGCATTTACAACTTAATAAGGGGAGATTTGCACTTGAGGGATTTTTGTCTGTACCCCTTTCTCCCTCATGTTTAGCCCAATTGGTTTTGAGATTGTAAGACGTTCGCCCCATTAGTTTGGCGATTTTAAGAACTTTCACCCCATTTATGTCACTTTTAAGACCTTTAGTCCCATTTAGGTGTCGATTTTTTCCTGGCGAGCGATAGCGAGCCTGTAATTTAAGAGGAACCGGCCTTCGGCCGGGACATTTTTCTACTGAAAAGTGTACACATTTATCTTGAAAGGGGGTCAAGGGGGTGTAATTTCAAGCTGGATGGAAGTCTAGGAAACACACTAAAAACTTCCCTTAATAAGTCGAGCGCCAACAATAAGGGGTTGGCCACGATTTGTGTCTTAAAGTGTATACTGGTTGAAAGGGATGTCTGTGTTTGAGTGAACAGTTGTACAATAAGGTGACATGGTATTTTGAGAACACGGTTTGGTCACAGATATCAAGTTATAATTGGGTTTCAGTCGCTATTGTTCAATGTTTATTTTTGTAATCTTTGAATTTTTAAAGCCAAGTTGTGAAGCGTCTGGGATATAACGGAACATTCGATGGTCTCGCTTGGGTTCGATACAGATTCAAAATGTCATGACTGTACAAGTCATAATATATCAACAACTTTATATTATAGCTGATGTGATGTCTGTATGTGTTTCCCTTCAATGTGCACAAATCCCCTTTCAATTCCCCTCCAAATCCCTCTCGTTCTCCTTGCTATCCCTTCCTATCATTCTTTCTTCCTTCCTTTCTTCTGGTGTCTCTCCCTCCTTCCTTCCTTTATCTCTTCTTGTCTCTTTCTTTATCTTTCCCTTCTCCCTTTCTTTCTCTGATCTTTCTCTCTCCTTCCTTTTTCCCTCTCCTGCTCCCTTCTTTTCTCTCACCCTTTTCTCTTTT
The DNA here is from genome assembly GCA_032716605.1 of Paralithodes platypus. Taxonomy (NCBI): domain Eukaryota; kingdom Metazoa; phylum Arthropoda; class Malacostraca; order Decapoda; family Lithodidae; genus Paralithodes; species Paralithodes platypus. The sequence continues at coordinate 35,018,927 of CM064509.1, forward strand.
TCTCACCCTCCTCCCTTCCGCTCTCTCTCATTTCTCTCCCTTTCTCTCTCCTTTCTTTTTCCCTCTCCTCCTCCCATGCTTTCTCTCCTTCTTTATTTCTCTCCCTCTCCCTTCCTTCCCTTCTCCCTTCCTTCACTTCTCCCTTCCTTCCTCTCTCTCTCTCTCCAGACAGGCCTTCTCCCCCCCCCCCCCCTTACCTCTCCCTTCATCTTTATGCCTCGGGCTCCATTTTTTCCTCCTCCCGATCTCTCCCTCTCTTTCAGGCGGACTCTCTCTCTCTCTCTCTCTCTCTCTCTCTCACTATATAATATATATATACTGTGTATATATATATATATATATATATATATATATATATATATATATATACTGTATTATAGTATATAGGCGAAAGCTTCATGAAAGGTATTTAAATTTCAAGGGCCATTTTTTTCAACGAATGATAAACCCTTTTGGATGTCAATTATGTAATCATGTGACCTAGTGTCTGGGCCAATGTTGTGCCTTTATAGTGTGTAATTGGGTGCATAATAATCATATACAATAGTCCCCTGCCACCCCCCCCCCCCCCCCCCCCCCCCTTTATCTCTCTCTCTCTCTGACTGCCTCTATCCCCACCTTCCTCTCTTAGATCCTATCCAGATCCTGCCTTCTTTCAATTCACCCTCTGCTATCTTTTATTTATCTGATCCGTCTTCGTCATTTCTCCATATGTACTGCAGCCCCTCCCCCCATATATATATATATATATATATATATATATATATATATATATATATATATACTGTATATACATTAAATTTGTTGTATATATATATATATATATATATATATATATATATATATATATATATATATATATATATATATATATATATATATGTATAAACAGTATATACATATATATATATATATATATATATATATATATATATATACCGGTATATATATATATATATATATATATATATATATATATATATATATATATATATATATATATATATATATATATATATATAATATTCCCACTTGCTGTATATCCTAATTTCCTAACTACCGGTACTGTATATATTTTGCTTTCCATATGATTTCCCGTTACTCTGTAAACATAATATATTTAACTTATTATAATATTGTCTTTGATTGTACACTGCTATTTGTCTTACATATATTTATTTCTATTGTTTTGTCAGAATCAGTCTCATATCCTACTAACACAGCAATGCCTTAATATTGTATTTGTTTTTGTTATTATACCTTGTCATTTACAATCTTCCCTTTCCTCTTTGATAATTATGTTTCACCTTAATCTGGATTATTTTAAAACGAAGAAATCCAATTTCCAATTGTAGCTTACATAAAGTTTGATGCATCATTTAAATGTTATGCTCAAGTAGCCATTACCTAAGTGAATCCGAACCTGCTCATTTGAGAAGAGAAACCCCAACAACACACACCCACACCCACACACACACACACACACACACACACACACACACACACACACACACACACACACACACACACACACACACACTCGCCGATACAATTTGTAACACTCTTCACAACATTGTGATAACTTCTGTGATTTCTGAAATTGAGGTCACATGGCATTTATCGTTCTGTTCCGTATTTCCCTATATTCTTTCTGGGTTTCATCCAAGGCGAGAGAGACAAAAACTTAAATGGAAGAAAATCAATTCCGTAATAAATTGGATGTCCCTCCTGTGTCTGGTTGAGTTAGTGTCTCGCCTTAGTGTGGGGCTCCCTCCGTCACTGATTTCCCACTGGCTCGGTTAGTCAGTTACAATGTCAACACAAACATTAACCCTTTTAGTCTTGGAGGACGCGTTTTCACTTCAGGGGAGATAGGGTTTTTCTGGTCTCCCTTCTTCGTATTGTTTAACCCTATTAGTTTTCAGATTTTTAGTCGTTCGGCCCATTAGTTTGGCGATTTTAAGACCGTTCGACCCATTTATTTGTCAATATTAAGACTTCGTGTCCTTTTGGTGTCAATATTTTCCTGGCGAGCGATAGCGAAAAATGTACAAATTTATCTTGAAGAGGGATCTAGGGAGTGATTTTTTAAGCTTGATGGCGGTCTAGGGAGGAAACTAAAGACAGTAATAAAACATAATATAACCTATAAACACAAATAAATACGCCCATCCCCCCTTAATATCGTTTGATTCCTCGTAGACAATGACATTGTCTTGCCTGCTTCAGATAGTAGTATTTTCATTAGCTGCTAAACGACCCATGTTTAATTTATAAACGGTACAAATTATCGCGTTGTTGCAGGAATGTTGGTATTTCATTATATGGCTGGACATTTATGCAATAACAGACAATAACAACAGTCGTATGGGGAGTTTCTTGATGGGTCGATATAGCCAGATTGCAATAGCACTCGCCAGAACTATGGAACATACATATCATCTAAAAAAATAATAATATTAAAAAAAATATATAAAACAAATAAATGCGTCCTTTATCATGGGCATCATTCCCTGCCTCCCAATCCGCAGTCGAGTGCTCGGTACCCTCCTTCAAATACGACCTCCAGCCTACTTCTGTGACGTAAAATTCCCTCCGTGACAACCTCGATCCTGCCGTCACAACCTTCTCTCTTCCTCCCTCTCCTCCCTTCCGCGGCGGGCCAGAAATATGGGGAGCGGTTGTCAGTGTCGCAGGTTGTGAGAGAAATATTTATGGTCACTAACGAGAGGCTGGTCTTGGAGGGGCCAGCTTCTGATGGATTTGGGGAGGACTGGAGACGGGGGTAGTTCAGGGCATGGGGGGGGGGGGGAGAGAGGGTAAGGGCAGTTTGGGAGAGGGAGGGGTAGTTCGGGACAACGGGAAGGGGGTATGGGTATTTTAGGACATAAAGGGGGGGGGGGGTAGTTTGGAGCAAGGGGAAGGGAGGTGAAGCAAAAATAGTTTGGAGCAAGGGGGAGGGAGGTGAAGCAGTTTGGGACAAGGGTGACGGGGGAAGGATTGTTTGGAGCGAGGGGAAGGGGAAGGGATAGTTTAGGTCTTTAGGACGAGGGAAGATGGAAGGAGTAGTATAGGACAAGGGGAGGGGGAAGGGATAGTTTGGAACAAAGGAAAGGGGAAGGAATATTTAGGACAAGGGGAGGGAGAATGGATAATAAGGCACAAGGGGAGGGGGTATGGGCAGTTTGGGACGAGGGTAAAGAAGAATAGGTTGACAGACTGAAAATGGAAGTTTTAGGATATTGTTGACATAACCAAAAATAGTGATGGGATAAATATTTACTGAAAGAAGAAGGCTCAGGATAGGTTAGTTCGGGGAAGAAATCCTACAATATGAAGGGACAAGGGGAAGGAACAAGGAGAATGGAATAATAGTGAAAAATGGAATTATTTGAGAAATATTGAAAAACCAGTACAGGAGAATGGAATATGACTGAAAAAGAAAGTATTGAGATATGTTGAGATAACAAGTAATAGTGATGGGATAATAATTTTACTGAAAGAGGATGTTTAGAGAGTGAATGACGGACTTTTTGAGACAAGAGAAAAGGGAAGAAGAATGGTGTAACACGTTAAAACAGAAAGTTATAATCCAAAATACTTAATAACAAAACGATTACCATTAATTGACAAGCGAACATTTAAGAGTGTAGTGAATAGTGATTATGATTAGGAGGAAAACAGATTTTTAGTAATTAAGTGCAAATACTGTACAAGCAATTGTTTAAAAGTTACTTTCCAATGAATTAATTATATTTAATAGTTAATGTCAATGTGATTGAAGTTACCAATAACTATAGATTATATATTATTAGGAAGGAAAGACCTGAGTTGTGTGAATTCTTCACCATTTTGCAGCCTGGCAATACAGTTGTTAGGCTTTAAAATTATGAAAATACCCAATGAATTAATATAGCAATAGCGTATGCTATAAATTGATCACGAGCAGTCTATAACAGGGTGAAAGAAACTCAAAAGTAAAGGTACGAAGAAATTATTGCAAACTAGCATTGGTTTCCTAAAAATAAGGGGAAGTTAGAGCCGGAGAGAAACAGTTACATAAAGTATATAATTGTTTCTTGGTAGTGGAGGGAGAACAAAATAAACGCTACTTGGGAGGGGGGAGGGGACCACTTAGAAATTTGGGTGGCATATTATGTAAGGGGGAAATGGAGTCAGGGAGGAAAAATAGGAGACTTTCTGGGAAAATAGAAGGGAGAATAGAGAGTAAGGGAGAGAAAAATAGGAGACTTTCTGGGAAAATAGAAAGGAGAATAGGGAATAAATGAAATAAATATGAAACTTTCTGGGAAAATAGAAGGGAGAATAGGGAGTAAGGGAGATACAAATTAGAAAGTTGGGGGGGGGGGGAAAGATGAGTGAGTAACGAGGAAATTATGAGGAAGTTGGGGAGGGAAAGATGAAGGAATGAGGGAGTCCGGGAGAGAAACCTGAAGGAGTTGGGGAGGGAAATATAAGTGAGTTGGAGACGGTAACACGAAGAAAGCAAGGACAAATATATAAAGAAATATCAAAGGAAATAATAAGGATATCATGAAGTAAAATACGAAAGAGACAAGGAGAGAAAGATGAAGGTAGCCTACCAGAGAAAGAAACGTGAGGGGAAGAACGGGATGTCTGTGGCTAGGAAAAATACAGAGACATTTTCAAGAAGAGGTGAATGAGGAAGGAGTTCTTTTTTATCCGAGAGGTAGTGAGTGAAAGAGAGAAGCAGGCATGGAGAGAGAGAGAGCGAAAGGAGAGGTTGAGGAGATATTGGAGAAGTAAAGACTGACATAAGTAACATACATAGTAAATATAAGTGAGGAAGATAAATGTAGACACATTTATTAAAGTCTAGGCACAGATATAAAGGTATAAATAATGTTAGAATATATATATATATATATTACAAGAACACAATTCCAAGAGCTATGAGGGTGACAGTTTAGACGACACAGTTAAGGGGAGATTTCCACCTGGAGGATTTTTTTCTGAACCTCTTTCTCCCTCATGTTTAGCCCGATTGCTTGTGAGATTTAAAGACGCTTGCCCCATTAGTTTGGCGATTTTAAGAACCCTCGCCCCATTTCTGTCAATTTTAAGACGATTCGTGCCATTTAGGTGTCGATTTTTTCCTGGCGAGCGATAGCGAGCCTGTAATTTAAGGGGAACCGGCCTTCGGCCGGGAAATTTTTCTACCGAAAAATGTACAAATTTATCTTGAAAGGGGGTCAAGGGGGAGTAATTTTAAGCTTGATGGAAGTCTAGGGAATCAACTAAAAACCTCCCCTTAACGGGAAGGAAAAGAGAGGTGGAAGGAGGGAAACAGATGGTCGGGGAGAGAATGGGTTTGGGAAAAATTATTTGAGAGCCAGAAAAAAAACCCTGGAGAGGGAGGAGGGGAGACGTCAGGGAGAGAGAGAGAGAGAGAGAGTAGTTGTGAGAGTAAGTTTGAGTGAGTGTGTGTTTGTATGGGTGTGTGTGTGTGTGTGTTACAAGGAAGTGACAGCATTACTACAGTATCTCAAAGGAGTTACAGTTCATAGAAAGGAGATTCTTACGCCACAAATAATAACACAAACCACATATTGTTGAGCAGAGAGAGAGAGAGAGAGAGAGAGAGAGAGAGAGAGAGAGAGAGAGAGAGAGAGAGAGAGAGAGAATAATGTGAAGGTCTAGGAACCACTGTGTCTTCTATGGGAATGATACCGTGGTCATCTGTCGTCAAGGGTTCGGGGATATTCTTCTTTATTTCCAACCTCCTTAAGATGGGCTGGTTTTTTATGGCCCCCTTCTCCCTCGTGTTTAGCCCCATAAGTTTTCCGATTTTATGACGTTCGGCCCATTAGTTTGGCGAATTTAAGACCTTTCGCCCCATTTCTTTGTCAATATTAAGAGCTTTTGTGCCATCTAAGTGTCGATTTTTTCCTGGCGAGCGGTAGGGAGCCTGTAAAGTTAAGAGTAATCGGCCTTCGGCCGGGACATTTTTCTACCGAAAAATTTACAAATGTATCTTGAAGGGGGGTCTAGGGGGTGTATTTTACAGCTTGATGGAGGTATCGGGAGGAAACTAAACAATAATAACAACGTAAATATATAATAATAACATAACATAATAATAACAAATATATAATAATAACATAACATAATAATAACAACATAAATATATAATAATAACATAACATAATAATAACATAAATATATAATAATAACAACATAATAACAACATAATATATAATAATAACATAACATAATAAATGATAACATAACATAATATATAATAACATAACATAATACATACTAACATAACATAATATATAATAACATAACATAATAACAACAACATATATATAATAATAACATAACATAATAACAACATAAATATATAATAATAACATAACATAATAACAACATAAATATATAATAATAACATAACATAATAATAACATAAATATATAATAATAACATAACATAATAACATAAATATATAATAATAACAACATAATAATAACAAATATATAATAATAACATAACATAATAATAACATAAATATATAATAATAACATAACATAATAACAACATAAATATATAATAATAACAACATAATAATAACATAAATATATAATAATAACATAACATAATAACAAATATATAATAATAACAACATAATAATAACATAAATATATAATAACATAACATAATAATAACATAAATATATAATAATAACATAACATAATAATAACATAAATATATAATAATAACATAACATAATAACAACATAAATATATAATCAAACAAACAGGCCCATCCCCCCTTAAGTCACCTCCTTCGCCCCACTCTATATATCCATATATATACTGTATATATCATTAATATAATTAATGTATCTAAATTATAGTTTATCTCTTACTTTCTTTCCCTCTTCTCCCTTCCTTTCTCTGTTTTCCCTACTTTCTCTCCCCTTCTCCATTACTTTCTCTGTACCATATTAATTGTTATTTATATGATTTATCTATCATTCAATTATATATATATATATATATATATATATATATATATATATATATATATATATATATATATATATATATATAAATATATATATATATATATATATCTATATATATATATATATATATATATATATATATATATATAATTATAAATAAATAAATATATGTGTGTGTATATGTGTGTGTGTGTGTGTGTGTGTGTGTGTGTGTGTGTGTGTGTGTGTGTGTGTGTGTGTGAAATTTTCGTGGTTTCGAGGTTGGAACTTGGGGGTTCGTTCTCCGATTTTGGGTCCCTTACTGCAAAGTTCCATTTACGTGTCAAGTCCAGATCTACTGTAGTCTATGATATACAGTATATTCTTTAATTCTTTCCATTCTATCATCTTTCATGTTTCTCCATCCCGCCTTCTTTCCTCTCTCTCTCTCTCTCTCTCTCTACTGTGCTAGAATTTTCGTCCACTATTCTTTATTTGGGGTTCTACTATCTCTATTTGAATTCAGTCCTGACCACCTCCCTTGGATCGTAAGGTTTATGTGGTCAGTGTATTTATGTAAATATCGACAATTCACCATCCCATTCTCTCCATCCCCCACTTTTCTCCATCTTTCTCTTCCCCTCTCATCCTTCTCTTCAATCCTTCCATTTTCACCATTCCTCCACTTCCACATTTCATCCATTATCCACCCCCACCCATCCTTCCCTCTCCTCCCTCAGATTTCTCCATTCCCCCTTCCTTTAAGTCCCACATTTCTTCATCCATCCTTCTCTCCCCCCCCCCATCCTTCCCTCCCTCTCACATTTCTCCATCATCCCTTCCTTCACCTTCCACACATTTAATCCATATCCATCCTTCTCTCACCCATCTCCCATCCTTTCCTTCCTCTCTCACAATTATCCATCCTCCCTTCCTTCGCCTCCCACATTGCATCCATTCTTATCACCCCCCACCCTTCCCTCCTCTCCCTCACATTTCTCCATCCTCCCTTCCTTCATCTCCCACATTTCACCTCCCCCCCCCCCTTCAATATTTCCCTCCTCTCCCTCACATAATTCTCCTTCCTCCTTTCCTTCACCTTCCACATTTGTTCATCCTTCCCTCCCCTCAACCCCCCCCCATCCTTCCCTCTTCTCCCTCACATCTCTCCAACCTCACCCCTACCCCCCCCCCCCCCCCTTCCTTCCCTCTCCTCCCTCACCATTCTCCATCCTCCCCCCTTCCCCCTCTCATCCTTTCCACTCCTCCCTAAAATTTCTTCATCCATTCTCCCACATTTCATCCCCCCCCCCCCCCTCCCTCCCCTCCTCCCTGGCCGCCGCTCCTCCCGTCAACAGCACAAAAGGGGACAAACAAGGGGAGATGGGAGGGGGGGGGGGCTATAGGATCCTCTCAGACTGATTGTGATAGGGAGAGTATTTATCAAGGCCCTTCCGAAGAAAAGTGACGGACCAAACAGTCGCAATAGATGACTTCCTGATTATAACCCACCACCGGCCTTTGTTACCGGGTCCTCAATTAATTTCATGTTCTTGATTAAATCCTAGAAAAAAACTACAAACAACATGGATATATTTTTGTTTCTATATAATACAAATACAGTTGGGTATATTATAGTATTATGTATGTAGCTACTAAAATACGATCTATATAACTATGGGATATACTGCAGTGCAATAGACATGCACAGTTCATGGCAGCTAATCTGTAATATGAAATGTATTAGCATTACTTTATATTTATAGATCACTCAAAACCAATAATCTATACATGAGTGATCAGTGCAATACAATGCGTGTGTGAGGGTGTGTACAGTATGTATGCTTCTACGTGTGGGTCTGTGTATATGTGAGGGTGTGTACAATATGTGTGCTTCTACGTGTGGGTCTGTGTGTGTGTGTGAGAGAGAGAGAGAGTGAGAGAGTCTTAATATTTTCATTTCGGTTATTTCCTAATCTCTACAGATGTTTTGTGCATAAATATCCTTGTGTTAAGCATATATTTAATATAATGCAAGAACCTAGAATAAACATGCTGCATGGCACAAAATGTGTAGCATAACCCTGTAATGCTTATGACGCGTTTAGACAGGTTATTCTGCATATTATTAGACGAAATTATTTAGTTTATAAACAACTTGTGAGAGCTAGAAAGTTAATTTTGATAGTTTTAACCCCTGATTCATAGAAATCCTTCCTAAATTGCATAAAATCCTCTAATGTTGACCAAGATAGAATGTGAAAATGCGTCCTCAAGCACTGACAGAGTTAAGGGGAGATTTCCACTTGAGGGATATATTTCGGGACCCTTTTCTCCCTTTTGTTTAGCCCCATTGATTTTGAGATTTTAAGACGTTCGCCCCATTAGTTTGGCTATTGTATGATCTTTCGCCCAATTCTGTCAATTTTAAAACCTTCCGTGCCATTTAGGGTTTGATTTTTTCCTGGCGAGCGATAGCGAGCCTGTAATTTAAGAGGAATCGGCCTTCGGCCGGGACATATTTCTATCGAAAAAAAAAACAGATTTATCTTGAAAGGGGGTCTAGGAGGTGTAATAATAAACTCGACGGAAGTCTAGGGAACAAACTAAAAACCTACCCTTAAGTAGTGAGTGTGTTTATGAAGACATGGAAGGTCTTTACGTGATTCATGACCCCCCCCCCCCCCGGAGGTGCACGAGGCCCTGCTTGGCTCCACTCCGGGTCTCCGGGTATATAAATCCTCAGTATGGGTTAATGGGAGGAGGGGGCCTGAAAGCACTTAACCCTAACCTTCATAGTATTGATTCCGGTTCACTCAATCTGGCTCAGGTGAAGTGTGTGTGTGTGTGTGTGTGTGTGTGTGTGTGTGTGTGTGTGTGTGTGTGTGTGTGTGTGTGTCGTAATATTCTCATGTCTGTTATATCCGAATCTCTTTATCTGTATCGTATTGCTCGTTGAGATAATATCACAACTATAATCTATTTGTATATCTATATCTATCTCTCTCTATCAATTATATATGTTTCTATCTTTATTTTTATCAACATTACTCACGTCTTTCAATCCCCCTCCTTGAAGCTATACTCTCGTTCCTTCTCCCTTCCCCTCCTCTCCTTCAACTAGATACTCTGTTATTACTACAACCAGCCAACTTACTTATGCAGGGTGCGTGTCTTAAGCCCCAACCATGATCTCTCTCTCTCTCTCTCTCTCTCTCTCTCTCTCTCTCTCTCTCTCTCTCTCTCTCTCTCTCTCTCTCTCTCTCTCTCTCTCTCTCTCTCTCTCTCTCTCTCTCTCTCTCTCTCTCTCTCTCTCTCTCTCTCTCTCTCTTTCTCTCTTTCTCTCTTTCTCTTTCCGTTGGAGACACGGAGACTAGAGGTCAGTTCATTGAAGTTTTTTATATTACTTAACCCGTTCTGTACCACGTTATGTTAAGACGATTTTGTGCAGCTTAACTGCGGTAGTGAAAAGGGCCGAGTGAGATAGTTCGAAGCCTGTTAATTGCTGGAGGCCCTTTTTAAACTGAATAAAATCGTCTAATAGTAGCCAAAATAAAGTTAAAAGAACGTCGCCGGTAGAGAAGGAGTTAATGGATTTGACAATGTGGATTATAGCAAAATGTTTAGCATCAATATGAGTACAACACACAACCATGGCTGGAAATTATAATTGAATTGGTTCAGCTCTAGTACAGTATGTGTGGACACTTTTTCACATATAAGATCTGTTCTACCTGGAACAAACTGCCTTCCGAAGTTGTAACCAGTTCTTCAGTAGAGCAGTTCAAGAAGAGAGCAGATAGTATTTTGCACACTCTGATATGGGTGTAGTTCACTAAACAATCTATCTCCTTCCACTTCGAGTTTCTCCTCGTAATGGACCGCTTGGTCTCTTGAGATACTAAATATTTCTTGTAACTCTCTCTCTCTCTCTCTCTCTCTCTCTCTATATATATATATATATATATATATATATATATATATTCTTGGCTCTTCCTTATTCACTTCATATTTCTTCTTTTCAGCTTTTCCTCTCTCTTCTCTCTTGTCTTCGTTTTATCTTCATCATCCTTTTTAACTTCCCAACCCAGATGTGTCTATATTGTACATCTTGTTGCTCATACCCCTCCCCTCCTCTATTTTCTTTATCTTTTTCTTCCACTTCTTCCCGTCTTCTTGAATGTTTCCTTATCTTCCTCTGGCCTCCCTCCCTCCTTCCCTCCTTCCCTTCCTTGTTATCATTCCTATATATATCTTTCCCCATTTACCTACCACCACTACTTATTATCTCTCCATCAGCTCTCTCTCTCTCTCTCTCTCTCTCTCTCTCTCTCTCTCTCTCTCTCTCTCTCTCTCTCTCTCTCTCTCTCTCTCTCTCTCTCTCTCTCACACACACACACACAGTAATAGTGACACTTACAATATTGTCTTCGTATTTATTTCTGCTCTTCTTTCTTTTGGTCTTCATGATTTTGTATTTGTCCTACAAGTCAAGCTTCCTGTCTTTTACCTTCAGCTCTGCATGTTCTGCCAGTAAATACTCTTCTCTTTTATGCTGCAACCCTTCGTGTCAGTCTGCCTCGTCTGTGCAGTCAGGTTCCTGCTATTTATCATATCGGGTTTTATTTTGTTGTACGTAGCATTTTCCCGTGTGTGTGTGTGTCTTTTAGTGCTATCCTATTTATATCTAATAATATCCATTCGCATTATGTTACCATATTTTACCATGTCATCATGTGTATCATATAATTACGTTTACCATATTTTACCATATCACCACCGTTACGATGTCATTACATTTGCCATAATTTACCATATCCTTACGTTTACCATATCAGCCGTCCGGCTGGCTCAGTTGATAGCGTGCCTGATTCCCATCTTGCAGGTCTCGCGTTCAATCCCCGCCCAGATTGAAAAGTTTTTCTGGGATATAGCCGGCGGTTACCATCTCCCCATGAGCAAGGGGGATGGGTAATGGTCTCTGGTAGACTAAAGAAAGCCAAGCTCTTGTGAATCCTCGAAGGAGGAGATACGGGCGCTATATAAGTAACTAGAAGATTATTATTATTATTATTACAATATTTTTGACAGACTCGATCCTCTCAGGCTCTCAGTTCAGCCTTAATCTTTTCTCTGAATGTTCGTTGATTACTACTTATAACATGATTAAAGCAGTTATTATAGTTAATCTTTCATAGGGAGGTTTAGGGAGTAACTCTTTCAGAAGTAAAGCGAATATTGTGTTATACTTTTGAAGGTGTTTGTAGATGTTTTTGTCTGACTTCACGTGCTATTGTATATTTGTTTCTAACTTTCTTCTACTGATGTCTTTGTCTGCTACATGATTACCTCGTAGCTATATCCTGTTCCGAATAAATAGGACAAAAATCTTACGGTAACCATTAACCTCAATAACTCACAAACCACTAGAGTAGTCGAGCTAATATTTATATAATTTGAGAAGGGTTTGCCAGGGAATAGGTGTGGACATTTACAGCCCATTTGCTTCAGCCATTTTTGTGTTACAGAGGTTAGGAGTCACGATTTTTGGCATACCTATTTGGAAGATGGTATAATATCTTTGATGGCTAAATCGGTCGTAAATTTAACCTTCTCTTATCTTCAATTGTAATGTTGCATATTTCTTACCTCTGTTTGCCTCTGTTGATAATATATGTATTGTTTGTTTACCTATCTGTCTCTCCTTGTCCATAGTTTGCGTTAGGTTTCCACCCTTAGTCTCTGTATCTCCTTGCCTGTAATGTTTTTCTCTCTTAGTTTGTGCTAGTCCCTTGCTTGTAATTTGGTTTGTTTATTTCGCCTAATATTTGCTTGTCTTATGCTTACTCCTCTTGCTTATGTTATTTATGTACCTCTCTTCGTTGTTGCTTGTTATTTGCCTCCCATTATTTATTTCGGCTTGATTCTGGTTGACATTTGCCTACCTCACCCAGTGTCTGCTTGGCAAATGCGTGTCATCTGATTCCCTCTCTGTTTCGCTGTCTGTCTTGTTTGCTTTTACTTGATCTCCTCGTCTCTGTTTATTCCCTGAGTGTTCTGTGTACTGTGAGGGGCTACCTGTCTATCCTTCCGTGTCTGTCTGTCTGTCTGTCTGCGAGTCTGTCAATAACCACCTGTAACACCTTCAGCCCGACCACCACCATAACAAACACTACGCTCAATTACCTTCCTCTGTGTGTGTGTGTGTGTGTGTGTGTGTATGTGTGTGTGTGTGTGTGTGTGTGTGTGTTTTTTTTTTTTTTTTTTTTTTTTTTTTTTTTTTGGAGGCAGACACAATGCAGAAATGCCTGTGTCGAGTGCCTCCCCAGAGTTGAAAAGAGTGACAGGGCCAAAATCAAGGGACGTTCGAGCCAAGACGCCTGGACACACGGAATTTGAAGCAATTTAAGTCATAGGAAGAGGGAAAGACTAGTTCTGGGAGATAGTTCCAGAGCTCAGCTGTTAAATAGAAGAAAGATTGAGAATAACGTTTCACTCTTGGGTTGGAGAGTTGCACAGAGTAGGGGTGGGATTATGTTGTAGGACGGGTACTACGTGCTTTGCGAAGAGGGGTGGTATACACTGAGGAACACTGATTATTGTAATAGCGGTAGAATAGTGAGGGTTGGTCCTTCCTTACCTTTAATGTTCCTTGCTCTTCTCTCTACTTATGTATTCTTTTATTCTGCTGTGTCCCCTTTAACTCTTCTATTTCACCTTACTTACATTTTCACCTCCTTCTACTGTCCTATATCCTCATTTGTTCGTGTCTCCTCATTTCTTAAACCTTCTCTCTATTTATGCCTCCTTTTCTTCTCCTACCCCCCCCCCCCCCCCACCCCCCCCCGCCCCTTAACTCTTTTCTATTTCACCTTACTTCAATTATCACCTCCTCCTACTGTCCTATGTATATTTGCTGGCGTCTCCTCATTTGTGTTTGTGCCCTGAGCGTGTCTTGTAGTGCTAGCTGTCTGTCGCTGCCTGGCTGTGAGTCCATGAATAACCAACCACCACCAGCAGCACAGCCACAACAAACACCCCGCAGTGCTCAATTACCTCCCTGGGTTGCTCAGCCACTACCCTTTACTTCTCCCTACTTCACTCTTCCGTCTATTTACCTCCCTTTAAGGGGAGGTTTTTAGTGTGTTTCCTAGACTTCCATCAAGCTTGAAATTACACCCCTTTGACCCACTTTCAAGATAAATTTGTAAATTTTTCGGTAGAAAAATTTCCCGGCCGAAGGCCGATTCCTCTTAAATTACAGGCTCGCTATCGCTCGCCAGGAAAAAATCGACACTTAAATGGGACGAAAGGCCTTAAAAGTGACATAAATGGGGTGAAACTTCTTAACATCGCCAAACTAATGGGGCGAACGTCTTAAAACTTCAAAAGCAATGGGGCTAAACATAAGGAAGAAAGGGGTAAAGAAAAAAATCCCTCAAGTGGAAATCTCCCCTTAACTCTTTCTATGTTTCCTATTACCTCTTTCTACTATGCCTTGCCGTCTGTGTTTGTTCTGCTCCTTTACTCTCTCTCTCTCTCTCTCTCTCTCTTACATCTTCTTACTTCCATTTTTAGCTTTTACTGTTCTTTACCTTTTGCCAATTAGTTTCAGGCTATAAGAAAGTTGGAGCTCTTTACATTGATATTTAGCAGAATTACCAGCTATAATACGGTTTTAGTACATGTATTAATAGATAAAACCCAATTCAACATACTGTTTATCCATCAGAAAGCTACATAATTACTGTATTTGAGGTTTAATATCGATGTATACAGGCCGAACTTCCTTATAGCCTGAAACTCGCAAATGGTCAATTGTTTCTCACTCCTCATCTCTGTTTGTCCTCGAGTGTGTGTTTGTTTACTGCTGTTACCTTCCTGCCTGTGAGTCCTTCAATAATCACCTGTATCACCACCACAACAACAAACATCCTACAGCTCCCACTTGCGAGTTTCAGGCTATAAGGAAGTTCGGCCTGTAAACATCGATATTAAAAAAAAATACAGCAATTAGGCCTATGTAGGTTTCTGATGGATAAATAGTATGTTGAATGTGGTTTCTGATGGATAAATAGTATGTTGAATGTGGTTTCTGATGGATAAATAGTATGTTGAATGTGGTTTCTGATGGATAAATAGTATGTTGAATGTGGTTTCTGATGGATAAATAGTATGTTGAATGTGGTTTCTGATGGATAAATAGTATGTTGAATGTGGTTTCTGATGGATAAATAGTATGTTGAATGTGGTTTCTGATGGATAAATAGTATGTTGAATGTGGTTTCTGATGGATAAATAGTATGTTGAATGTGGTTTTGTATATTTATAACATTACTAAAACGGTATTATAGCTTGTTATTCTGCTAAATATTGACGTCTACAGCTCCAACTTCCTTATAGAACGAAACTCGCCAGTAGTCAATTATTATCTTCCCTGGTCTGAGCTTTACTAACCCTTTACCTCTCCTTATTCCCGTATAGTATGTATTACCTCCCCTTTAGTACCTCTTATGCCTCTCTTTACTGCCCTTATACCGCTCTTTGTCTCTGGTGGTCCCATTCTGGTTATTTGGTTACCTCTTATTATCATAAGTATGTAAATCTATGTAAATTAATGTCTCTTAAGGGCAGACACCGTTTTTCTGGACCCCCTTCTCCCTAATGTTTAGCCCCCACTAGTTTTGAGATTTTAAGACGTTGGTTCCATTAGTTTGGGGATTTTATGACCTTTCACCCCATTTCTTTGTCAATAGTAGGACCCTTCGTGCCATTTAGGTGTCGATATTTTCCTGGCGAGCGATAGTGAGCCTGTAATTTTAGGAGGAATCGGCCTTTGGCCGGGACATATTTCTACCCAAAAATGTACAAATCTATCTTGAAGGGGGGTCTAGGGGGCGTTTTTCTAAGCTTGATGGAGGTCTAGGGAGGAAACTAAAAAAATATATATGTATAAATGAATTAATAGACCAAACACACAGCCACTGTCCCCTTAATTCTATTACCGCTGCCTGTCTTAACTTATTCAACTTTACATTATTCTTCTTCTTCATAACTGTCCCCTAGCTGCCTGACCTGGATAATCACACATTTCCTTTGCCTCTTCTCCAGCCTTGGGTCGGTATCAACACCACATTAAAAACAAAATGTTATTGACAACAATTGGCTTATGCCTTTTTTCAAACCATCAACTAATCTGAAGAGACTGTAATCGAAATGTTATCAATACACTTATCCACATATTGCTTTCATACCGGTATTTTTTTTTATTTTTTTTCATATCAGAGTTTTCACTAACCTTTTGCTGCCTGATATGGGACCCTCCTGCCTTCCCATAATGTTTCTACTTGCCTACCTCCCCTTTACCTTACCTATATCTCGCCTCACCCTTACCCTACTGTCTCCCTCTATCTCCTACCTACCTGCATCCCATGAGCCTTAACTATGTCCCCTCCCAGCCCCCACCTTCCTACCTTACCCCTCAATCTCCTACCTGCCTACCTTCCTTTTGCCTTAAGGGGAGATGGGCGTATTTATTAGCTTATGTATTTATCTTTCTATTATTGTTTTTATTTTCCTCCCTAGACCTCCATCAAGCCTAATAAAACACCCCCTAGACCCTCTTTCAAGATAATTTTGTAAATTTTTCGGTAGAAAATGTTCCGGCCAAAGGTCGGTTTCTCCTAAAATTACAGGCTTGCTATCGCTCTCCAGGAACAAATTTACACCTAAATGGCACGAAAGGTTTTAATATTGACAAATATATGGGGCGTAAAGTCTTAAAATCGCCAAACTAATGGAACAAACGTCGACAAATCTCTAAGCAAATATGCTAAATATGAGGGAGAAGGAGTCTCCAACCTACCTACCTGCTGAATCGTCAGAATCCAACCTACCTGTCCCCTCAATCCCCTACCTACCTTCCTGCCTGACCCCTCAATCTCCAACCTACCTGTGTGCCTCCCCTCTGCCTTAACTATGTCCCCTACTAGGCCCTCCCCTCCTGTGTTATATCCCTTCTGCCTTTCCTGCTTCACCTGTCGTCCTCCTAACTGGCTGACTGACCGACTGATTGACTTCCTCTCCCGCTCCGCCCCCCTCCTACTCCTACCCCCCCCCCCCCCCCTCTCTCTCTCTCTCTCTCTCTCTCTCTCTCTCTCTCTCTCTCTCTCTCTCTCTCTCTCTCTCTCTCTCTCTCTCTCTCTCTCTCTCTCTTAAACAATAACAGTTTGCTTGTCTTTGGTTCACAGATTCTAAAGACCTTGTATGATAATAGTTAAGGGGAGGCAGACCGTTTTTCTGGACCCCCTTTTCCCTAATGTTTAGCCCCACTATTATTGAGATTATAAGACGTTCGGCCCATTAGTTTGGCGATTATAACACCTTTCGCCCCATTTCGTTGTCAACTTTAAGACCTTTCGTGCCATTTAGGTGTCGATTTTTTCCTGGCGAGCGATAGCGAGCCTGCAATTTTATGAGGAACCGGCCTTCGGCCGGGACATTTTTCTACCGAAAAATTTACAAATTTATCTTAAAATGGGGTCTAGGGGGTGTTTTTCTAAGCTTGATGGAGGTCTAGGGAGGAAACTAAAAAAATATATGTATACATGAATTAATAGATCAAACAAACGGCCAGCCTCCCCTTAACACAAGGTTGTTTGTAGGCTTCATAGAAGTTGAGATGCTACCGTACTGTTTTCGTATAACATCTATATTTCCAAATGTCTAGCCTTATGTTGCGCTGTTATTATTTCCACTATTTTCATTTGAGCGTAGGATATTATCTATACTAGCCTTATGTCCTGACCACCTCGCTTGGATCGTCAGGTCTGTGTGGTCATTGTATTGATGTAAATATATGTATATTACCATATTTGGTGTAGTGGGGGATATTTTCTTAATGTGTAAATGCAGACGGACTATTGTAGACATTTGTAGTACTGCGAGACGTAAATATCAATTTATCTGTATTTCATATGAAAACATTTAATACATTTACCTTAAAAAATATGCAACATACAAAATAGTTAAACATAGCTATTGAGAATATATCACAAATACACGTGAGCCACTAAATGTTTCTAATCTCTCAGTGGGGATCGAACCGTCGACCATCAGGACGATAGCCGACGCTTTAACCAACTACACCACGGCAGTCTACCGTGGTGTAGTTGGTGAAAGCGTCGGCTATCGTCCTGATGGTCGACGGTTCGATAGCTATATATATACACATTACATATCTCACCAAATACTTCATAAAGAATAATTGTCATTCACGCCTGAGCTAGTTTCAGCATTTTCAACCCAACATTTCGAATAAAAAGCAGCTGATTTTCATGAAGGACAAACATTTTGGTCTGTTGTTCTGTAGTCTAGAAAGTTGTCAACAAGGTCACGGTCGTCAATTTTTTCATATTGTCCTTTCCAGAGCACCGTCCTGCTATCTGCGTAATGAGGTTAACCCCTTGAGGAATATGACTCGTTTTAGCAGTTTATTTTGGCTATCATTGCACGATTATATTTGGAAGGATCTGTGTGAGTCAGAGGCATAATTGAGTTGGTTTTAACCGCAGAGATTCCTAGAGATCCTTCCTTAACTGCATAAAATCGTCTAATGATAGCTACAAGTAACTGCTAAAACACGTCATAATCCTCAAGGAATAAATACTATTGCTGTCATACATTTTTATTCATCCTTCTTATCACTTCTCCATGTCTCGCCTTTTGTGGTGTTTTATCATCGCCTATTTTCTGCTGGGTTTTCGTTTTGGTTTTACTTTTACTGTTGCGTTGCCATTTGGATATTTTGTCATTCACTCACTCATTCACTCACTCATTTACTCCCTGTTCTCCGAAACCATTTGCCTTTCCCCTCTCTCTTACTCTATTTGTCATCGACAAATAGATATATATTGTGATCATTGTGCGGAACCTTTAACTGTTTTAGTGGTGTAATGGTTCTGTATGTGGCGTCCCTAGTTCGAATCCAGGGATGATCACATGTTTTCATTAATTTCAGATGGGGCTGATTGGTGTTCAGAATGAACATTCATTAAGATTATATCAGTCATTCTCTACTGTTCAATCATAATTTTCTTCCCAATTTCCCTAACTCTCCTACCAGCCCCCCCCCCCCCCCTTTGTCCTTGTCTCCCAATTCCTATTAAGAAACACCCCATTCTTAATATTAATCATCCATTACAAACCCCAATGTACTTGAATACACTAATGAAAGCATATGGTCCTCCCGGGATTCGAACTCGGGACACCACACCCATCTTTTATCCTCTACTCTCCAGTCGTCATCATTCTCTTCTCTATTCCATCTCCTATTACTTCTCTCTTATCTACTTCTCTTCTCCTGCTCTCCAATCATCATTCTCTTCCCCACTCCCTCAATCACCCATTTGCTTCGCCCTAAACTTGGTTGTATACGAAGAAGACATTTTTGAATGGGACTCGTGTGCAGGGGCGAGACAACTTATTAGACTTCCTTCACTCCTTGGCTGAGAGAGAGAGAGAGAGACAGAGAGAGAGAGAGAGAGAGAGAGAGAGAGAGAGAGAGAGAGAGAGAGAGAGAGAGAGAGAGAGGGGAAGAGAGAGAGAGAGAGGGGGGGGAGAGAGAGATATAGTATGAGAGAGAGAGAGAGAGATCGACCAATCGATACAGATAGATTGATACATAGATAAATAGATGAAAAGATAAATAGAGAGAGAGAGGGGGGGGTAATGCGTATGAGTAAGTATGAGAGAGAGAGAGAGAGAGTGAGTGAGT
Source organism: Paralithodes platypus (assembly GCA_032716605.1). NCBI lineage: Eukaryota > Metazoa > Arthropoda > Malacostraca > Decapoda > Lithodidae > Paralithodes > Paralithodes platypus. The sequence continues at coordinate 35,038,693 of CM064509.1, forward strand.
GAATGTATTTGTGTGTTAAAATAAGTATTAAGAACTTTCCATAGGTACACTGACCAACCCAGGGAGATGGTTAGGACTTAATAGAATGGAAGCAAATTACAAGAAAGCAAGACGGACAGATAAATAGACAGATAGAAAGAGAGAGAGAGCGTGAAGTTGGGTGATAATGAAATAGAGTAAGTGGGCAGTACTATTATGCAGCCCGCCAAATATCCCTCGGAGGAGCAGCTGGCAATTGAGCTAAACTTTATGTAAGGCGAAGGGAGACGGAAAACCGTGGTGAGAAAGTGGCGGTGCTGAAATGTAATAAGAAAAGACAGATAGATAGATAGACAGAGAGAGAGAGAGAGAGAGAGACAGAGAGAGAGAGAGAGAGAGAGAGAGAGAGATATTACGATTGCGATCGCAATTGACAAAGAGTTATAAGGAATACTCAGTATCTCATATAACTTCCTGACCATTCCAGGGAGATACTTTGGTGACAGAAAAGAGAGAGAGAGAGAGACAGACAGACAGACAGACAGACAGACAGACAGACAGACAGACAGACAGACAGAGAGAGAGAGAGCAGAATTAATGGGGGTTGAAAGCAAAAAGGGTGGAGGGAGGGGGGGGGGGGGGTAGGGGGTGGAGGAAGGACAAAGTTCTAAACGCCTTGAAATGAATCCCTTCGTGTTTTTTGCCATGTAGGAGAGTTTGGCGTGGTGTCGTAATGAGATCTGGGAAACTCGAAGCCGTGGGAGAAGGCAAAAGAAGGTGGCGGTGGGGGAAACAAGACCGAATGGGAATGAAGCAGGAGGGAGGAAAGAAGGGGAGATGGGTGGGAGGAAAGAAGGGGAGATGGGAGGGAAGGAAGAAGGGAAGACCTTCACTCTCAGAACGCCACCTATTGAGCAATGAACTCACTAGGCATTGTCCCCCTGTAACATATTTTAAATATGGGAATACTCATACAGTGCTATTTAATCAGGGAACAATGAGGGTATTTATTTGACATTTCGGTGGGCTTTGTGGTAATGCACTGATACTAGGTACAGCACAGATTCCATCCCAATAATATCTTCCCATTGACATATCGGGATTCGAACCCGGGTCCATTGGATTACCAATCCAGTGGCAAGACCACTCCACCACACCTATCAGGTAAGATGTGTGGGTATATTTCAAGTTTCGTTAGCTCTGAAATGTGACAAGTATATAATAAGCTCTAACATTAGGCTTGGTTGGTAGTTAATTAATGAAGAAGCCGGGAGGGGGGTGTAGTGGAGGGTGTGACAGGTGGAGTGTCAGCGTACATATTACATCGCCGGTGTCCGCGTTATTACCGGAATTATTATCCTGACTCCCGTGTTGCTGCGGAGGGTGGAATCTGCTGAGGTTAAAGTGGAGGTGTGGTAGATCAAGTGGAGGTCAAAGTGAAGGTGGGGTACGGTGGAGGTGTGGTAGATCAAGTGGAGGTCAAAGTGAAGGTGGGGTACGGTGGAGGTAGAAGTGGAGGTGTGGTAGATGAAGGGGAGGTCAGAGTGAAGGTGTGGTACGGTGGAGGTGTGGTAGGTGGAGATACAAGTGGAGGTGTGGTAGTGGGAGTGGAGGTCAAAGTGAAGGTGGGGTACGGTGGAGGTGTGGTAAGGTGGAGATAGAAGTGGAGGTCAAAGTTAAGGTGGGGTACGGTGGAGGTGTGGTAGGGTGGAGATAGAAGTGGAGGTGTGGTAGATCAAGTGGAGGTCAAAGTGAAGGTGGGGTACGATGGAGGTGAAGGTAGAAGTGGAGGTGTGGAAGTGGATGTGAGGTGGATATAGAAGTGGAGGTGTGGTAGTGGAAGTGGAGGTAGTGGTAGTGGATGTGAGGGTGGTAATGGAAGTGGAGGTGTGGTAGTGGAAGAGAGGGTGGAGGTAGAGGTGGAGGTGTGGTAGGGGGGAGGTAGAAGTGGAGGTGTGGTGTGGAATTGGAGGTGGACGATGTGGTAGGTAAAACTAAGGTATGGTAGGGTAGAAGTGGAGATATATGAGGTATGATGTGTGATGTAAGGTAGGTGGAATTAAGGTGGGGTAGAGTGGAGGTGAAGGTGTGGTGGAGTAGAAATGAGGTGCTGGAGAAGGATGTATAGTGAACGGGAGTAATGGTGTAGTGGAATGAAGTGGAGGTGTGGTGGACTGGAGGTGGAGGAACAGTAGGATGAAAGTATAAATGGACTTAAAGTGGAGTTGAAGCCGCTTGTTCTTCCTCTGTCCAATTACTGTTCTTTCCTATTTTACTCCAGCCATCTGGTCTGGGAAGCAAGTAAGGTGAAGCTGGAAGTTAAAGGGAGAGGGGCCGTTTTTCTGGACCACTTTCTCCCTCGTGTTTAGCCCCATTAGTTTTGAGATTTTAACACCTTTCGCTACATTTCGTTGGCAATTTTAATACCTTTCGTGCCATTTACCTGTCGATTTGTTCCTGGTAATCGATAGCGAGTCTGTAATTTTAAGAGGAAGCGGCCTTCGGCCGGGCCATTTTTCTATCGAAAAATTACAAATTTATCTTGAAGGGTGGTCTAGGGGGTGTTTTATTAAAGTTAGATGGAGGTCTAACGAGGAAACCAATAATATATATATGAATAACTGAATAAATAGACCAAAAACCATCCACTATCCCCTTAAGTGAGGATGCAGTATATATAGAGGAGGTGGAGGTGAGGCTGGGTGGAGGGCGTACTTGGCTATTTTGATTTCTCCAGTTCTCCAGTAAACTCTTTTCACGAGATCCCTTTGATTTTTCCGAGGCTTGAGAAATGAAGTTAGCATAGTCGACATCAATAAGCGGAATAGACCTTTGTACCGGCGACGTCTGTTGATGTTTTTCTAGCTATATTTAGACGATTGTGTGCAGTTTAAGAAGAATATGTGGTAGTAAAAAGGGTTAAGTGAGACAGTTCGAAGCCTGTTATACTGAATACAATCGCCTAATAGTAGCCAAACTATAGGTAAAAGGACTATATCGGTACTGTGTGAGTTAAGGGGAGATTTCCACTTGAGCGATTTTTTTCTTGACCCCTTTCTCGCTCATGTTTAGCCCCATTGCTTTTGATATTATAAAACGTTTGCCCCATTAGTTTAACGATTTTAAGAACTTTCACCCCATATTAAGACCTTTCGTGCCATTCAGGTGTCGATTTTATCCTGGCGAGCGATAGCGAGCCTGTAATTTAAGAGGAACCGGCCTTCGGCCGGGACATTTTTCTACCGAAAAATGTACAAATTTATCTTGAAAGGGACTCAAGGGGGTGTAATTTTAAGCTTGATGGAGGTCTAGGGAACAAACTAGAAACATCCCCTTAAGATTGGACGATCGTTAAATAGGAGCAATACTGGTAAGGTATTTAATTCTGCGGCAAAATAAAAAATAGAGTGGAAAAAGGTCAAAGCAAATTATACAACCCTGGGTACCTTAAAGATATATAAGTATGCCAATAAGTGGATAGCAAAGATATATAAGTATGCCAATAAGTGGATAGCAAATATATATAAGTATGCCAATAAGTGGATAGCAAAGATATATAAGTATGCCAATAAGTGGATAGCAAAGAATCCAACAAGTAATGGGTTTGGGCATGTGCAATTATTTAAAGCAAATAAGTGTTAGCCATCCTAATAGCAGCCATAATGATTAACCCATCAAGGAGAAGAATAAATACGAAGTGCGTCGGGAGTATGCGAAATGCAGACAGTGTTAAGGGAGAATGGGAGTATTTATTCCCTCGCTTATATATTGTATTGTATTTTGTTTACTTTCCTCCCTAGACCTCCTTCAAACTTTAAAACAAAAAAACTCAAAGATCCTCCTTCAAAATAAATGTGTACATTTTTCGATAGAAAAAATTTCCGGCTGAAGGCCGGTTCCTCTTAATTTACAGGCTCGCTATCGCTCGCCAGGAAAAATCGAAACCTAAATGACACGAAAAGTCTTATTATTAACAACGAAATGGGGCGAAAGGTGTTAAAATCGCCAAACTAATGGGCTGAACGTCATAAAATCTGAAAACTAAACATGAGGGGGAAGGGGGACCAGAAAAACGACCGATCTGCCCTTAAGATTTAGATTAATATTATTTGGCGTGAATATAAGCCCAGCCAAGTTATTTGGAAGGTGGAGCAAGCATGATTCGCAGACAACACTGGCTGCTAAGTATTTATTGTGTGTGGTGAACTGGGTATGAGGGCCAGACGCTTGGAGGGTGTAGTGCCTCAGCATATCTGGAGTCAGACGAGCTGGCAGAGTAAAGCCGGTGTCACACGAACGCTTTTTCCGTCAATTTTCGATGGGCAAGTTTTTCCTCGTAATATTTTGAGGCTCTTGCATATTGGAATCGGAAAGTAATCTGAAGGTAGATTGTGCTAGGTATCTGATTTCTGATATAATTTAAATTTTGAAGATGCCAGACTACAATTGCCCGTAAAAATTGACGGAAAAAGATCTCGTGTGACACCGGCTTAAAAGGTGGGTAGAAATGGAAATGTGATGAGAACGGAATGGACAGAAAAATTGGTGCAAAACGTACGATGAGGTGAACTTATGAATTGAGTGTATTATTTCGTGTGCAGCAAGGTACGAACTTAGACAATAGACCACTTGCTAGTTTCGGGCTATAAATGGTTGGAGTTGGAGACTTGGCAGAATTACAAGCTAAAATATGGTTGTAGGGCTTAAATTAATACACAGTCAAATTCAACTAACTTTCTGCCCACCACAAACTCAAATGAACATTGTATTGCTGTATTAATTAGAATTTGATGAAATAGGTTCAGTATGTATTAAATGAAACGGGTGTCCAGTGAAACAAGTGTGAAAGTAAAGCATGCACCCAAACAAAATATAATAACTTGTATAATATGAAACAAGTGTAAAGCAAAACAAATGTGAAGCAAAAAAAGTGTGCAAGTGAAACGAGTGTGAAGCAAAACAAATGTGAAGCAAAATGAGCGTAAAACAAATTAAGTGTGAAACAAAATAGGTATGAAACCAAACAAGTGTTGAAGCAAAACAAATGTGAAGCAAAATGCGTGTAAAACAAAATAAATGTGAAACAAAACAAATGTGCTAGTGAAACAGGTGTGAAGCAAAACAGTTATGAAGCAAACCAATATGGAGCAAAACAAGCGTGAAACAAAACAAATGTGTAGCAAAACAAGTGCGAAACAAAACAAGTGCGAAGCAAAAGAAGTGTATAAGTGAAGCAGGTGTGAAGCAAAACAAGTGTGCAAATGAAGCAGGTGTGAAGCTGGGCAGGTGTGAGGTGAGAAAATAATTAAGTCCAGTGTGGCAGGGGCGACGATGGCTGGGGGGCAAGGAAAAGGGGGGGGGGGTAGGGGGGTTGACAGCTGGTGAAAGGGTCGCCGCCCCCCGTATCGCATATTTAACATTCTGGCGGCCGCAGGGAGAGAGATAGAGAGAAAGGGAGGAAATGGAGAGAGAGAGAGAGAGAGAGGGAGGAAATGGAGAGAGAAAGGGAGGAAATGGAGAGAGAAAGGGAGGAAATGGAGAGAGAGAGAGAGAGAGGGGGGGAGGAAATGGAGAGAGAGTGAGAGAGACAGAGATAGAGAGAGAGGGAGTAGTAGAGATAGTGAGAAATTACGGGGGAGATGCGCCGATGATAACGTGATAAGGAATGAGAGAGAGAGAGAGAGAGAGAGAGAGAGAGAGAGAGAGAGAGAGAGAGAGAGAGAGAGAGAGAGAGAGAGAAGGGGGGGGGGTGGAAGACTATACATGCCATACAAGTGTGTAGAACTTTAATTAATATCAATATGTTAAATTACCAGTTATTTAAATGGTGAATATTTAGTGAGGATGAAAAATGTGAACTTGATGGTAAAACTCAGAGGAAAATACCGAGTTGAGCTTAAGAAACTACGCTCGTCATTCAATCATGCGCAGTATATTTCCATGTGTTAAATCACGGAGAGGAACATAACTTATTTGAGTAACTGTACGTTAAGGGGGGTGACCTGCTATTTGTCTTTCCTTTTCTCTCTTTCTATGGCTTGTATCCATTCGGCCCCAATTCAGTCTTCTATTTTAAGACGTTTACCCCATCCAGATGTCGATTACCGCGAGCCAGCATATATATATGTCTTTGACATCAGGCTAAATTTGTACATTTTTCGATAGAAAAATGTCTCCGGCGAAGCCTGATTTCTCCATACAATGCTGGCTCGCCGTCGCTCGCCAGGAAGATATCGACACCTGGATGGGGATAAACGTCTTAAAACAATTAGCTGAATGGGGCCGAATGGACACAAGCCAGAGAAAGAAAGAAGAGGCGAGAACAAAGACGGTCACCTCCCTTAACGTAATCACAAACAAAGCCTAAATAAACCAGATACCAAGGGAAATCATCATCATACGAATATAGTCCGATGCCCCCGTGAAATTTGCAAGCTGCACCCAGATATTATTACGAGACTGAAGCTAGATATTATGTGCAGGGAGAATTGTGGAGCGAGGGGCGGTTTTTTTGGTCCCCCTTTTTTCCTCATGTTTAGCACCATTTTAGTTTTCAGATTTTCAGACGTTTGGCCCATTAGTTTGGTGATTTTAAGACCTTTCGAACCATTTCTTTGTCAATATTAAGACCTTTCGTGCTATTTAGGTGTCGATTTTTTTTTCTTTTCTGGCGAACGATAGTGAGCCTGTAATTTTGAAAGAACTGGCTTTCGGCCTGGACATTTTTCTACCGAAAAATGTACAAATTAATCTAGAAGGGGGATCTGATGTATGTTTTTTTAAAGTTTGATGGTGGTATAGGGAGGAAACTAAAAAAATATAATAATAAGATACACAAATGAGCAAATAAATACGAACTTGGTTGAGCCTGAGAACTTTCAGTCTTCTACTGTACTTCTCAGCTTGTTCTTCCTCTGTCCAATTACTCTTCTTTCCTACTTTACTCCAGCCATCTGATCTGGCCCATCCCCCCTTAAGAGGAAAAATTAACTCTCTCCTGAAGTGATTTTACCCTTCATTTAATATTCATCAGCGCCTCATGTAAGCTGGATGAGAAAAAAAATATATATATAAAATTAATGAGAGGTTCAGTCTAGCTGAGGTAGGCGACGCGAAAGGAAGAGAGAGAGAGAGGGGGTAAGAGATAGTGGGAGAAAGTGAATGTGTGTGTGTGTGTGTGTGTGTGTGTGTGTGTGTGTGTGTGTGTGTGTGTGTGTGTGTGTGTGTGTGTGTGTGTGTGTGAGGGTTAGTATGCGAGATATTATTTTAGTGTGTTAGTGTGTTTGGTTGCGTGAGAGTGTGAGTTCGAGTGTGTGTGTGTGTGTGTGTGAGGGTTAGTATGTGAGAGAGTATTTTAGTGTGTGTGTGTGTGTGTTAGGGTTAGTATGTGAGATATTATTTTAGTGTGTGAGTGTGTTTGGTTGCGTAAGAGTGTGAGTTAGAGTGTGTGAGTGAAGGAGTAATAGTTTGCGAGTGTGTTATTGAGTGAACCTAGGGAGAAATCAACTTGGGGGGGGTCATCGTTTGTAAAACCCTTATTAACATTATTCTCTTTTGTCCACAGGTGAGTGCTGGAGACTGGGTGTTTGGACCACAGCAGGTTTGTGCAAGACGATATAATATTATATTACGGGGGTCACCTGCTTTTTGTATCTTTCTCTCCTTTTCTCTCTTTCCCTGGCTTGTATCCATTCGGCCCCATTCAGCCAACTGTTTTAAGACGTTTATCCCGTCCAGGTGTCGATTTCTTCCTGGCGAGCGATAGCGAGCCAGCATTGTATGGAGAAATCAGGCTTCACCGGAGACATTTTTCTATCGAAAAATGTACACATTTAGCTTGCTGTCAAAATAAAAATGTATATATGCTGGCTCGCTACCGCTCGCCAGGAAAATATTGACACCTGGATGAGGGTAAACTTCTTAAAGAAGTAGGTTGAATGGGGCCGAATGGGTACAAGCCAAAGAGAGAGGGAGGGAAAGAGAAAAAAAAGTGAGGTTGGCCCCCTTAAGACTAGCAAGCATAAATTACTGATGAGTTTCTGGGAATTTCGTTGATTATCGAGGCAAGATTCAATTGCATTATACTGTTATTTCTCAATTAATTTCAGTGTGTGTAATTTAGGAGTAGTACTAGTAATATTGTTATGTTATTACGTTCATTATAATTATTGACATTATTATTAATATTATTATTGTTATTATTATTATTATTATTATTATTATTATTATTATTATTATTATTATTATTATTATCGGTCACTCTCCCCCCTCCCACAAAAAAAAAAAAATGAAAAGTGGGGATTGGGCCTGAGTATATAGATATATAGATAGAGTATTATTATTTATATTATTATTATTATTATTACTACTATCTTATTATTATTTTATTTTTGTTTCTTTTGGTTCTGGATCAGGGAGTAAATGAAAGTGTCGTGAGCGGCGGGAACATTATCAAGCTTGCACCAAACTAATCAGATGTTAATTATCTCAAAAGTATCGCGCTGCAAAATTCCCAATGAAATTCTTTGTGCATAATTGGAAATGCCTCCCTAAAAATAATCATACTAACGCTAATGGAAAAAGATGATATGCGCAATTTAGATCAATTGTTAGTAGTTGTTGTTGTTGTTGTTGTTGTTCCCCAAGCTGCCTGACCGAACAGCCCCAAGGCCCCGAGCAAGGCCAAGGCCATAACCGAGCGCCCCCACAGAACCCTCCCCGCCGACCACAATAAAGCCTGGGTGACCGAAGCCACTCCATGGCGGGGAGCTTGAGGAGGGTGCGGAAACGCCCGGGAAACCAAAGCCCCACCCAGGGCCCTGTGCCCCTCAGCAATTATGAAGAGAAAGTTGAGGGGCAAGGGAAATATGTGACGCTTTGGCTTCCAATCTTGGTAGATTGGGAGGTCAATCCACGTTAGAGACGCCGTCACTTGAGATCTAGAAAATATATAAGTAAAAGGAACAGTCAGAGTAAGCTATGGGTATGGCAGAGATTGCTCAGTTCTCACTCTGATAGACCAGCCCATCACCACATGACTAGAACCCAATCCTCTCAGCATCAGCTAGGAAAGGCCCTAGAAAGCCGCCTTTGGCGGGGGGATAGCTCCCCTATTTCAACCCTTTTCGGGGTTGGGCACCCGCCAGTAAGTAAGTAATACAGATTATAATTTATCGTCCCCTGTCTGTCATAGGTTGGTCATTCAGTATTTCGTATTAATTATATAATTATCAGTATTGTTCATGTACAGTAGTTAGGCCTAGGACATTCGTCTCTGAATATTTCGTTCAAAGCATCCATCAAAATCTATTTTGTAGGGAAGTGAAAGGGCAGCTTCCATTTAGGCCGCTGAAGAACTGGATCAATTCCAATATATTGACAAATTAAAGATTGAAGAAAAAAGAAAAACAAAACACAGTATTTAAATACCAAAGGTGGAGGGAAATAAATTTGGATGCGGACTCTTCCCAACAAAAACATTAGTTGTTTGGTTTCGCGTTCCTACCTCACTGATCCCATTCCGTTCAAATCCTTTCCTAAGGTTTGGAGGTATTTGTGTGTGTACAGTCAAATAACAGAGGTTAATTGTTATCCTCGTTGACAACCTCGTCGGAGAGAGCGAGAGTGTGTGAGAGAGGGAGTGGGAGAGAGAGAGAGAGAGAGCGAGAGTGGGAGGGAGAGAGAGAGAGCGCGACAGCCAGAGAGAGAGAGAGAGATATGGATGAACATAGATTTATGTAGATACATTGGTCACACAGACCTTACGATCCCAGCGAGGTGGTCAGAACTTAATTCTAGTAGGGATATATCACATAGATAAACTGGGCACTGGAAGAGAGTACAAAGGAGTACAAAGGAAATCAAGCAACAACAGGTCTAGTGACCCTTCTAGGCTGCTTGTCCTCCAAAACACTGAGGATCAAGTGTCCAAACAGTGGTTTAGAGTGGGTAAGGGAACATTGGAAAGGGAACTACTGCCCTGCCACTAACGTGGCAGGACTAGGAAGTTAGTAGGGGACATATGGGTTAGTAACTGAGGGGAGGATAAAATAAAGTTATTCATTTACAAACGCAGTCAGTCGCGGGTTTGATGCGAGATATTTGTCTAGGCGGAATTTAAATGAATCAACGGTGCTGCAGTCTATAACGTCTCTGGGAAGCCCATTCCACAAGTTGACAACTCGATTGAAGAAGAAATTCTTAGATTCGTGTGAGTTAAAAGATTTACCAATAATTTTGCAACCGTTTCCCCGCGTGTAATTAGATTGGTCGATAGTGAAGTACTTACTACAGTTCATATTGTCGATGCCTTTGATGATTTTGAACACTTGAATTAAGTCACCTCTTAATCTGCGCTGGGTTAAAGGAAATAGATTTAATTCTCTAAGACGCTCTTCGTATGGTTTGTTCTTTAGGCTAGGTATCATTTTGGTAACTCTACGTTGAACTCGTTCTAGCTTGTTTATGTCTTTTTGGTAATAAGGGCACCAGCATTGAACGCAGTATTCCAGAAGAGGGCGGACTAAGGAATTGTAAAGGGTTAGGATTACATCTTTGGATTTATGCTCAAATGATCTGCCTATAAAGCCAATTATTTTGTTTGCCTTCTTAACAACTTCTGAACATTGTTGACTCGGTTTTAGGTTACTCGATATTGTTACTCCCAGATCGGTTTCTCTGTTTACATTCTTAAGCTGAGTGCCATTCATCGAATAGTTTGCTTTCTCATTTAGGTATCCGATATGTAGTACTTTACATTTATCCGCATTGAAACTCATTTGCCAAATTTGGGCCCAATGTGACAATTTATCTAGATTGTGTTGCATATCGTCAACTTGATCTTTGAGAGTACGCTATTTGCAATTTTTGTATCGTCAGCAAATTTTGAGATTGTACAGGTGAGACCCTCATCTATGTCGTTGATGTAAATTAGAAAGAGAATTGGTCCTAGTACCGATCCCTGGGGTACCCCGCTACTTACATTGGTCCATTTAGATGCCTTACCATTTATGACTACTCTTTGCTTTCTGTCGCTGAGCCAATTTTCTATCCATTTCAACACACCGTCTTGTATTCCATGCGCTTTTAGTTTTAGCAGTAAACGTTTGTGGGGAACTTTGTCAAAGGCCTTTTGAAAATCAAGGTATATAATATCTACAGCTTTACTCTCATCGTAGAGGTTGAGGATATCGTGGAAGAAGTCTAAGAGGTTTGTTAAACAGGAACGTTTTTTTACGAAAGCCGTGTTGAGTATCTTTAAGTATGTTATTTTCCTCTAAGTGATTTACGAGTCTGTCTCTTATGACCGTTACTAGCATTTTACATACAACTGAGGTTAAGCTAATTGGACGATAGTTACTGGGTAGGGATTTGCTGCCTTTTTTGAATATCGGTGTTACGTTGGCTATCTTCCACTGATCAGGCATAGTTCCAGACTGCAAGGATTTATTGAATAGTAATGTCAGTGGTTTGGAGAGCTCATCCTTAGCTTCCTTTAGAACTCTAGGCGAGATTGTATCAGGTCCAGGCGTTTTATTTACCTTGAGTTTATCTAAACAATTCAATACTTCTCTCTCTGTAACTGTGATATTGCTTAGAACATCTGAATTATCAATCTGAATCGGCGATGGTGTAGGGATATCACTGAGGTCTTCTGTTGTAAAAACTGATTTCAAAGAAGGTATTGAGGGCATTACTCATTTGTACTTCGTCTTTGGTGTATTCTCCATTTTCATCGACTAACGGTCCAACAGTTGAAGTAACTACTTTTTTCTTTCTGATATAACTATAGAATTATTTCGGGTTTGTTTTACTTTGATTCGCAATATGTAACTCTAAGGTCTTTTTACTTTGCTTAATTAACTTTTTGGCTTTGCGTCGTAGCTCTACAAATTTCACCCGTTCTTCGTCATTTTGTGAGGATTTTAATCTATCATTAGTAATTTTTTTAGCAAGCAGGCAGTTTGAAATATCTTTATTCCACCATTTGGGCTTATTATTATGGCCTGGACGCCGTATTTTCGATGGTATGCAGTCTTGCACTGCTTTTAGGTAAGTGGTTTCGAATAACTTCCAAGATGTATTTATGTCGTTATTGTTAATTAAAAAGCTCCAGTCAGTTTCTTTAAACATAGCTCTAAGTTTATGAAAGTTTGCTTTCTTGAAATTAGGGACTTTTTCGATGCTACTATTTGGTTCGAGAGAGAGAGAGAGAGAGAGAGAGAGAGAGAGAGAGAGAGAGAGAGAGAGAGAGAGAGGAGAGATAGAGAGATAGAGAGAGAGGAGAGAGAGAGAGAGAGAGAGAGAGAGAGAGAGAGAGAGAGAGAGAGAGAGAGAGAGAGAGAGCATACGGAACCAGCCCTCGTCAACATTCATATGAGGTGGCGAGTGATAAGAGAATTGGTATAGTGGTGGTGGAGTGGTGGGAGGAGGGGCTCCAAGGGAGGAGTCGGTGAGACTGAGTAGTAGACTGCTGAGTAGGTGGGTGGAACTAAGTGAGGGCTTCTCTGTGTGTGTGAGAGGGAGTGAGTGTGTGTGAGCGAGAGTTTGTGTGAGAGAGAGAGAGTGTGTGAGAGTGAGAGAGAAAGCGAGAGAACTGAAGGCTTCTGTGTGTGCGTGTATATGTGTGTTTGTTTGATTGTGTTTTCTTATTGAGAGAGAGAGTGTGTGTGTGTGAGTGAGTGACAGAGAGAGATAGTGAGAGGAAGAGTGAGAGAGTGACAGAGAGAGAGATAGTGAGAGGAAGAGTGAGAGAGAAATTCAGAAAGTGAGTATGTTGAGTAGGTAGTGGAACTAAGAGAGAGCTCGTGTGTGTGTGTGTGTGTGTGTGTGTGTCATAGTGAAGAAGGTTGCTGAATGGCTGATGGAACCAAGTGAGAGCTTTTATGTGCGTGTGTGTAGGTGTGTGCGTGCGTGTGGGTGTGGGTGGGTGTATATACAATGTTAACCCATTTACTAACGGTGACGTCCTTTGCATCATATTGTGGCAACTAATAGACGATAATATTCAGCTTAGGAAGGACCGCTAGATATGATCAGGCCACAGACTATATCATAATTATATAATCCTTTGAGCTACCACAAATCCTTCCTAAGCTGAATAGAATCGTCTAATGGTGTCCAGAATATGATAATAAGGACGTCCCCGGTACTGAAGGGGGTAAAGCTGCTCGAAGGGTAATTAGTAAGAATAACTAGAAGGAGACTAATGGTATTGAGTTTAAGAGGGGAGTGCTTGTTTTTTGGTCTATGTATTTATTAATATATTTATTTTTTAGTTAGGGGAGAAGGGGTGTGTGGTTGAAGGACGAGGGAGAGAAAGAGGTAGAAAGAGTTTGTGTGTGAGAGAGAGAGAGAGAGAGAGAGAGAGAGAGAGAGAGAGAGAGAGAGAGAGAGAGAGAGAGAGAGAGGTGAACACCAGTAGTAGGTAACCCTCAGGCACCCACCACAGCCTTATCTACCAGACCCACACTGAGGGAGAGAGTGAGAGTAAGAGTGAGTGTGGGGGGAGGGAGAGTTTGAAGGAAGAGAGAGTGAGAAATGGTTTAGGGAGAGTGAGAGAAAGGGCAGTCGAATCGAGAGTGACAGAGTGCGTTTGTGTGTGTGTGTGTGTTTTATATGTGTGAATGAGAAAGTGTGTGTGTGTCTGTTTGTGTGTGTGTGTGTGTGTGTGTGTGTGTGTGTGTGTGTGTGTGTGTGTGTGTGTGTGTGTGTGTGTGTTAGTTGCAAGGGAAATCTAGCCTCACAAAGGTTTATAGTATCCATTCCAGGGAGATGAACACTGGACGAAAAAAATATATATAAATCAAGAGTGCATTTATTTTGCAATATATAGTAACAGTATAATGCAATGTTCTTCAGGTAAGGTAAATTATTATATGTACAAATATCTGCGTGTTATAGTTATGTTTAGAGAGAGAGAGAGAGAGAGAGAGAGAGAGAGAGAGAGAGAGAGAGAGAGAGAGAGAGAGAGAGAGAGAGTATGTATCCGCTTCAAATAGAATGAATAATCCAGGTAGGGGATAATGGCACTATAAATCGAAAATATAAATAACAAAAAAGAGAGAGAGGGAGACAAAGGAGAAGTCTAGTTTTTCCCAAAAATAGGTATCTTTTTCTCTACGCCCTCTTCCTCCCTATTATATTATGCGACCTTGTCTTCTCTCTATCTCTCTCTCTTTCTTTCGTTCTTTCTCTCGCTCGGTCTCTCTCTCTCTCTCTCTCTCTCTCTCTCTCTCTCTCTCTCTCTCTCTCTCTCTCTCTCTCTCTTTCGCAGCACTCATCTTTTCTGTTTCTCTCCGCCGATTCAGTCTGCGCTCAGCAAAAGAAGAGAGAAGGAAGAAAGTGCAGTGCAAGGGAGAAGGAAATGTGTGAGAGAGAGAGAGAGAGAGAGAGAGAGAGAGAGAGAGAGAGAGAGAGAGAGATCCACAGTAGGCACACTGAGAATATGATAGGGCATGACTTTTGTAAGATGAAGATAGGGATTGCAAGCTTGAAATCAATAGATATACTGTAGATGGTTAAAACAAATAGATGTGGATAGTTAATGAGTCATGTTTAGATGTGTAGAATTAAATGAAACAAATGCAATACAATAATCTTCATAATGCTTTTTACATACAATGTGAATGTTTTGATATGTAAATATATATACTGTATATATATATATATATACCGGTATATATATATATATATATATATATATATATATATATATATATATATATATATATATACAGTAGGCTATATATACAGGATTCACTTTTTAACACGAGAAGGGAAAACAAGAACAGGGGCTCAGAGAGGAAAGAAAACATTAAGAGAAAAGAGAGAAGAGGACAAGAGAAGGAAAAACTCCTCTCTCAAGTCCAGTGTTCCTCTAATTCTCTGTCTCATTTGCTCCCTCGATTATTCACCTGTTCTTTTATTCCCGTTTTTTGTCCTCCCCACTCTCGCCTTCCGTGCCCCCATCAGATTGTCGCATACTATTATTTTCCCCCCAACTTATCTGAACTCTGATTTTCCAACTTGCTCTCGTGATTCACTGTTTTTTCTCTCTCCTCTCTCTTTTCTGACCTGATCTTTTACGTATGGCTTTCAACAACACGGGTCTTCATTCACGTCGTCTCGCGTTTGTTATTGTTTCGACTTGTTTCTTTGAATGGGTTATCTATTTGCTACTTAGCATATGTGTATTTCTCTGTCTATATTTGGGTATTGCCTTTCTTCTTATGTGTACCTATTTATCTCTATATCTCGTCTATCTATATATATATAGCTATCTAGCTATCTATATCTATCTATATATATATATATATATATATATATATATATATATATATATATATATATATATATTTATATATTTGTGTATCGGTTCATTTATATAATTCTCCAATGGCATACATAGTATACGTACTGTCCAAAGGGTAGACTAGCCTATCCGTACGCAGTGGCCCAATTACTACACTTAATGATTAAACATACCATACTAACAATAAATGAGTAAAGCTAGATTAGTACATTTATTCTCAAAATGTATGGTACTAACGTTAAGATCTATAAATGTTGACACTACATAAATTACTGAAACCAATTGTACTGTAAGTATAGGGTATTAATATATATCACGTACTGTTAGGATCATCGCGTACAAATGGGTGAGGCTACCCTATAAACCCCCCCCCCCCCCCTTCTCTCTCTCTTTTACGAACACACACACACACACACAGCCCGTAGCCTAGTAGGTAGCGCTCTCGTCTCACACACGAGGGGTCGGGGGTTCAATCCCCCGGCCGGGCGGAGACAAATTGGGCTTGTCTCCTTTCATGTGTTAGCCTCAGTTCACCTAGCTGTAAATAGGTACCTGGAATAAGTGGACGACGTTGTGACGTCCCATCTGGGGTTGGCAAAAATGGTACAAGGCGAGATGGGTATCATATGGTTCACCAAAGCTGATGGCTACCTAAGCCTTCGGGCGAGACGGTACCGTCTATAGTGAGAATGGTACCATACAGATCCACCCTAAGCCTTCGTTTCCTATGTCGCCAATTGGCTAAAAATACAGACTACACACACATCCACAGCCATTCCAACGATACATATAACACCTACACATATAGGAGGCGGGAAATAACGAGCATGCTCACTCCCGCAATACAACTAGAGTAAGTACAACTAGAGTAAGTACACACACACACTCTCTCTGACATATCACACACACACACCACATACTTTATGTCCATAGTATTTTTTTTATTCTTTTCTCTCACTTTTTCTGCCAACAAACCCCATAATTCTTTCTTCCCCTTCCTCTCTTCCGTTTAGGCTACAATATGCCAATTGCCTGATCACAATCTCTCTCTCACTCTCTCTGTCTCTCTCTCTCTCTAAAATTACCCCTTCTAGAATATGCTGTTCAATTGTGATCTCCACCACTCAGGATTGATATAGACCGACTAGAAAGGTCCAACGTTTATCCCATCGATTATGAAAATAAGCTACGAGGAAAGGTACCAACGTTTATCCCATCGATTAGGAAAATAAGCTACGAGGAAAGGTACCAACGTTTATCCCATCGATTAGGAAAATAAGCTACGAGGAAAGGTACCAACGTTTATCCCATCGATTAGGAAAATAAGCTACGAGGAAAGGTACCAACGTTTATCCCATCGATTAGGAAAATAAGCTACGAGGAAAGGTTTGGAGTTCTCGGTGTCTAAGAGGTCAAGCTGTTGAAGTATATTAAAATAATAAATGTGTTTGACAACTGTGACGATATCAATATGTTTACCCTCAATAGGAATAGAACATGTGACTATGGCTGCTAGTTCGAGCTAAAGAAATTTAACACTAGCATTTGTGGACACTGTTATAGACATATGAGATCTACTCTACCATAAAAAAAACTTTCCTCAGTTCAGTGGAACAGCTTAAGAAATTAGTAAATAATTGTATGCACAGTATGCAAATAAAATACTGAAGTGCGCAATCTTTTTCACCTTTAATATCTCCTTTGAATGGGCTGCAAGGTCTTTGATATTATGCTCACTATTCCTTGTAACTCTTTGCATATCACTCTCTTTTTCTTAATATAGAGGATGTAGAGTATTTGAAAGCAGGGTGTTGAACCTACTACAGTATCCAATTTATCTATTTTCTATCGAAGAGTCTCTCTCTCTCTCTCTCTCTCTCTCTCTCTCTCTCTCTCTCTCTCTCTCTCTCTCTCTCTCTCTCTCTCTCTCTCGATGAATGGCACTCGGCTTAAGAATGTAAACAGATAAACCGATTTGGGAGTAACAATATCGAGTAACCTAAAACCGAGTCAACAATGTTCAGAAGTTGTTAAGAAAGCAAACAAAATAATTGGCTTTATAGGCAGGTCATTTGAGCATAAATCCAAAGAAGTTATCCTAAACCTTTACAATTCCTTAGTCCGCCCTCTTCTGGAATACTGCGTTCAATCCTGGTGCCCGTATTACCAAAAAGATATAGACAAGCTAGAACGAGTTCAACATAGTTACCAAAATGATACCTAGCCTAAAGAACAAACCATACGAGGAACGTCTTAGAGAATTAAATCTATTTGCAGATTCCCAGCGCAGATTAAGAGGCGACTTAATTCAAGTGTTCAAAATCATCAAAGGCATCGACAATATGAACTGTAGTAAGTACTTCACTATCGACCAATATAATTACACTCGGGGAAACGGTTGCAAAATTATTGGTAAATATTTTAACTCGCACGAATCTAGGAATTTCTTCTTCAATCGAGTTGTCAACTTGTGGAATTGGCTTCCCCGGGAGGGACGTTATAGACTGCAGCACCGTTGATTCATTTAAATTTCGCCTAGACAAATATCTCGCATCAAACCCGCGACTGACTGCGTTTGTAAATGAATAACTTTATTTTATTCCCCCCTCAGTTACTAACCCATCTGTCCCCTACTACCTTCCTAATCTTGCCACGGACATTAGTTCAAGGGCAGTAGTTCCCTTTCCAATGTTCCCTTACCCACTCTAAATCACTGTTTGGACACTTGATTCTCAGTGTTTTGGAGGACAAGCAGCCTAGAAGGGTCACTAGACCTGTTGTTGCTTGATTTCATTTGTACTCTCTCTCTCTCTTCCTGACCACCTCGTTTGGATCGTAAGGTCTGTGTGGCCAGTGTATCTATGTAAATATATGTAAATCTCTCTCCATTACTCGCATTCCATTTTCCAGATTGCGAAGTTTTGAAGGGCAGCCTATTCTCTCTCTTTCGGCCCGTGATGGATTTCTTTCTCTCTCTCTCTCACTCACACTCTCTCTCGCTCAGTCTCTTATGTCCTCACCTCCTTTTCATCGGCGCGTCTCTGTTATGGAAATCGCAAACTTGGGTTCTCGCTTGACCCCGCCAGCCAGAGAAAAGGAGGGAAAAAATGGTCGAGGATAAAAAGGCGGAGGAGCGACGGAAAGTTATGGCGGAACCAATGCAAGAATAATGATGTTAGGGAGAGCTGGAAGCAAGATAATTAAGAAAACACGAACAGAAGTGAAAGTGAACGATAATTAATAAATGAGTAAATAATGTAATGTACAAAGATGGTATGCCAATTCAATAAAATGGAAGTTTAGGAGTAATCAGTGCAAGAATAATAATGTTAGGGAGAAATGGAAGCAAGATAATTAAGAACACGTGAACAGAAATTAACGGGAATGACGTAATTAATACACGATTAAATAATGTAATGTACAAAGATGGTACACAAATAAAATGAAAGTTATGGAATAATCAATGTAAGACAAATGTTGCTAGAGAGAAATGGAAGCAGGATAATTTAACACGTCAGCAGAAATAAAAGATAATGACATAATTAATACATACGTAATTAATGACATAATTAATACATACGTAATTAATGTAATGTAAAAAGAGGGTATACAATTAATATAAAGTATGGCCGAATCAATGCAAGAATAATAATTATGTTAAAGATAAATGGAATCAGGGATATTACGAAAACGTGAAAAATAAATAGCAAAGCAATTATCGGAAAGTTGTTCAATAAGGGGGTCACCGGTTTTTTCATCTTTCTCTCCTTTTCTCTCTTTCCTTGGCTTGTATCCATTTGGCCCCATTCAGCCAACTGTTCTAAGACGTTTATCCCCATCCAGGTGTCGATTTCTTCCTGGCGAGCGATAGCGAGCCAGCATTGTCTGGAGAAATCCGGCTTCGCCGGAGAAATTTTTCTATCAAAACATGTACAAATTTAGCTTGCTGTCAAAATACAAATATATATATATATGCTGGCTCGCTACCGCTCGCCAGGAAAATATTGACACCTGGATGTGGGTAAACGTCTTAAAACAGTAGGCTGAATTGGGCCGAATGGATACAAGCCAAAGAGAGAGGGAGAGAAAGAGAAAAAAAGCGAGGTGGGCTCCCTTAAAGGGGGTGTGTTGCTATGGAATAACAGGGATGTATGGACAGAATGGAAGGAAGATAATTAGATAAACACGGGACAATGAGAGAGAAGGTAAAGGAGAATCAGTGACAGAATAATTATAGGGATACAGGTAATGCAAGACAAGAGGCGATTATACACCTGGATGGGGGTAAACGTCTAAACACAGTAGGCTGAATGGGGCCGAATGGATACAAGCCAAAGAGAGAGGGAGAGAAAGAGAAAAAAAGCGAGGTGGGTTCCCTTAAGAGCTAACGACCATACCGCCCTCTGTAGGAAAGTCATTTATTATTTTTCCGGCTACTTACTCTCAAATTATATAAAGATTAGGAATGACTTTTCGACTCATTATGTAAATTTTGTAATTAATGTATTTGTATTTTTATTATTATTATTTTTATTTTTATTTTTATTTATTATTATTATTATTATTATTATTATTATTATTATTTTTATTATTATTATTTGTATTTGTATTATTATTAAACATGTTATTATTATTGTTAACGTAGTTTTAGTAGCTAAATTAATTCCCGCCAGATAGAGGTACAACGTCGTATTTTCTCAGACTGTTGTATTATACAAATACTATAATATAGCAATACCGGTACGAAGATACTTTAGATAAGATTTTACATTAACCAATTACGTTTGAATACAATGTAGGATTAAATGATGTGAATATTCTTTTTAAGGAACTAAAATGTTTGTAGGAAATATTCTAAAGCTTCCTTTTACTGAAATGTGAAAGAACAACTCTTAGTTAAGTTATTTTACGATAAGTTGTATATATAAAACTGAGAATGATTACCGAAGTCAAAAAGGGTTATAAACATTAACGAAACTACAATAATGCAAGGTACTAAAAATCAACAAACCACAACATGAAAGTCGTATCAATGAAGCGGTAGCAAAACCTTTATCCACGGTGTGCAAAGAGCAGTATAATCCAGAGACCAATATCATTGAACGTATCGGCACTGGATTTTCATAGGGAAACTATTTGGGCAACATTATAGCCACAGCCGAATATTACTATAGTGTACGCTCTCTCCAATATCACCACCCTCCGTTTTCTCCACTATTTCCGACTGTTGTTTCCGTTTTCTCCACTATTTCCGACTGTTGTTTCCGTTTTCTCCACTATTTCCGACTTTTGTTTCCGTTTTCTCCACTATTTCCGACTCTTGTTTCCGTTTTCTCCACTATTTCCGACTCTTGTTTCCGTTTTCTCCACTATTTCCGACTGTTGTTTCCGTTTTCTCCACTATTTCCGACTGTTGTTTCCGTTTTCTCCCACCATTATCATCAACTCCACCTTCACCATCGTCACCAGTTACATATTTTCCACCACCATCATCATCATCACTGCTGAAGTTCATGAAAATAGAAGCCTGTTACTTGCTGGAGGCCCTTTTTAAACTGAATAAAATCGTGTAATAGTAGCCAGAATAAAAAGAGGACGATACTGATACAGAAAGGCTAACTAATCCTGATGGTTGGTAGGCTACAAACTCCTATACAAAAAAAAAAAAAAAAAAAAACTTCACCATCAGTCTAAAGCCGTTGTCACACGAGCACTTTTTCCGTCAATTTTCCATGAGCAAGTTTGTTCTCGTATTATTTCAGGACTTTTTCACACTGGTTTCGGCAACTAAACTGAAGGTATATTATGTTAGGCGGATGAATTATGATAAAGTGTAATTTTTGAAGCTTCCAGTCCATAATTGCCCGAAAATATTGCTCGATATAGGGTTCGTGTGACACCAGCTTAACACCCTCCGTAATCTCCACCATATTGCTATTGCCACCATCACCTTCTCTCATTTTCACCACCACCAATATGACCATCACCTTTCTTTTGTCCACCATCATTTACACTACTTATTATATCCTAGCACACCTACCCACCAATGTCATCTCCAATGGCTCCTTTATTATCTCCATCTACACCACCACTCAACCTTGGTATGTATGGTTTTCGGCTAAATATACTAATTTCACTTTCCTTCACCTTAAGTATTCCCGCCATTATCATCATCTCCTCACTACAACCACCACTAATAATGCCACCTTAATCAGTAGGATCCCACCCCCCCACCATAATCAGTACCATTACCCCCCCCCCCCCCCTCCCCACCACCACCACCACCATTATCACCCCAACTATCCACAGCACCATCACAACCATTATTATCACCCCCCCCATCGCTGCCACCATCACCCCCATCACCACCACCACTCCCACCACCACTATTATCACCACCACCACCACCACCACCAACCCCACCACCTCCACCACCAGCATTATCGCCACCCTACTGTTATCACTGGACACTACTCTGTTTTACGCTCCGATGCTGCTGACCATAGGGAGTTTTGGGGTTCACTGAATTTGGCCAGTACTGTATGCTGACCTCTAGTGTACATTCACCTGTGTGGAAGGCTTGAATATACTGTATGTTCGCTAGTACTATGTGTGCACCTGTATTGTATGTTCACCAGTATTGTATATCAGGAGGACTACATATTCGCCAATATTGTGTGTTCAACAGTACTGTATGTAAATAAGTAAAATAAGCGTTGGTTTATTGTTCACTTGCAAAAATGAAGCTTAGATATTGCTGATACGAATTATTGATCAAAACATACTTGGTACCGAGACATCACTTATTAGCGCGACTGTACATTTACCGGTAGTGTGTGTTAACCAGTACTGACAGTCCAGCAGTACTGTACTCTATGTTCATTGGATATTTACCTTCACCAGGGGCCGGATACACAAAGCTCACCTTATCTTAATTAACCCGTACTTTTAGTACAACTCTTAAGGGAGCCCACCTCGCTTGTTTTCTCTTTCTCTCCCCCTCTCCATGGTTTGTATCCATTCAGCGTACTGTTTTAAGATGTTTACCCACATCCAGGTGTCAATATTTTCCTGGCGAGCGGTAGCGAGCCAGCATATACAGTATATATATTTTTGTTTTGACAACAAGCTAAATTTGTACATTGTTCGATACAAAAATGTCTCCGGCGAAGCCGGATTTCGCTATCGCTCGCCAGGAAGATATCGACCCCTGGATGGGGATAAACGTCTTAACACAGTTGGCTGAATGGGGCCGAATAGATACAAGCCAGGGAAAGAGAGAAAAGGAGAGACAGATAAAAAAAAGCCGGTGACCCCCCTTAACGTTGGAAAGGAAACTAAGAGCACACAGTCTTTATTTATACATACGTTTTCTAAGGATATGAACAACAGACGGGAATAGTGAAAGTAGTGAAATTTTGCATATAGCCTATACTGTATATGTGAACTCGTATACTCAATAAACCATATTATACAGTAATGTATTCAATTACTTCATTCACAATTGCTGACACTCTTAGCAACCAACCACAGAATAACTACAATTACCATCAGCAAAACCATTCTATTAACCAAAGCCCCAACAACTGACACAACTACCATAACTGAACCACAACCATCCCAGCTACTACTACCACTACAAAGGAATACAAAGGACTTACAAACTGAAACAGACCTATTGGTCCTTACGGGGCAATTTGGATATATACACTGCTAAGCTACTAACTACTAGGTTAAAAAATAAAAATAAATTGATAGTAAAGCAGAAGGCTCCTCCCCACCCACCACTCACTCCCAGCTAAGGAAAAATATACCAAACCGTCTGGAAAAACTGAGATGGAATTTCGGATAGGATAAGACGAAAGGAGATAAACTAGCAGTCTACGCTCATGCTACATCTAAAATCTAAGGGAAAACATCGGTCATGAGTAAAGTGGTATGCAGAAATCATATATATATATTACAACCTGTGGTATTTCTTCATTACGACTGGGAGTTATTCTGAAAAAAAAAAAAAAAAAATTAATTGAGTTAGTGGCCAAGTATTTATCAAGACGGCTCTTGAAAGTCTTAACTGTATCGCAGTTCACAATGTTTGAAGGTAGTCTGTTCCAAATGTTCACAACACGATTGAATAAGAAGCGTTTTGCTTCAATAGAATGAAATAGCTTTCCTATAATCTTACAACCATTGTTTCTAGTGAAGTTTGATTGGCCGATTGTGAAGTAATCACTTACATTTAGGTTGCTGAATCCCTTAAACATCTTGAAAACCTCTATTATATCATCTCTCAATCTGCGTTTGGTTAGTCTTAACAAATTTACTTCCTTTAGCTCCTCGTATGATTTGTTTCGCAATCTAGGTATCATTTTTGTGACTGCGTTGCGGAAGTGGAGGAGGAAGAGAGAGGAGGCGGAAGAAGAGGAAGAGAAGAGGAAAGGGAGGAGGAAAAGGAAGAATGGAAGGGAAGGGAGAAGGAGGAAGAAAAGAAGGAAAGGAGGGGGAGACAATAGGAGAAACATAGATCGTGAAAGGAGATTTACATAATATACACTGGCCACACAGATATTTCGATCCCAGCGAGATGGCCAGGACTTAATCCTAAAGTAGAGCTAGTAACACTGAGAATATGGAAAAGTGAAAGGAAAGGATAGCAAAGATTAAGGGTCTCTCCCACCCTCCGACCCCTTCGGTAATTTGGCGTACATGGTATCAGTTGCAAGTGAATATCCTTGTCGGGGCTGGGAGATCGCTTAAATAAATGTATAGAATAGTTAGGAATGGAGAGAATCGGAGAGAGAAGAATGATAGAGTGAGAGGGATGAGAGTGGGAAGTTGGGAGGGGGGAGGGTGGGGAGGAGCCAAGGAAGATGGGGAGAGGTACTCCTTTGTAAGGATACGTGTGTCCCCATGCCTAGTTACCAGATGCATGATAACCTGCGCTTGCCTTAAAACCTATCAATAACATTCACAATCATTCAATTCAGGTAAAAATACTTATGATTTTGCGTTAACAAGTGTATTCCCTCTCCGTAATCAAGCTGCAGACAAGGTATTTCCCGTCTATAAAGTACAATATTAATTAGTTAAGGAAGGTTGGGTGTTGAGGCTAATGTGACGCTTAGGACCACATGATGCACTACGGGTCATAACACGTGTTTTATGTATTGATATTGGCTTCTGTAGGCATGGTGGTCTGGCTTGGTGGTATCACGGCACGATCTTGACATTAGCACGGTCATTCACGCTCTTTTAAAATATTAGTTACTGCTCGATTGATGCCCATATTGGTGTTATTAGCGGCGTTTTGTGTATTAGAGGACTTGGTGAGAGAAATATACGTTTGTGGTGTGTGGTGTTTAAAGCCGTTATGTGGAAATTAGCAAGAGGGTTGAGTAATAAATCTTAACGTATTATTGACCTTCGGCTTCTCATCTAGCCTCCACACTCTCCCTCTCCTTTCCTTTCTCGCCGCCGGGATGAAAGGACGCGTTGAGTTTTTATGCGTTGTGTTCGTATACTTTGCGTGCGCGAGTGCTTCTACTGTCGCTGAAATACGGACGGACGGACGGAGCAGCAGTGGCATTTAAGGTTGGTTGCATTAGCGTTTTATTGAAGGATATTACCCGAGGATTTTAGACACGTGAGCCAGTCCCCGAAATGATCCTCCTGCCACACGCCATGACGCATATGTTTTATCACCACTCACAGGGGTTTCATTATTATTGAAGTTATTATGACTTTGTACAGTGGATTTTGTTTAAAGATACACTACCATACACAACACACCATTCCCATCGCCTCTGCCACAAACACTACCAACCAACCAACCAAAGTAACCCAGCCTACCATCACCACTACTATCATATTTACCAACCAATCAACCCACCAACCAAACTATAACCTACCATCACGACTGCTGCCAAGACCACCACCCAACCAAGCTAGCCAACCAAACAATCGACCAATTTAACCCAACTTATCATCACCACTACTATCATCAATACTTTACTACCACCACAACCAAGAGTATCAACCAATCCACCAAACTAACCCAATTTAACTACCCCACTATCACCACCGCTACCATCACCACTCCTAACACCATTACCACCACTGCCACCACCACTAACACCACAAACACCAACACCACCACTCTAACACCATTACCACCACCGCCACTAACACCACAACCACTACTAACACCAACACCACCACTCCTAACACCATTACCACCACCAACACTAACACCACAACCACTACTAACACCAACACCACAACTCCTAACACCAACACCACCACTCCTAACACCATTACCACCACCGCCACAACACCACAACCGCCACTCCTAACACCAACACCACCACTCCTAACACCATTACCGCCACCGCCACTAACACCACAACCATCACAAATACCAACCAATCAACCAAAGTATCCCAACCAACAACTGTCACCAACACCACTCCTAACACCAATACCACCACAATCACAAACACTTCAACCACCACTATCACTACAACCACCACTCTTAACACCATTACCACAACCACCACTAACACCACAACCATCACAAATACCAACCAACCAACCAAATTATCCCAGCCAACCGCTATCACCAACACCACTCCTAACACCACAACCACCACTAACACCACCATCATAAACACTTCAACCACCAATATCACTACAACCACCACTCCTAACACCATTACCACAACCACCACTAACACCTCAACTACCACCAACACCACAATTCCTAACGCCATTACCACTACCACCAACACCACAACCACTACTAACACCACAACTACTACTAACACCACAACTACTACTAACACCACAACCACCACTACCAGCATCATTACCACCACCGCCACAACCACCACTAACACCTCAACCACAACTAACAACACCACAACCAACAAAAACAGAGGTAGCGACAAGCCTCCGACCGACCGATGTACCTGTCCTGCCTCATTATTCACCCGGCTCACTAATTTACCTGTATTCACTCCACCTTTGTTTATTCATCTTTATTCATTGTATCCTTTATTATTTACCTGTATTCACTTCTCCCTTTATTTGTTCACCATTATTCACTCTTGCCTTTTTATATTCATCTTTATTCACTCCACTCTTTATTTATTCATCTTTATTCATTGTAGCCTTTATTATTCATCTTTATTCACTCCACTCTTTATTTATTCATCTTTATTCACTCCATCCTTTATTTATTCATCTTTATTCATTGTTTCCTTTATTATTCATCTTTCTTCACTCCACCTTTATTTATTTATCTTTCTTCACTCCATCCTTTATTTATTCATCTTTATTCATCTTTATTCATTGTATCCTTTATTTATTCATCTTTTTTCTCCACCCTTTATTTATTCAGCTTTATTTACTCCATCCAGTATTATTCAGCTTTATTCACTCCACCTTTGTTAATTCATCTGAATTCATTGTAACCTTTATTAGTCACCTTTATTCACTTCTACCTTTATTTGGTCACCATTATTCACTCCTGCCGTTATATATTATTCTTTATTTCACTCCACCTTTATTTATTCATTGTTACCTTTATTATTCACCCTCTATTTATTCATCTTTATTCTTCATCCTTTATTTATTCAGCTTTATTTACTCTATCCTTTATTCATTCAGCTATATTCTCTCCACCTCTATTTATTCAGCTTTCCTATATTGATTCACCTTTATTCAGTTCGCCCTTTGTGTACTCACCTTTATTCACTTCACCCTATATTTATTCACCTTTATTCGCTACCGGTACCCTCTTTATTTGTTCACCTTTATTTACTCCATCCTTTCTTTATTCAGCTGTATTCACTCTACAATTAATGTATTCACCGTTATCCACGTCACCCTTTATTTATTCATCTTTATTTGTTCCACACTTGATTTATTCATCTTTTCACTCCACCCTTTATTTATTCATCTGTATTAATTCTACCCTTTATTTGTTCATCTTTATTCACTCTACCCTTTATTTATTCATCTTTATTCATTCTACCCTTTTTATGTATCTTTATTCACTCCACCCTTTTTAATTAATCTTTTCACTCCACCCTTTATTTGTTCATCTTTATTCATTCCATCCTTTATTTATTAATCTTTTCACTCCACTCTTTATTTATTCATCTTTATTCACTCTACCCTTTATTTGTTCATCTTTATTCACTCTATCCTTTATTTATTCATCTTTATTCATTCCACCCTTTATTATTCATCTGTATTCATTCTACCCTTTGTATGTATCTTTTTAATTAATCTTTTCACTCCACCCTTTATTATTCATCTTTATTCACTCCACCCTATATGTATTCATCTTTATTCATTCCATCCTTTATTTATTCATCTTTATTCACTCCACTCTATATTTATTCAGCTGTATTCACTCCACTCTATATTTATTCAGCTTTATTTATTCCACCCTTTATTTATTCATCTATATTCACTCCACCTTTTACTTATTTACCTTTATAGGCTCTCCGCTAATTTCATGTATTCGCTCTCCACATATTTATTCTCCTTTATTCCCTCCATCCTTTATTTATTCAGCTGTATTCACTCCCTCCGATATTTATTCACCTTTATTCACTCTAATCTCTATTTATTCACCTTTATTCACTCTAACCTCTATTTATTCACCTGTATTCACTATAACCTCTATTTATTCACCTGTATTCACTATAACCTCTATTTATTCACTCTAACCTCTATTTATTCACCTTTATTCACTCTAACCTCTATTTATTCACCTGTATTCACTCTAACCTCTATTTATTCACCTGTATTCACTCTAACCTCTATTTATTCACCTGTATTCACTCTAATCTCTATTTATTCACCTTTATTCATGTTAACCTCTATTTATTCACTCTAACCTCTATTAATTCACATTTATTCACTCAAACCTCTATTTATTCACCTGTATTCACTCTAACCTCTATTTATTTCACCTTTATTCACTCTAACTTCTATTTATTCACTTTTATTCACTCTAACTTCTATTTATTCACCTTTATTCACTCTAACCTCTATTTATTCACCTTTATTCACTCTAACCTCTATTAATTCACCTTTATTCACTCTAACCTCTATTCATTCACCTTTATTCACTCTAACCTCTATTCATTCACCTTTATTCACTCTAACCTCTATTTATTCACCTTTATTCGCACTCCACTTATATATTTAGCTTTATGCATGTTCCCTTTATATAGTATAATATTGTTTATTCACTTTTATTCACTCTCCTCTTATTTATTCAGCTTTATCTCTATTTATTCACTTCTATTTGCTCCCCCTTTCGTATTCAGCTTTATACATGTTCCCTTTATATATTCAGCCTTATTCATTTACGACTAATTCACCTTTATTTACTCCATCCTTTATTTATTCACCTTTATTCGCTCTCCACTTATATTTTCTGTTTTATACGTGTTCGATATATTTTTCATTGTGGGCTTGCTAATTTATTCAGATTAAAATATATTCGATTTATACATTCAGCATTATTTATTGCGGTATTACTAATATATTCTGTCGTATACATGTTCGCTTTATATATCCAGTCTTATTGATTGTGGGCTTACTAATTTATTCACTGTTAAAAAGTGTCCCTATATACAGTATACATCCTTATTCATTGTGGTCTTATTAAGGGAGCCCACCTCGCTTGTTCTCTGTTTCTCTCCCTCTCTCTTTGGCTTGTATCCATTCGGCCCCATTCAGCCTACTGTTTTAAGACGTTTACCCCCATCCAGGTGTCAACATTTTCCTGGCGAGCGGTAGCGAGCCAGCATATATATATATATTTGTTTTGACAGCAAGCTAAATTTGTACATTTTCGATAGAAAAAATTCTCCGGCGAAGCCGGATTTCTCCATACAATGCTGGCTTGCTATCGCTCGCCAGGAAGAAATCGACACCTGGATGGGAATAAACGTCTTAAAACAGTGGGTTGAATGGGGCCGAATGGATACAAGCCAGGGAAAGAGAGAAAAGGAGAGAAAGATAAAGAAAAGCCGGTGACCCTCCCTTAATGTATTCACTGCTATACATGTTCCCTTTATATATTCAGCCTTATACACTGTGAGCTTACTAATTCAACTTCACTATTTCCTAATTCAATAGCTGCTTCGGTAGGCCTAGAACCGCCTCCTGAAAAGTTGATTTACACGTACTATTTTCAAGCAATTTATTAACAGCAACTCGACACTAGCAACATTGTGAGACTATTTTGTATCAGAAACTTTACGCTAGCAATATTATGAGACTATTTTGTATTATTAACTTTATGCTAGCAACATTATTAGACTATTCATGAAAAACAACTCTACGCTAGCAACATTATGAGACTACTTCCTATCAGCAGCTTTACGCTAGCAACATTATAAGACTTTATTAACAGTAACTAAACATTATGAGACTATTTATTAAAAGTAACTCTACGCTAGCAACATAATGAGACTACTTTGTATCAGCAACTTTACGCTAGCAACATAATGAGTCTATTTGTTTATCACCAACTTTACACTAGCAACATTGAGACTATTTATTAAAAGTAACTAAACATTATGAGACTATTTATTAAAAGTAACTCTACGCTAGCAACATAATGAGACTATTTGTTAATCAGCAACTTTACACTTGCAACATTATGAGACTTTGTGTATCAGCAACTTGACACTAGCAACGATATGAAACTATTGTGTATCATCAACCTCATTATGACACTATTTTGCATCAACAACTTTATACTAGCAACATTATGCCGGTGTCCTATGAGCGCTTTTTCCGGTAATATATTCAGGCAATTGTGGTCTGCAATCTTCTGAATTAAAGTTGTTTATTATTACAGTCTCCTAAAATCAATTAAAATCAGTCTAGTTGTACGAGAACAAACTTGCTCGTCGAAAATTGACGAAAATCCCTCTTGTGTGACATTGCCTTTATGAAACTAATTTACACTGGCATCAGAAATCAAATTGGAGGTATTTTATTATAGGCTACATTTTACTATACAGTATATATATATATATATATATATATACGATATATATATATATATATATATATATATATATATATATATATATATATATATATATATATATATATATATACCCGTATATATATATATATATATAGGCCTACAGTATATATAAATAGATATATATACCGGGTATATATATATATATATAACGGTATATATATATATATATATACCGGTATATATTATATATATCTATATAATATATATATATATATATATATATATATATATATATATTTTTTTTTTTTTTTTTTTTTTTTTATTCCAACTACTCCCTCTCGGGCATAGGCTGATAGCCTTTACACTCTACCGCTGAACACGGAGAAGCCCTTGAGGTCTTGCTCCAGTCTAGGGAGTGAGACATACGGCTAGCTCGAAGCAATTCCATCTCTGAAGCTGCTCCACCTCTGCGCTTCACAGTCTCATCCCCAGACTCGGACCCTCACTCTCAGAACGCCACCTATTGAGCAATTAACTCACTAGGCATTGCCCCCCTGTAGCATATTTTTGAATATGGGAATGTTCATACAATGCTATTTAATCAGGGAACAATGAGGGTATTTTTTTGGCAATTCGGTGTGCTGTGGTAATGCACTGATACTACTAGGTACAGCACAAATTCCATCCCAATAATATCTTCCCATTGACATATTGGGATTCGAACCCGGGTCCATTGGATTACCAGTCCAGTGGCAAGCCCATATATATAATATATAATTATTATATTCCAAAAGTTCTGGAATAAACTACTTGTAGGCCTATGCTGAATGTCCACCTTTACTGCATATTTGGTCCGATGGAGGTGTTTTTAGACATCCCCTGTTTCGCTCCATTCGTTTTGAGATTTTAAGACATTTCACCCCATGAGTTTGGCGATGATAAATCGCTTCGCCTCATTCAGGTGTATATATATGTTTTGTTTGTATTTTAGCTTGAAGGAAGTCTGGGGTAACTTTTTTGTTTAGCCTAGGGGACAAACTGAAATGCATTGCTTTTAGAATAGCTAATTAACAAACACAATCCTCAGTAGCCTACTAATTATATAAAATATCATAATAGCCCACAAGTGGTCGGACCAGATAGTGTTAAGGGGTGGAACAAAGGAAGCGGGGAAATTGAGTGTATTTTTTGTTTTCTCTCGTTCTTGCTCTCCCACCTCTCTCCCACCTCTCTCTCTCTCTCTCTCTCTCTCTCTCTCTCTCTCTCTCTCTCTCTCTCTCTCTCATTGCGTATAAAAAGTTATTTATTCCATCTCATTACAAGGCAATTGTGCAGTAACCAAGATCTCTAAGCTCCACTTACTAAACGCCTGGACCTCGCAAGAATACCAGACCTGCCAGAAAGCATACAGCCCCGAGGTTGCCCCCATCCCCACTCTAAAATGTATACAGTATATGTACAGTATTTATGTGTATTTATAAACTCAGGCACATACTCCATTACTGGGGTTGGCCGACTCGAGACAGAGCCCGAACAGAATAAACATTAAAGGGTTTCAATTTTCAGAGTCCAGGACACTTTTTACGTTCTCTCACCCCTTGCTTTGTTTCGATGCGTGGGAGAATTTTACAAGGGGAGGAGGATTCCTAACCACTTCCCCCAGAAGGAAAAGTAAGACAGTATAAGATTCACACAAAAAACGGCTAAGGTTGGGTAGAGGATGCCAAACTTCACTCTGGATAGAACCATCCCTCACCCCATACAGTATATATATATAATATTATATAAAGGTGGTACAACTATGACTTTTCCATTACCGCCAGCTTGTTATATAGTTTAAATGAAGCTAGAGGACAATGACACAACAATAAAAAAATAAAAAAAATACAAAAAAAAAAACATCAAAAAGAAACTCCCTAATATGGACGTTCATTTGACACCGGCGAGCGCAAGACAAAACTCTTTTATACCTTCATTTAAATTACCTCGTCGAGTTAAGAAAGGAACCCAAAAAACTCAAAGACCTCATTAACATAAGAGGGGCTCGCAGAAAGACATGAATTACTTAAAGAGAGAAAAAAATTAGGGAGAAAAATGGATACGAAATGAGTCTTTAAAATTCGAAAATGCCAAAGGGGTTAGAACGGATGTGCTTAAAGTGAGAATGTGGGAGAGAGAGAGAGAGAGAGAGAGAGAGAGTGTGAGTGAGAATAAATGTGTGTGTGTGTGTGTGTGTTTGTTTGTTTTAGAAGAGATGCACAGATCACACAAACCTTTAGATTCCAGCATTGGTGGTCAGGGATGAATTATTCTCGTTGAGTTAGCGATACCTAATATTATGGAAAGATAAAGCAAAGAAAGCCAAATGACAATATCCTTCCACCATATACAGTATACCGTAAGTTACACACACACACACACACACACACACACACACCTTCATAAATGACAAAGCGGACATAGGAAACGAAGGAAAATTAGAGATAGAGAGAGAGAGAGAGAATAGAGAGAAAAATAGATAGACAGAGTGAGAGAAGAAAAATATGCCGTGCCCCTTAGTGGAAGTGTGAGCAAAGAGACGGGAATTATGTGTGTGTGTGTGTGTGTGTGTGTGTGTGTGTGTGTGTGTGTGTGTGAGACAGGTGTTATACTGCCGAGCTCCCAGGGATTGGCTGGGATTAACACCATCCCGGGCTACACCATGGCTCTCATTTGGACAACTTCAAAGGGAAAGGCGACGGAACCAAGCAGTAACACAAATAATACTACATAATGGGAGCCGTTTCTCATTTCCGTCACAGTTATAAACACAAGATTACCGTACTATTATATTTTTACTCTAACGTCCCTTGAATATGGCTCTCTGTCACTCTTTCATCTTTGGGGGAGACACTTGCTACAGACAACTTTGCCTTTTGTCTCCTTTAATTACATAGAAAAACAACAACACTAATTGTAGATAGTAGGTTATTTTTTTAAACACCATTAATAGCTATGTGGATCATATCACCACAGAATATAATATCGAGAATAAATAAACAAATAGCAATATCCACAGTTAATTAAGCACATTTTTCAACGCACAATAAACTAGGCGGATTTCAACAAATCTCTAAACAACAATTATGTAAGTGCAAAATAAATGGTGGTGCAGTGAAAGACGAAATCCTTCACCCATCTTGTGTAAGCTGTAACACGAAGGCTTTTAAAACGTATATTAAGGAGACATGGGCCGGTTTTCTGGACCACTTTCTCCCTCATGTTTAGCCCCATTAGTTTTCAGATGTTAAGATGTTTGCCCCATTATTTAGTCGATTTTAAGACCTTTCGCCCCATTTCTTCGTCAATATTTAGACCTTTCGTGCTATTTAGGTGTCAATTTTTTCCCTGGCGAACGATAGTGAGCCTGTAATGTTGGAAGAACCAGCCTTCGGCCAGGACATTTTTCTACAGAAAAATTTACAAATTAATCTAGAAGGGGGATCTAATGGATGTTTTGTTTTTTGTTTTTTATAGAGTTCTAGGGAGGAAACTAGAAAAATAATGAATACATGCAAAAATCGCCCAAAAAGTTAACCATCCCCCCTTAATATGCCTATACTGTACACCCCCTAGCCATACACGCAAGCACACATATATACACATACCCCTACCCACACATGCAAACACACACATACATATGCATACACTTACCCTTAGCCATACACGCGAACATACATATACAGGCACATACAGGCTACGTATACATACAGACGCTAATGATATTCTACATTGCGTATAACAACACTAAGAAAATAACGGACAGTTATTATTTTTTTCTGGACCTCAATCTTCCTCATGTTTAGCTCCATTAGTTTATATAATTTTAGGACGTTCGCCCCATTACTTTGGTGATTTTAATACTTATTGCCCCATTTGTTTGTCAATTTCAAGATCTTTCATGCCATATACAGTATGTGTCCATTTTTTCCTGGCGGTCGATAGCGAGCCTGTAACTTAGGATGAACCGGCTTTGGCCGGGACATTATTCTACCAAAATATGTACTTTGGACACATTGCACAATGAGAGTATTGCAGTATGCATATGTTGTCCCCTTAAACTATCTTCCTGGAATGGTTCGCAAGGTTTTGTGATACGGTACTAATTGCTAATTATTTTGCTTTCTCTTTCTCATTCACACACACACACGGCCTTTACAAACTACCAGTAACGACCAAACTATGCATAAAAACACACCGCCACGTATTCAGTCACACTACTCTAAATAATAAACACACCGCCACGTATTCAGTCACACTACTCTAAATAATAAACACACTGCCACGTATTCAGTCACACTACTCTAAATAATAAACACACTGCCACGTATTCAGTCACACTACTCTAAATAATAAACACACCGCCACGTATTCAGTCACACTACTCTAAATAATAAACACACTGCCACATATTCAGTCACACTACTCTAAATAATAAACACACCGCCACGTATTCAGTCACACTACTCTAAATAATAAACTCACCGCCACGTATTCAGTCACACTACTCTAAATAATAAACACACCGCCACGTATTCAGTCACACTACTCTAAATAATAAACACACTGCCACGTATTCAGTCACACTACTCTAAATAATAAACACACCGCCACGTATTCAGTCACACTACTCTAAATAATAAACTCACCGCCACGTATTCAGTCACACTACTCTAAATAATAAACACACCGCCACGTATTCAGTCACACTACTCTAAATAATAAACACACCGCCACGTATTCAGTCACACTACTCTAAATAATAAACAGCCAACCCCAAAAGAGCGTTCGACTTAAGAGGATGTATTTAGTTCCTCCCTAGACCTCCACCAGTCTTTTAAAAATTGCCCCCAAGATCCCCATCCGAGACCAATGTGTACATTTTTCGGTAGACAAATTTCCCGGCCGATGGCCGGTTCCTCTTAAATTACAGGCTCGCTATTTCTCGCCAGGAAAATATCAACACCTAAATGGCACGAAAGGTTTTAACATTGAAATCGTCAAACTAATAGGACAAGCGTCTTAAAATCTAAACAATAATGGGGTTAATCATGAGGGAAAAAAGGGTCCAGAAAAACCCTCTTAAGTGAAAATCTCCCGTTAACCTTCCTCACCACCACCGACCGCGAGCAGTCGACTCCACGGCCTCGTAATTTATAACTCGGGCCTAATTCGCAAAAGTCAGAACTCTTTCGACTGAGAAGGATGAGAGAGAGAGAGAGACAGAGATAGAGAGAGAGAGAGAGAGAGAGACAGAGAGATAGAGAGAAAGAGAGATAGAACTAGAGAGAGAGAGAGAGAGAATGTGAAAGTGAGAGTGCGAGAGAAAGAACCCACGAAAGAGAGAGAAATCGAGAATCAGATCAAAAGAAGGATTAAATAAAACGACAGTAACAAAGAAAGAGAGTGAGTGAGAGTGAGTGATTGAACCCGCAGTCGGAATACGTAACTAGACCGCCCCGTGTTAATTATCCGGCCACTGAGGCGATACAACGAATTCCACTCCCAGAGATGAGCCCCCCGAAAACAACCCAATTCTCTGTGTCGTCTGTATCAATAGAGCGTTTATTTTTATTTTTTTCTGGAACCCCTTCTCTCTCAAGTTTAATCTCTTTAGTTTTGAGATTTTAAAACGATCGCCCCATTAGTTGGGCGATATTAAGACCTTTTGCCCCATGTTTTGTCATCAGTTTCAAGCATTTCCTCATTCTACTCTAACTATTGTTAGACTATTTTATGCAGTTTAGGAAGGATCGCTAGGAATCGAAGGGGTAAAACATAATATGTTCTTTTTCAGGCTATTATTGGACGATTATATTCACCAGATTAGTAAGGGTATATGCAAGTCAGAGGGCTAAATTTACTGAGGTAGTCTTTACCCTTCCCACAGATCCTTCCTAAGCTGTATCATTATCGTATCATTATATCCAGAATAATCTGCCAAAATGCGTCACGATCCTCAAGGGGATAATCAAAATAAGAGTTAATCGGCAAGCCACTGGGGCGATACAACGAATTCCACTCCGATAATGAGCGGCTGAGCAAAGCCTAATTTTGTGTGTACAGATTGGGCTGTATTATTGACCGTATTTGGTCTGAGGGGGACGTTTTGGATATCCACTGTTTTGCGCTAATAGTTTGGAGAGAGAGAGAGTGAGTGCGTGAAAGTGGATGTATATGTGTGTGTGTGTGTGTGAGGGTGTAATCATATATCCCACGGCAGGATATGTGTGGTCTACAGCTGTATATATTTGTCGGAATATACTGGCCGGCAGAGTCTTGTGAAAGTCTTATCAAGCAATAAACTACAAATATAATTGTATATTCTAAACAATGAATAGCTTACATTGCATTTGAATGATCAAGGGGAGAATTTTTTGAATATACAATATATGAAGATAAAAATATAGCATGTAGGGGGGGGGGGGGACACGTATAATGGGAAAATAATAATGGAGGAGACGTAAAGAGGCGAAAGATAATTGAGAAACATGGAACAAAATCATGGATAATTTTATAGGAATAAAAAACACAAATATATATATATTATGCAAATATAGAGTAAGATACGAGGAAGGGGTAATAGAAATAAACTATTTTTACCAAGAGGAGAACAGAAGGCAAGGAAATAACAAGGCAGGAAGGAAGATTGCAAATTGGAGAGTGGTACAATGCATAGAAATTAGAGGCAAGAAAATTACAAGAAGGCAAAGTGAAATGCTAGAAGTCTATCTATCTATCTATCTATAGCCCGACGCCGTGATCCCCGAAGGGGTGGCCACGAACGAACCGCCTCCATGCACCTCTGTCCCCGGTCTGTCGACGCCCCTCCCCCCAACCAGCACCGCCTTCGTTCATATACTTCCTCACTCCATCCTTCCACCTCTCCTTCGGTCTACCTCTCCCCTCTGTCCCTCCACCTCGCTCTCGTACACCCTCTTAGTCATTCTCTTGCTTTCCATACGTTCCATATGGCCGAACCATCTCAAGTTGTTCCTTTTCACACTTTCCAGCACATCTACCTCCACACCACACCTCCTTACTTCTTCATTAGTCTGTCTATCCCTCCATGTAACTCCGCTCGCACTTCTTAAGTAATTCATTTCCACTGCTCTCACTCTTGGTCTGAGTCTCTCGACCAACGTCCATGCTTCACTTCAGTAAGTCAGTGTCGGGATTACCACACTGTCATGCAAGGACTTCTTCACTTCCATACTGACCACCCTATTTCTTGTTACTGCTTTCAGCGTTCCTACAACCCTCTTCCCCTGTTGTACCCTCTCCCGCACTTCTTCATCAATAGTCCCATCTTTTCTCAACACACTGCCCAGATACTTAAAAGAGCTGACGATCTCCATAGCCTGACCGTTCAGCTTCACCTCACACTCTGTGACTTCACCCCTTTCGTGTGAGAGAGAGAGAGAGAGAGTTGCAATAAATAGACATAACAAAGCAAACATGCAATGGAGATAAAGAGAACAGTCAAGAAGTGGAGGATTTTATATAAATATATTGTTCAATATAAAAGGGCAGAAATCTTTACTTTTAACCTCTAACAACAAAAATATAGTAGTATATGTTAATATAGTATATGTGTCTACGAGTTTAGACATATCAGTTTGAGTATTTGTGTGGAAATTTACAGCCCATTTGCTTTAGCCCTTTAGGAGTTACAGAGGTTAGAGGGTTGGCCTACCTATAATGAATCGAGTAGTGTCTAATGGTGAATAATGGCAGATACTCACACAACATATTATATAACGAAAAGAACGATGGTAGTATAAAAGAGAGAAGATAAATAATAATGAACATTCTATGTAAAATAGCAAGACATTGATAATAGCGGGTGGGGAGGCGAACGAACATAACACAAACAGACATGCACTGGATAACAGATAATATACTACAAGAATATACCATGAAGTGAACGAAAGAGAGAGATAAGCAGAGAACGAAGATTATAGGGCAAAACAAACTGTCGAAAATAGCAAGTGCGAAATTGATAATAATGAGAGGGAAGCCCAGCAAGTATCAGAAACACATACACGAGGGAATAACTGTGTAATAATATTGGAAGGGAAGGTCAGTGTAGGCCTAAGCATCAGATAAACAAACATATACATAAGGGAATTACTTATAAAGGGAATTACTTATAAATTACAAACTATAAATTATCTACGAT
>CM064509.1:35082227-35092351 GCA_032716605.1 Paralithodes platypus
ATACTCATTTACCTTCCTAGATATACTCGCTAGTCGTTCAAGGGGGGTGACCTGTTTTTGTTCTGTCCTTTTCTATCTTTCTCTGGCTTGTATCCATTTGGCCCCATTCAGCCTACTGTTTTAAGACGTTTATCCCCATCCAGGTGTCAATTTCTTACTGGTGAGCGGTAGTGAGCCAGCATATTTTTAATTTTTGTTAGACAGCAGGCTAAATTTGTACATTTTTCGATAGAAAAATTTGTCCGGCGAAGCCGGATTTCTTCATATACTGCTGGCTCGCTATCGCTCGCCAGGAAAAAATCGACACCTAGATGGGGATAAACGTCTTAAATTAGTTGGCTGAATGGGGCCGACTGGATACAAGCCAGAGAAAGAGAGAAAAGGACAGAAATACCAAAAAGCAGGTCACCCCCCTCAAAGGGCTAAACGGGAAGGGAAAGTGTATACATTTATTCTGTCAACACCTCTGAGTTTATGTATTCATTTCATAGGATTTATGGTATATGCATTTATTTATTTTATTTTGTTATCACAATAATAATATAAAAATCTATTTATCAACATGTAGGAGTATATACAATTATATTCACAGTATGAATATCAATCTTATTCATTCATGAGTTTATTTTCACAGTATTTATATCCATTTTGCCCCGTTCTGTGTTTCTATTTCGCCCCGTTCTGTAAGTCTTCTATTTGTGAGTTTCTATTTCGCCCCGTTCTGTAAGTATTTATTTCTGTGAGTCTATTTCGCCCTGTTCTGCGAGTTTTCTATTTCTGTGAGTTTCTATTTCGCCCCGTTCTGTGAGTTTCTATTTCGCCCCGTTCTGTGAGTTTCTATTTCGCCCCGTTCTGCGAGTTTCTATTTCGCCCCGTTCTGTGAGTTTGTATTTCGCCCCGTTCTGTGAGTTTGTATTTCGCCCCGTTCTGTGAGTTTCTATTTCGCCCCGTTCTGTGAGTTTCTATTTCGCCCCGTTCTGGAGTTTCTATTTCGCCCCGTTCTGGAGTTTCTATTTCGCCCCGTTCTGTGAGTTTGTATTCCCCTTGAGTGAAGCCTGGCCTGCCTCTCATACAGTGAGCGGCACAGCTTCCCTTGGCTTCACCTGGACTTATCCTTGCCCGACGACCCAGCTTTAAGGGGAGATGGTTAACTTTTTGGGCAATTTTTGCATATATTCATTATTTTTCTAGTTTCCTCCCTAGACCTCTATCAAATTAAAACAAAAAAAAACATCCATTAGATCCCCCTTCTAGATTAATTTGTAAATTTTTCGGTAGAAAAATCTCCCGGCCAAGGCCGGTTCTTCCAACATTACAGGCTCAATATCGTTCGCCAGTGAAAACATCGACACCTAAATAGCACGAAAGGTCTAAATATTGACGAATAAATGGAGCGAAAGATCATAAAATCGACTAACTAATGGGGCAAACATCTTAACATCTGAAAACTAATGGGGCTAAACATGAGGGAGAAAGTGGTCCAGAAAAGCGGCCCATCCCCCCTTAAGCCAACCCAGACCCTCACCACCACCACCACCACCACAACCACAGTCACCGCCACCACCACCACCACCACCACCACAGTCACCACCACCACCACCACCACCACCACAGTCACCACCACCACCACCACAACCACAGTCACCACCACCACCACCACCACCACCACAGTCACCACCACCACCACCACCACCACCACCACCACATATCTTGACTCAACACTGCCCTACCTCAATGCTTGCCTTGACTGTTTCGCTTTATACCTTACTTCTTGTTTTGTTATTCACCCCTCTGAGCAACAACAACAACAATAACAAGAGTGAGAAGACCTCTAATGGGACAAGTAAAATCGGGGTGACCAGTAGCGACATTGGTAGAGCGCTCTGTTTCTAACCGGAAGGACCGAGTTCGATTCTCGGCTGGTGGCGATGTTTGGGCAATCTCCTCACACCCCTTGCCTCTGTGCCTCTGTTCTGATCGCCTACCAGTAAAATAGGTATATGACAGGGTAAAAAGGTTCCATTCCTCGTGACCTCATCCCTTTAAAAAAATAAAAAAAATAAAAAATAAATAAATAAATAATAATAATAATAATAATAATAATAATCCGGTCGTGTGCCTCCACCTGGATCATCACTCCCCTGCCATGACAACTCTCACTCTCATCTCTCTTCAGTTATGCCTTGCAGTTCACCTTGCCTTATTGCACTCATTGCACACATCACCTCGCAGGGATCGTAAAATCTGTGTTGCCAGTGTATCTACAGTACTGTATAATATGCACCACCATTCGTCGGCCAGCCCTACCTGTTTCATTGCATCCCTTAGCCGCCTCACACTCTCTCCTTGGTTGCTAACTCCATGCTCTAAAGTCTTCCTTCTCCGTTTGTCTCCTTGCTCTCATCGCCTCCCCTACCAACTGCCTTCCTTTACCTGCAATACTTTTCGGCAGCCTTCCCCCCAGCCCCATTGCTCCCTTCACTCTCTACCCTCTAACTGCTTACTTCTTGCTTCAGGCGCTTCCTTCTCCTTGCTTCATTGCTTTACTGCCCTACCTTATGTGTTGTCTTCCTATCCGTACAACACCAATCGCCAGCTTCTCATACCTGACCCATTACTTTTCTCAACCGTTTCTCTTTCTCCTTTTTGGCTGCTCGCTTCATGCTTCAGTGGCTTCCTAGTACATCTTGCCACATCGGTTCCCTTTCTTCCTTCACCAGTTGTCTCTATATACGTACACCACTAATCCCTAAGCTTCCCTACCCTGCCCCACTGCATCCCTCTCCCAATCTCCACCTCTCTCTCCCCTTGGCTGCTCACTCCATGTGAGCACGATCACTCCTTGTTGCTTGCACGATCTTGTAATAACCTTTGACTGATACACTTTTTTATCTAAAAAGAGTAGGCTACTGCTTTACTAGGCTTCAGTGACACCAGGGTCATCTGTTGACACAGTATATTAACCCCTTGTGTGCAGTCACACTTTATTTTTATATAATCTCTATTTGGTGAATTGTATATTTAGTTACATATTCTGTTATACATATATTTGTTTAAGGTTAGGTTATCACACCTGGTAGCCTATTTCTGCGAATTTCAATTTTATTATATTCGGTTAGGCTATTCAACGCTGGTAGCCTATTATTGCGTATTTCAATTTAAAAAAAAAACTTTTGGTTAGGCTATCGCCCCTGGAAGCCTAATTCTGCGTATCTCAACATTTTTGTTTTCGGTTAGGCTATCACCCCTGATATCCTATTTCTGCGTATTTCAGCATATTTGTTTTCGGTTGAAGTGATTGAAGTGTTTTTAAAGTGAGTGAAGTGTTGTAAAGTGAGTGAATTGTTTTTTAAGTGAGTGAAGTGATCTGAAGAAAGTGACTGTCACCATGCCTCGCGCTTGTGCGAACTGCGCCGGTAGGTTTGGTGAGTCCATGTTTGCTACTATCGATCTTCAAGTCTGGCCGGCTCTGCCAGCAACGAGAGAATTTTACAGTGAAATTAGATGAAGCCTACAACAAGATCAACGTCCTCAACATGAAGCTGGAATCACTCCAAGAGTTTGTAACACTCAAAGTTGGAGTGCCACAAACTTCAATTGTCACCGCAACTCCAGCAGCCACCAACGCCCCAACGTCAACTGCCAACAATTCAACGCCTACAGTAGCCATTTCAGCTGATGTTTCCGATACTCAAGATACAAATAGCGACTCTCTTCCCCCTCAAGACAACTTCCGTGTCGTGAGGAACAACGTTTGCCCCAAGACCAGGAAACACATACCCATTACCGAGTGTCAAAACCGTTTCCAGATATTCGCAGACTCAGATGACGAAGAGGAAATAGAAGAAGTCCGGCTCGTGGGAGACTCGATGATACGTGGTCAGCTCACAGAGTTTTGCGCCAGGGCACCTAAGACCAGGAAGCGTTTTTGTATCCCTGGTGGTGGTGTGGATGACGTAGTTGCAGCAGTTGACGAAGTATCAAAGCTTCTCCCTGCAAATACAATGTACGTCATCCACCATGGGTCCAACGATATACTGCGAACCCGGTCGGTAGATTTGCTTTTAAAGTACCAGCAGCTGATCAAGTCGTTTAAGGAGAAGTCATCAAGGATCATCGTCTCAGGAATCGTCCCCCGGCTCGGTGTAGAGAGCCGATTTTACAACATAGCCACCAGCACAAATCGTTGTCTAGCAAACCTCTGCAGGAAGGAGAACGTGGGATTCGTCGACACCTGGGACAATTTCTACTACGATGACTATTTGTTTTCGGATGATGGAGTTCATCTGAACCAGGTGGGAGCAGCGCGTTTTGGGCGTCTTCTCAACGATGCGGTGAAGGATTTTCGGAGAAGAAATCGACTCAGCACAGGACAACCAGGAAGGAGGACCGAAGACAGCGAGGACGGCAATCTACAAAGGAATTAAATACTAATCCGTCAAGAACCGCGAATTTGGATAAAGCTCCACCAACACGACCCAAATTCAAAACCGTCAGGGATAACGACCGAGGACCGAGGACAGCCATGAATGTAAATGTAGATCCGACCAGAACCAAAAATTCGATGAAAGAACGATCTGCGAGTTCTAAAACCGCAACTTTAAAGGTTTTCTATGCAAACGCTCGTAGCATACGCAATAAATTTTCAGATTTAGAGGAACTAGTGTTTACAGAAAATTATGATGTGATTGGCATAACAGAATCTTGGCTCAATACACAAGATAGAGACTTTTTAGCAGAGTATTCACTTCCCGGTTATGTAATGTTTGAGAACAGCCGAATAAATAAAATGGAGGTGGCGTTTTATTTTATATCAAAGAAAGTCTTAACCCGACCCTCGTGTCAAAACCTCAAATTGTGAACGTCGACACATCTTTTGTGCTAATAAAGAATAATAAAGGTACAAAAATAATACTTGCGTTAATATAC
The DNA here is from genome assembly GCA_032716605.1 of Paralithodes platypus. Taxonomy (NCBI): domain Eukaryota; kingdom Metazoa; phylum Arthropoda; class Malacostraca; order Decapoda; family Lithodidae; genus Paralithodes; species Paralithodes platypus. Next base: position 35,087,157 of record CM064509.1, read on the forward strand.
AGACCTCCAGCTCAATCAGTGCAAACTGACCGAGAAATTTACGAACAAATTGCAGATGTAAGTAACTCACAAGATACCGTAATTTTTGGCGACTTTAATTTACCTGTGACCAAGTGGGGCGATACTCTTACTTCACACTCCGGACATGACTTGTATACGAACTTGCAAGAGAGTTCGCTTTATCAATTTGTTCGAATGCCGACCCGTGGTAATAACGTTCTTGACATTGTACTTGCAACAAAAGAAGAATTGATAGAGAATTTGAATGTTGGTGATGAATTCAGTAACAGCGACCATCGTACGATAACTTTCACTTTAAAGTTTACTAGTACGAACCAAATAGTAGCATCGAAAAAGTCCCTAATTTCAAGAAAGCAAACTTCCATAAACTTAGAGCTATGTTTAAAGAAACTGACTGGAGCTTTTTAATTAACAATAACGACATAAATACATCTTGGAAGTTATTCGAAACCACTTACCTAAAAGCAGTGCAAGACTGCATACCATCGAAAATACGGCGTCCAGGCCATAAATAAGCCCAAATGGTGGAATAAAGATATTTCAAAACTGCCTGCTTGCTAAAAAATGTGCTAATGATAGATTAAAATCCTCACAAAATGACGAAGAACGGGTGAAATTTGTAGAGCTACGACGCAAAGCCAAAAAGTTAATTAAGCAAAGTAAAAAGACCTTAGAGTTACATATTGCGAATCAAAGTAAAACAAACCCGAAAGAATTTCTAATAGTTATATCAGAAAGAAAAAAGTAGTTACTTCAACTGTTGGACCGTTAGTCGATGAAAAAGGAGAATACCCAAAGACGAAGTACAAATGAGTAATGCCCTCAATACCTTCTTTGCATCAGTTTTTACAACAGAAGACCTCAGTGATATCCCTACACCATCGCCGATTCAGATTGATAATTCAGATGTTCTAAGCAATATCACCGTTACAGAGAGAGAAGTATTGAATTGTTTAGATAACCTCAAGGTAAATAAAACGCCAGGACCTGATACAATCTCGCCTAGAGTTCTAAAGGAATCTAAGAATGAGCTCTCCAAACCACTGACATTACTATTCAATAAATCCTTGCAGTCTGGAACTATGCCTGATCAGTGGAAGCTAGCCAACGTAACACCGATATTCAAAAAAGGCAGCAAATCCCTACCCAGTAACTATCGTCCAATTAGCTTAACCTCAGTGTATGTAAAATGCTAGAAACGGTCATACGAGACAGACTCGTAAATCACTTGGAGGAAAATAACATACTTAAAGATACTCAACACGGCTTTCGTAAAAAACGTTCCTGTTTAACAAACCTCTTAGACTTCTTCCACGATATCCTCAACCTCTACGATGAGAGTAAAGCTGTAGATATTATATACCTTGATTTTCAAAAGGCCTTTGACAAAGTTCCCCACAAACGTTTACTGCTAAAACTAAAAGCGCATGGAATACAATACGGTGTGTTGAAATGGATAGAAAATTGGCTCAGCAAACAGAAAGCAAAGGGTAGTCATAAACGGTAAGGCATCTAAATGGACCAATGTAAGTAGCGGGGTACCCCAGGGATCGGTACTAGGACCAATTCTCTTTCTAATTTACATCAACGACATAGATGAGGGTCTCACCTGCACAATCTCAAAATTTGCTGACGATACAAAAATTGCAAATAGCGTACTCTCAAAAGAACAAGTTGACGATATGCAACACAATCTAGATAAATTGTCATGTTGGGCCCAAATTTGGCAAATGATTTCAATGCGGATAAATGTAAAGTACTACATGTCGGATACCTAAATGAGAAAGCAAACTATTCGATGAATGGCACTCAGCTTAAGAATGTAAACAGAGAAACTGATCTGGGAGTACAATATCGAGTAACCTAAAACCGAGTCAACAATGTTCAGAAGTTGTTAAGAAGGCAAACAAAATAATTGGCTTTATAGGCAGGTCATTTGAGCATAAATCCAAAGAAGTTATCCTAACCCTTTACAATTCCTTAGTCCGCCCTCTTCTGGAATACTGCTTCAATCCTGGTGCCCTTATTACCAAAAAGATATAAACAAGCTAGAACGAGTTCAACGTAGAGTTACCAAAATGATACCTAGCCTAAAGAACAAACCATACGAAGAGCGTCTTAGAGAATTAAATCTATTTCCTTTAACCCAGCTCAGATTAAGAGGCGACTTAATTCAAGTGTTCAAAATCATCAAAAGGCATCGACAATATGAACTGTAGTAAGTACTTCACTATCGACCAATCTAATTACACTCGGGGAAACGGTTGCAAAATTATTGGTAAATCTTTTAAACTCGCCCGAATCTAAGAATTTCTTCTTCAATCGAGTTGTCAACTTGTGGAATGGGCTTCCCCGAGACGTTATAGACTGCAGCACCGTTGATTCATTTAAATTCCGCCTAGACAAATATCTCGCATCAAACCCGCGACTGACTGCGTTTGTAAATGAATAACTTTATCCTCCCCTCAGTTACTAACCCATATGTCCCCTACTAACTTCCTAGTCCTGCCACGTTAGTGGCAGGGCAGTAGTTCCCTTTCCAATGTTCCCTTACCCACTCTAAACCACTGTTTGGACACTTGATCCTCAGTGTTTTGGAGGACAAGCAACCTAGAAGGGTCACTAGATCTGTTGTTGCTTGATTTCCTTTGTACTCCTTTGTACTCCTTTGTACTCCTTTGTACTCCTTTGTACATGCTCCAGTGTGTTCCATCTCCTTCCATCATTGGTACTACTTCTTCCCTTACTATCTGCCAACCTATATTTTTATCACCAGGCACTAGCCATTCGTACCCTCTACCCATCTGCAACACCTCACCCGACTCCACTCTCCTTCTTCCCGAGACGTTATAAGACTGCAGCAAACCGGTTGATATTCATTTAAACTTCGCCTAGACAATATATCTCGCATCACACCCGCGACTGACTGCGTTTGTTTTGTAAATAATAAACTTTTTTAACTTTTATTTGATCCCACTCCCTCCCCCAACCCTCAGTTATTAACACCATCTGTCCCCTACTGGACCCCTCCTAATCCTCCCCACGGCACATTTAGCTTTCCGAGGGCAGTAGTTTTTCCCTTTCCATGATTATCCCTTACCCACTCTAAACCACTGTTTGGACACTTGATCCTCAGAGTTTTGGAGGACTAGCAGCCTAGAAGGGTCACTAGATCTGTTGTTGCTTGATTTCCTTTGTACTCCCCCCCCCCCCTCCCCTCCCTCAAGCCTACACACACACACACACACATTTTCTGGCTGCTCACTCTACAGTATGCTTCAGTGACATCCTAGTACACCTTGCCTCACTGCCCCCATCGCCTCCCTTCCCACACGTACACAACCATTCGTCAAGCATCCCTACCTACCCTATTGCCCCGCCCCCCCCCCCCCCCCTCCCCCCCCGTTGCTGCTCTCCATCCATGCTTCCGTGTGCCCTTCCTTCTCCTTGCTTATTGGCTTTCATCTCTTTCGTCCTCTCAGTATCTGCATAGAACTTATTTTTGCCACCCCCCCCCCGCCTTCACCAGCCCGCCACCTCTTCCCCCCCCCCCCCCCCCCTCTCTCATCTCCTCTCTCTTCTTCATCATCTCCTCTCTCTCTCCCTCGTCCCTCTCTCTCTCCTCTCTCTCTCTCTCAACTTCTCTCCTCTCTCCATCTCGTCTCTCTCTCTCTCTCCTCTCTACGCTACAGACAGACCTCGTAATCACTTAGAGGAAAATAACATACTTAAATATAACTCCAACAACTGCTTTGTCGTAAAAAACGTTCCTGTTTAACAAACCTCTTAGACTTCTTCCACTATATCCTCAACCGCTACGATGAGAGTAAAGCTGTAGATTATTATATACCTTGATTTTCAAAAGGCCTTTGACAAAGCTTCCCCCCAAACGTTTACTGCTAAAACTAAAAGCGCATGGAATACAAGACTGTGTGTTGAAAAGGATAGAAAATTGGCCTCAGCGCCAGAAAGCAAAGAGTAGTCATAAACGGTAAGGCAATCTAAATGGACCAATGGTAAGTAGCGGTGTACCCCAGGGATCGTGTACTAGGACCAATTATCTTTCTAATTTAACATCAACGACAGAGATGATGGCCTCACCGGTTAACAATCTCAAAATTTGCTGACGATTACCAAGAATTGCAAATAGCGTACTCTCAAAAGAACCCAGTTGACGATATGCCAACACAATCTAGATAAATTGTCATGTTGGGCCCAAATTTGGCAAATGAGTTTCAATGCGGATAAATGTAAAGTACTTACATATCGGATAACCTACATGTAGAAAGCAAACCTATTCGATGAATGGCACTCAGCTCTAAGAATGTAAACAGAGAAACCGATCTGGGAGTAACAATAATACGAGTAACCTAAAACCGAGTCAACAATGTTCAGAAGTTGTTAAGAAGGCCACACAAAATAATTGGTCTTTATAGGCAGGTCATTTGATCATAAAATCCAAAGAAGTTATCCTAAACCCTTCTAATTCCTTAGTCCGCCCCGCTTCTGGAATACTGCGTTTCAGTCCTGGTGCCCTTATGTAACCACCCAAACGATATAAACAAGCTAGAACGAGTTCACCGTAGAGTTACCCAAATGATACTTATCCTAAAGAACAAACCATACGCAGAGCTCCTTAGAGAATTAAATCTATTTCCCTTTAACCCCAGCGCAGATTAAGAGGTGACTTAATTCAAGTGTTAAAAATCATCAAAGGCCTCGACAATAGGAACTGTAGTAAGTACTTCACTATCGACCAATCTAATTACACCGCGGGGAAACGGTTGCAAAATTATTGGTAAATCTTTTAACTCACACAAATCTAAGAATTTCTTCTTCAATCGAGTTGTCAACTTGTGGAATGGGCTTCCCCCCAAACGTTATAGACTGCATCACCGTTGATTCATTTAAACTCCGCCTAGACAAATATCTCGCTTCAAACCCGCGACTGACTGCGTTTGTAAATGAATACACTTTATTTTATCCCCCCCTCAGTTACTAAACCCATCTGTCCCCCCTACTAAACTTCCTAATCCTGCCACGGACATTAGTTCCAGGGCAGTAATTCCCTTTCCAATGTTCCCTTACCCACTCTAAACCACTGTTTGGACACTTGAATTCCTCAGTGTTTTGGGAGGACAGCAACCTAGAAGGGTCACTAGATCTGTTGTTGC
>CM064509.1:35092451-35120676 GCA_032716605.1 Paralithodes platypus
AACAGTATACTTTGGTTGTCATAAGGCGATTCTATTCGGCTTAGGAAGAATCTATGGGAGTCGGGGGTATAACTGAGTTCGATTTAATCTCCTACATTCCTATAGGTCCTATCTAATCGTCATTAAGGGGAGTGACCTGCTTGTTTATCTTCTGTTCTCTCTTTCTCTGGCTTGCATTCATTCGGCCCCATTCAGCCTACTGGTTTAAGACGTTTATGCACATCCAGGTGTCGATTTCTTCCCGGCGAGCGATAGCAAGCCAGCATTGTATGAAGAAGTCCGGCTAAGACGGACAAATTTTTCTATCGAAAAATGTACAAATTTAGCCTGCTGTCAATTTGTGTTTATTTTATATATGCTGGCTCGCTACCGCTCGCCAGGAAAAAATTGACACCTGGATGGGGATAAACGTCTTAAAACAGTAGGCTGAATGGGGCCGAATGGATGCAAGCCAGAGAAAGGGAGAAAAGTAGAGAAAAAAAAAGCAGGTCACCCCCCTTAAATCTTCTAATGCTAGTTAGGAGAAAGTGAAGAAGGAATTAGTGTATGACTGTGTCTTTGTTTGTCCTACACCCTCCTGTCCTCTCTGAAACGTATCTCTACATTTGACACATTTCATAACTCTTATATAATATTACAGATTTTCACTGGTTTGTTCATCCTTCTTAATTAGGAAAATAGCTTTACTTATGCTTCTTCCATTCACCTACATGAGGGGAATGAAGGTTTTTGGTTTGCTCCCTAGTCCACCATCAACGTTCAATACAAATACCCCAATGTCCTCTTTTGGAAAAAAATTGCATAATTTTACGTATAAATATGTCGCGGCCAAAATCTGGGTCCTCCTTAATTACAGACTCGCTACTACTCGCCAGGATATAATCGACATCTAAGTGGCACTAAAGGGACTTAAGGGGGGTGACCTGCTTTTTGTTATTTCTGTCCTTTTCTCTCTTTCTCTGGCTTGTATCCATTCGACCCCATTCAGTCATCTATTTTAAGACTTTTATCCCCATCTAGGTGTCGATTTCTTCCTGGCGAGCGATAGCGAGCCAGCATTATATTAAGAAATCCGGCTTCGCCGGAGAAATATTTCTATCGAAAAATGTACAAATTTAGCCTGCTGTCAAACAAAATTAAAAAATATGCTAGCTCGCTACCGCTCACCAGTAAAAAATTGACACCTGGATGGGGATAAACGTCTTAAAACACTAGGCTGAATGGGGCCAAATGGATACAAGCCAGAGAAAGAGAGAAAAGGACAGAAATAACAAAAAGCAGGTCACCCCCCTTAAGTAACTCATATCCCTTATAATTCTTACCATTTTCAAACCCTTACACACACTAGCTACCTTATGTTTATCGTGTAGGAAGGGTGTTCATTACTCTATAGCGCACGGGGCCAATTAAGTGGGTGTTGGTTTACAAAATGGACTTCTTATCGCCCAGTATTTTCAAGATAAGGTGGCTGTGTTTATATTCCATTCGTCAGGGCTAAAAAATAAACTTCTCTCCACTCAGCCTTATTTCCTTCAGTTTTTCTTTATCATTTCCTTCACTTTCTTTCACTTGCTCAGCTTCTCTCCATTGTACTTACCTATGCTTGTGTGTTAATTATCTTACTTCCGCTTGCTTCCTTTTATCACATTTATCTGTACATTATTTTCATATATAATTCTCTTTATTCCACATTTTTCCTCTTCAGGACATTCGTTCAACTTCTCAACTCTATATATTTCGTTGTATGTTACACTCGAGGATTTTTTTTTTTTTGTACGCTAACGCTCTAAACATTCTGGAAGCGGGTCGAGCTCTAGTGATAATACATTATATACGAATGGTTCACCAGGTTCATTCCGTTCACACACATAAATTCAGCTCACCAGTGTAAAGATTGTTTTTCCCTCGAGTGTACGTTAACTTTATATATACATATTTATTCCACATGCGTCTAATGTATATATCACTGTTCATTCCACTTGTCCCACTTCTCTTCATTCGCTCAACCTCTCACCGCTCTATTTATACCCGTCAGTGTATTCTTTGTATCACTTCCATTTCCAATATCTCACCCCAATTATGTATACATATCATTATGTATACATTATCTACTGTATATACAGTATATCACTATATCTTCCATTTACCTCTATATGTATAACTATTCATTCACCCTTTCCACTTCATTTCATATATTGTATATATATATATATATATACTCTGTGCAACTCTCCAAACCAAGAGTGAAACGTTACTCTCAGACTTTCTTCTATTCAACAGCTGAGCTCTGGAACTCTCTGTCTCCAGACTCATTCTTTTCCCTCTTCCTATGACTTACATTGCTTCAAACTCCGTGTGTCCAGGCATCTTGGCTCGAACGTTCCTTGATTTTGGCCCTGTCACTCTTTCAACTCTGGGGGAGGCACTCGCTACAGGCAGTTCTGCCTTTTGCCTCCCTCACTCACATAGAAAAAAGAAAATATATACAGTATATATACACACAGTATCTCCTTTTCTTCTGCTCTCACATGGAAGGACCATATTACCAGTCTTTCTAAGGCAGCCTCCCAGAAGCTGGGTGTGCTCAACCGCCTCAAGGGGTTCTTTACCCCTGCGCAGCTTCTGGCTCTGTACAGGTCACAATGCATCCTTGTATTGAGTATTGTTCCCATGTGTGGGGAGGATCCTCTCACACCGCACTCCTAGACAGAGTAGAAAGGAAAGCCTTTCGTATCATTAACTCCCGTCCTCTCACCAACTCTCTACAATCTCTCTCTGTTCGCCGCAATGTTGCATCTCTCTCGCTATTCTATCGCTACTACAATAATCAGTGTTCCTCAGAGCTTTCCCAGTGTATACCACCTCCTCTACTGTACATAGGGTACGTAGTACCCGTCCTGCAACACAATCCCATCCCTACTCTGCAACTCTCCAACCCAAGAGTGAAACGCTATTCTCAGTCTTTCTTCAATTCAACTGCTGAGCTCTGGAACTCTCTCCCAGAATCAGTCTTTCCCTCTTCCTATGACTTAAATTGCTTCAAACTCCGTGTGTCCAGCCATTTTGGCTCGAACGTCCTTTGATTTTGGCCCTGTCAATCTTTCAACTCTGGGGGAGGCACTCGCTACGGGCAGTTCTGCCTTTTGCCTCCCTCACTCACATAGAAAAAAGAAAATATATACAGTATATATACTCACATAGAAAAAAAATATATATACCGGTATATATACAATCCCTTCATATATAACTCAATTCATTCCACGTCTTCCACTTCCATTCCCTCGCTCCACTCCACCTCCCCCCCCCCCTCCACCTGTATCTTGTTACCCCAGCGGCATTACGGGGGTCGTTTCTCTTTTGTTCTAAACTGACGGCAGAAAGCAGATAAACTAACCCGCAACCTGGCCCGGGCTCTCCTTTCTCTCCTGGCTCCCTTATTATGAGCCACGGAGAGAGAGAGAGAGAAAGAGTGAGAGTGCGTGTGTGAGTGAGTGAGTGAGTGAAAGATTGAGTGAGAGTGACAAAGTGAGAGACCATTATGAGAGGTTGAAGATAATAATGTGGAATAATATAACCACAGATATATATATATATATATATATATATATATATATATATATATATATATATATATATATATTATATGAGGGGGAGACATACAACTTCATATGTACACAGATTTGGAGATTTGTACGAGAAATCCCGGCCATCTGCTTGAGACAGGTACAGAAGTATGATAACACTATATTATATTAATCTGGCTAACAACAGACGCAGTTTATCAGTTTAATCAGAACCTATGGAGTAGATATATTTAATGGAGTGGTGTTTTCAAAATTAAAATCCATAATATAATACTTATGTAATACTGTGATGAGGAAAAGGGCAACACACGAGAGTATTTATTCACCACCCACCACTTCCTCCGGTTACACAGGAGCACAATCTTTACGAGGCTGCTTATAAATAAACTACCTAAACTATTATGTAGGAGAAATAGGGAGGGCTAGAAAGGACAGGATATATATTTTTTCCAAGCAGAATGGATAAGCTGACATGGTACTCGACAGGAAAATAACAAAATAGAACTATCTTACTATATATATTCTAACAAAAGAGGTACGTAATGTGGGCATGTCTTGTTATTCATGTGTACACGCAGTCAGTCAGGGATTAAGGGCAAAATATTTGTCTACGTGATTTTTGAAGGTTTCAACAGTCCTGCCGTCAATAATATTGTTAGACAGGCCATTCCATAAGTTTACTACTCGGTTGAAAACAAAAATGTTTGCTTCATGGGAGTGAAACGATTTTACAACCATTCCCTCATGTAATTTGAATAATCGAATGTGAATTATGTGTTTGCGTTCATATTGTTGATACCTTTAATAATCTTTAATACTTGAACTATATCCCCTCGTAGTCTGCGCTTAGTCAAGCTGAACAAAAGTGTAATTCTTCTATGCGTTCTTCATATGGCTTCTTTCCTAGTCTGGGAATCATGTTTGTTATTCTTCGTTGTACTCTTTCAAGTTTTCTCTATATATTTTTATAGTAAGACCAGAATTGAACGTAGTATTCTAGATGAAGTCGAACCAATGAAATATATAAGATGAGAATAACATCTTCGGATATGTATTCGAAAGACCTACCAATGAATCCAATAATAACATCAAAATAAATGGTAAGTCGCGGTAACAATGTGTCTTTGGGATATTGAATGTTCGTTCACCACACAGTAAAGTAAAATGGTAATAATTACATGAACAGTTTTATCAACCATAATGAACATTTTGGTGACTTTGGTCTACTCAGTATTCAGTCCTCTAGTCTCCTTTGTGCAAACAATTAATATACTATCTAACTGAAGAATATTATAAATATTTCTTTTTAGGAATTACGCTAATCGTGTTGTGTTACATAGTTTCAAATTATTATTCAATGCTTTATACTTATAGAGCTTGCGGACATGTACTATTGGGGGTATTAAGTGTTGTCATAGATTCCAGTGGTTTTCGCTCAACAAGTGTTATTGGTATCTTTATAATTACTGGGAAAAGTGCTTATTCCTCAGAGTATTAGTCAGTGTCCGAAACTTTGTGAAATATCTGACAACACTTATTAATCTCGACTGTACTATTTTTGTTTAGGTTATATAATGCCTTCTATAAGGATCTTAGGAAGTGTAATGAGATTGAACCTCATTCATAACAACTCTCAACTCCCTGTCAATTAGCAAAGTACTATAGTTAACCGTGAAGTCTAAATAAATAGTACTTCTATTGTCTATCTATATTATTCGATAGCCATTTCAAGCATTAGGGGAGAGAGAGAGAGAGAGAGAGAGAGAGAGAGAGAGAGAGAGAGAGAGAGAGAGAGAGAGAGAGAGAGAGAGAGAGAGAGAAGGAAGAAGAGAGAGAGAGAGAGAGAGAGAGGAAGAAGAGAGAGGGAGAGAGAGAGAGAGAGAGAGAGAGAGAGAGAGAGAGAGAGAGAGAGAGAGAGAGAGAGAGAGATGGGAGTTGGCGACTTTATAACTTTTGCCTCCTCTTGCATTACCTAGGCCGGTCCCTCAACTCCCTCATTAGGTCTCATGTAATATTCTGCTACTCTCTCTTACTACTTGCTAAAACTCTAAGTAATCTCTCTCTCTCTCTCTCTCTCTCTCTCTCTCTCTCTCTCTCTCTCTCTCTCTCATATTACCTTGAGCTCACAGTCTTGTATTATTCTAGACATTTCTTATACCATACTACAGTTGCCTCTTGCATAATTCATATTCTATCTATCTATATATATATATATATATATATATATATATATATATATATATATATATATATATATATATATAAACATGCTTTGATATATTTGTATTGTTCGTGTTCTCCAAGATGCAATTGTCTGGTTTAGATTACCTGTTATATAAACGTGTCAAGTATTTTTGCCTATTCAATATTTGTTTTTTCTTTAAGTAATGACTATTTTACAAACATATAATATTATTTTATGCCCGTATACATATCAAGTCACAACATTGTTTTCTAGCATATCCCATTGAATAGAAAACCTGATTGTATTTTGCTGAAAACCCATATTATACAATTAAATATATTATTACATACTATTTTGCTGTCCGACTGACATAATTGCTTTTCAAGTCTTCCCTAGAGTTCAGTATAGTTAAAGTTAAGGGGAGCCAGTTGGTTATTGAGTCCCCTTTCTCCCTCGTGTTAAGCCTCATTTGTTTTGAGATTATAAGACGTTCGGCCCATTAGTTTGGTGATTTTAAGACCTTTCGTCCCATTTCGTTATAAATTGTAAGACCTATCGTGCCATTTAGGTGTCGATTTATTCCTGGCGAGCGATAGCGAGCCTGTATTTGTAAGAGGAACTGGCCTTCGGCCGGGATTTTTTTTTACCGAAAAATGTACAAGTTTATCTTGAGGGGGGGTCTAGTTTTTCTAAGTTTGAGGGATGTCTAACGAGGAAACTAAGAATTTATGAATGAATGAATTTATAGGGCAAAAAAACAGTCAGTGTCCCCTTAAATGTAGAATATATTGCACGGGGAGGCTATCGTTTCGGAAATTAAGCTGGTTTGGAGTAAGTGCAGCAAAGAGAATATCCCCGTGAACACTGCAGAAAATCCCCGGGCCCAGGGATAATAAATACAGGTACATTGATATAGCCAGAAGCTCTCCTACGCTGTTATGAGAGCCTTGGGCGGGCTAGGTATCGCACTTCACGGAGGGATAGGATTAGAATAACAAACACTTTAAACATAGAATTAAAACAAACATAAATCATTAAATAAATTATAAATAAAATAAATATAGAAAATAAATAGATGAATGAATGAATAAGTAAATAAAAGAATGTCTGAAGAACTCAAAACTAATGGGGCTAAACATGAGGCACAAGGGAGTTCAGAACAATACACTTAAAAGCCAATTTCTGAAGCATCTAGCCCATAATATAGCATTGTATAGTTTAGTTTGCGTTCGATACTGCTTCAAATGGGTGCGTCACGATTTATGGTCTTAACGCCTTACGAGCGGGCCCGTCAGTAACTTCTACTACCCGCCAAGCGGGTGGTTTTACCCTAAACGACCTTGTTTCCGTGCTCTTTTTTATGCATAAACAAGAGCCAGAGCGTAATACAATTATGTATCCCTGAAAGGCCGATAATTGAACTTTCCAATGACACCAGAACCATCCTTCTACGACCACGCGTTCTCTTGCAACGATCGTGCAAGACGAGTGCAAAATCCCTAAAATACGCTAATTTCCTTACATAATTCCCTGTGTAGCGAGGCAGTGAGTGTGGGTGTGTGTGGAGGCGGGCCCAGTGCTGGTGCGGGAACCGTGCCGAGCGGTCAGAGCCGACCTACGCTCCTCCCACCGCGCGTCTCTCTCTCAGAGCCAAATATTGCCCAAAATTGCACACCGCTTTAAGTCGGTCCCCACCACATAGTCCATGGTTCTCTACCCCGACTTAAGTTCACCCCCGCCAGACAAGGGTTAAGGGGGGTCACCTGCTTTTTGTCTCTTTCTCTCCTTTTCTCTCTTTCTCTGGCTTGTATCCATTCGGCCCCATTCAGCCAACTGTTTTAAGACATTTATCCCCATCCAGGTGTCAATTTCTTCCTGGCGAGCGATAGCGAGCCAGTATTGTATGGAGAAATCCAGCTTCGCCGGAGACATTTTTCTATCGAAAATTGTACAAATTTTGCTTGCTGTCAAAACAAAAATTTACTGTATATATGCTGGCTCGCTACCGCTCTCTAGGCAAATATTGACACTTGTATGGGGGTAAACATCTTAAAACAGTAGGCTGAATGGGGCCGAATGGATACAGGCCAAAGAGAGAGGGAGAGAAAGAGAAAACAAAGCGAGGTGGGCCCCCTTAACTGTTCTCTCGGATGCCATGGCCCACTCATAACCATTCGTGGACCCCTTTATTGTCTCCTTTAGGCAATTATATCTACCTGGATTGATTTTTGGATAGAACTGGCTTCTCAATAATTATGTATGTATAGTTTGTAGTTTATGTACAGAAAGTATATTTTCATAAATTCGTTTCCAGAGATATACTTCCATTTTTAGAAATAGGTGAAGGCCACGTATGTCTATCTATGGGTGGGTTAGAGACTATGGCATCCGAGTGTACAGTCGCGCTAATAAGGCATGTCCCAGCTGTCATTACGTTTGGCTCGCTCTGTGCTGTATTAATGTCTGTCAGATGTTGAATAGGGTGGGTAAGTGTAGGACCGTGTTTGTATATTTCACTCGATATGAAGAAATGCAGCTTAGATATTGCTGATACCAATTATTGATCAAAACATACTTGGTGCCGAGACATCACTTATTAGCGCGACTGTACCTTTGAAATGGGTTATCGATGTCTCTCCGTTGCCGATAGTCACCGGGGAAAAAAATAAAAACATACAAAAAAAAAAAAAAAAAAATCAAATATTCCCCCTTTGTCTGGATCTGGGCCCGATCCCAACAAAGCACACCGTAATACTGTTGATCCATTTAAGGGGACAGTGGCTGGTTTTTGGGGTCTATTTATTCGGATATTCGTATATTTTTTAGTTTCCTCGCTAGACCTCCATCAAGCTTAAAAAACACCCCCGAGAACCCTCATTAAGATAAATTTGTACATTTTTCGGTAGAAAAATGTCCCGGCCAAAGGCCGATTCCTCTTAAAATTACAGGCTCGCTACCGCTCGCCAGGAAAAAAGAAACACCTAAATGGCACGAAAGGTATTAAAATTGACAACGAAATGGGGTGAAAGATGTTAAAATCGTCAAACTAATAGGCCGAACGCCATAAAATCTCTAAACTAATGGGACTAAACACGAGGGAGAAAGTGGTCCAGAAAACCGGCCCATCTCCCCTTAAGGCCCGGATCACTCCACAGGGATCATGCGGTCTGTTGAGCCCGCTTTTAACCCCATTTGGGCCGAGGGGGTTCTTTTTGGAGCCCCCCTCTCCCCCCCCCTCCCCCTCCCCTGTTTTGCTTTCTTAGTTTGGAAATTTTAAGACGTTTTGTACCATTAGTACGACGATAATATGAAGATTCACCCCATTCAGGTGTCGCTGGTACAAAAAGAGTTAATAAATGTGTCTGTCTATCTATCTATCTATCTATCTATCTTTCTATCTATCTCTACATCCCCCCTTTCTTACTCCATCACACACTCGTATTGGCGTGAACTAAAATAAATCAACCCTTCTTTATCTCCCACCGAGAATACTCCCCCCCCCCTCTCTCTCTCTCTCTCTCTCTCTCTCTCTCTCTCTCTCTCTTCCTCCCCCCCCCTCTCTCTCTCTCTCTCTCTCTCTCTCTCCTTCTCTCCCCCCCCTCCTCTCCTCTCTCCTCCATCCTGTGACCTCCCCCCCTCCTCTCATCTCTCTCTACTCAATCTCCGGCTCCTCGTCTCTCTCTCTCTCGCCCTCTCTCCTCCCCCCCCCCCCCTCTCTCTCCTCTCCCCCCCCTCTCCCTCTCTCCCCCCTCTCTCTCTCTCCCCCTCTCTCTCTCTCTCTCTCTCTCTCTCTCTCTCTCTCTCTCTCTCTCTCACAGTACATATTTTTTTTCACGCGTTGTTTCTTACCGTTTTACAGTTTCACGTTTGCATTATATTTCTGCGAGCTATTTACTCAGATGTCATGCAAGTGGTTATTGTTTAGGGTCTACTACTAATTACAACACACACGAGCCACAATATAAACCTATATATATAATTATATAACCCGTTTCTTTCGCTTATTATCTTATCCCCTTCCTTTAAGGGACCCCACTTCGCTTTCTCTCCCTTTCTCTTTGGCTTGCATCCATTCGGCCCCATTCAGCCTACTATTTTAAGACGTTTACCCCCATCCAGGTGTCAATATATTCCTGGCGAGCGGTAGCGAGCCAGTATATATATATATTTGTTTACAGCAAGATAAATTTGTACATTTTTCGATAGGAAAATGTCTCCGGCGAAGCCGGATTTCTCCATACAATGCTGGCTCGCTCTCGCTCGCCAGGAAAAAATAGACACCTGGATGGGGATAAACGTCTTAAAACAGGTGGCTGAATGGGGCCAAATGGATACAAGTCAGAGAAAGAAAGATAAACAAAAACAGATGACCCCCCTTAACCCTCCTATTCATCAGTTGGCCCATCTCCCTGGTCACTGTCTCTCTTCCACTGACCCCATATATCCAGGTCCTCCTTGTCACCTGCATGTGTGTCTTGTTCATCCTGTCGTCCATCTCACCTTCCCCTCCCCCCCTTTCCCCCCACCTCCCTGTCCCCTAGTATCTGGTTCTGTCCCCACTCCTCTGGTCTCTATCCTACCTCCCTGTCCCCTAGTCTTTGGTTCTGTCCCCACTCCCCTGTTCTCTACCCTACCTCCCTGTCCCCTAGTCGTTGGTTCTGTCCCCACTCCCCTGTTCTCTACCCTACCTCCCTGTCCCATTGTCTTTGGTTCTGCTCCCACTCCCCTGTTCTCTACCCTACCTCCCTGTCCCCTAGTCTTTGGTTCTGTCCCCACTCCCCTACCTCCCTGTCCCCTAGTCGTTGGTTCTGTCCCCACTCCCCTGTTCTCTACCCTACCTCCCTGTCCCATTGTCTTTGGTTCTGCTCCCACTCCCCTGTTCTCTACCCTACCTCCCTGTCCCCTAGTCTTTGGTTCTGTCCCCACTCCCCTACCTCCCTGTCCCCTAGTCGTTGGTTCTGTCCCCACTCCCCTGTTCTCTACCCTACCTCCCTGTCCCCTAGTCTTTGGTTCTGTCCCCACTCCCCTACCTCCCTGTCCCCTAGTCGTTGGTTCTGTCCCCACTCCCCTGTTCTCTACCCTACCTCCCTGTCCCCTAGTCTTTGGTTCTGCTCCCACTCCCCTGTTCTCTACCCTACCTCCCTGTCCCCTAGTCTTTGGTTCTGCTCCCACTCCCCTGTTCTCTACCCTACCTCCCTGTCCCCTAGTCTTTGGTTCTGCTCCCACTCCAGTGTTCTCTACCCTACCTCCCTGTTCCCTAGTCTCTGATTATCTCCCCCACTCCCCATTTCCCGGTCTCTAAGTGTACCCCCTACTGTCCTATTCCCTACTTCTCTGCCTCCAGGGTTTAATTCTGTCCCCCACTCCCCTATACCCCACCTACCTCCCAGTCTCTAGGTTTAGCCCCCACTTTGCTATCCTCCACCTCCTTGTTCCTAGTCTCTGATTCTGTCCCTCACTTCCCATATCCTCCACCTCCCTGTTCCCTAGCCTACCTCCCTGTCTCTTACTATCTTGTTTATACTCTTAATATTTATTTCGCTTACTTTTCCAACCTCTCATCTCTCTGTCTCCGATTGTATTTCTGTCGACCCATTTATCTTGCCCTCAACTCTCAATTTCCCCTGCCTTTCTCGGTTATCCTGCCTCCTATCCCCTCCCTCCTTTCCCCTTTTCCCTCTTTCTCTCATTTCTTTCCCCCACCCCCACTTGGTTCGTAACTTCCTCTTTCCCCTTCTTGTTCTTTCTATCCCGCTACCCCCACCCCTGTTTCCTCTGTCTCCTATCCTTCCATTTCCTCTCCCCCTGACTATGTTACCCTGTTATCCTACCTTCCCCCACCCCTTATCACCCCCCAGTTTCCTGCGTCCCCTATCACTCCACATCCCTTCCCTCCGCCTCTGTTACTCTGCCATCTCCCCCTCCCCCCCCCCGCCCGCGTTTCCTCTTCCCCCTAGCCCCCCCCCCCCTCCCCCCCTGCCTTTCCCGCGGGACTGATACATCAACACGGACCCTCAGCGCGAAATTATTTAATGTGGGAAACTGGTCAGGAGGTTTTGTGGGGCACCTCACATTGTTCCGGCCCGTGGGGGGAGGGGGAGCGGAGGAACGAACAGGGGGGGGGGGGGGGGCTAGAGCAACAGTGAGGTAGGCTTTTTATGTAGAGAGAGGGTGAGTACGGGCCAGGTTGAGGGTGAGGGTGAGATAGAGTAACAGTGAGGTAGACTTTGTATATAGAGAGAGGGTGACTAAGTTGAGGGTGAGACAGGGTGAGATAGAAGAACTGTGAGGTAGACTTTTCCTACAGAGAGAGACGGTGAGCATTGGGTAGGATGTGACAAAACAACGGTGAATATCAAGTATATACACCAACAGAGAGAGGGTTAGGGTTATAAAGATAGAGCAACGGCGAAGTACAAACTATGTGCAACTTGAGAGAGAGAGAGAGCAATAGTGAGGGTGGAAATATATACAGCAGATAGTGAGGGCGAGGTAGAGTTGAGGGTGGAACAGGGTGTGCTATATGGGGGGACATGGTGAGGGTAAAACAGGGTGTAGTATGAGGGTGAACATGGTGAGGGTGAAGCAAGGTAATACATATGTTGCATCTACCGTTCCCCAAATACTCCTCCAGAGCAAAGTCTTTTTGATTCTCTGTCCTCACAACTCAGTGTCCTCAACTTAAATGCTTCTTCTGAAATCACTGTGTTGGGTGATTTTAATGTCCATAATGTTGAATGGCTCACTCATTCAGCCAGGACTGATGATGCTGGTCTTGAATGTGAGCTATTTGCAGACTCATTTAATCTCACTCAACTAGTCAACCAACCCACCCGTGTACCAGATAATCCTAATCATAATTCCCACCTACTGGACTTATTTTTAACAACTAATTCAGAAAATTATGATGTTACAGTGAGGTCCCCGCTTGGATCTTCTGATCACTGTCTGATACAGGCCACCTGTCTATCACCTACCACACCTTCCCACTCTGAACCTGTTTTGGTGACTAAATGGCATTACGATAGGGCAGACTGGGAGGGTCTTCAGGGTTTCTTTATTGATATTCCCTGGACCTCTTTCTTTTCTAATGATGCACACTCCACCTTGAGCCACATACAAGATTTTGTAAAAATTGGAATGGAAACTTTTATTCCTCATCAAAAGTACAGTAAAAGATCTAATTCACCTAAATGGTTTGACCATAATTGTGCTAGAGTAACTGAACAAAAAGCAATAGCCTACAATGCATACACAAGATCAAAAACTCATGAAGCCTTTAATTACTTTAGAAACATCAGAAATCATGCCAAAACTGTATTAACCTAACTAAATCAAACTTTCTCCTCCACAAGCAGGCAAATAAACTTCTAAATAATCCAAATGATAACAAAATATTTTGGTCTACTCTTAACTCATTTAAATCCAACTTCACTACTGCTTCATTCATTCCACCATTAAAATCTCCGACTGGCAATCTTGTAAGTGACCCACGAGGTAAAGCTAACCTTCTTGCGGATATTTTCTCCACCAACTCAACCTTAGATGAAATAAATCAAGATGTCCCTGTACTTAATTTTAATTCGCCTGAAATTCCCTCACTGAAGATCCACACCAGACATGTCAAAACTATTTTGCAGAATCTCTCAGTAGATAAGGCTCCTGGTCCAGATGAAATTCCTCCAATAGTACTTAAGAATTGCTCCTTGGTGCTTGCTCCTGTATTGGCAAATTTTTTCCGTCTGTGTACTCATACCTCATGCTTCCCAGTACCCTGGAAAGAAGCAAACATCCATCCAGTTCCTAAAAAAGGTGCCTCTTCAGATCCATCAAACTACAGACCAATAGCTATAACTTTCACTCTTGGTAAAGTCTTTGAAATGATATTAAATAATCACATAATTAAGCATCTTGAGAATAATAAATTAATCAGTGATAGGCAATATGGTTTTAGACGATGTCGATCAAACTGCAGACATGCTTTGCCTTCTTACGCATCAAATCAACCAAGCTACAGACCAACATGGTGAAACACATACAATAGCACTGGATATATCAAAGGTATTTGATAGAGTCTGGTATCAATCCTTATTGTCGAAGATGTCACACTACGGCCTTGCATCATTAGTTCCACTAATTTCTTCTTATCTTCATAACAGAAAAAATACGTGTAATGGTAGATGGCCTTTATTCTCAATTTCACTCAATAAATGCTGGTGTTCCCCAGGGATCAGTTTTGGCCCCAATTCTGTTCCTCATTCATATCAATGATCTCATATCTACCACTCATAATCCAATACATTCCTACGCAGATGACTCAACACTCCACAGTTCCTTCACATTTACCAATTCTTTCACCCAACCCGATCTTATAAATTCAAAAATAAACACTCCAATTTCTCTGAACCAGGACCTTTCTAGAATTAATGGATGGGGACAAAAGAATCTAGTTTCCTTTAATGCACAGAAAACCAAATACATTCAATTTTCTAACCGACAGAATCTCACTGACTCCCATATATTTTTTAATGATGTAAATATTCCCACTTCCCCTAGTATTGACATTCTCGGTGTAACATTAACTACTAACTTGAGCTGGACACATTATGTTAGAAGCATTGCTAAGAATGCCTCTAAAAAATGGGACTCCTGTACAGAGTTCGAGAATTCTTCACTGACGAGCAGTGGCCGTGATATATAAAAGTCATGTGCGTTCTCAGATGGATTACTGTTCACCTCTGTGGGGTGGAAGTGGAGTGGTTGCATTGAGGCAGTTGGACAAAATTCAAAATAAAGCTATTAGATTAATCAATAACCCTGCAATCACACAGGACCTTCCTACATTATCCATACGAAGAAACGTTGCATCCCTTGCATTATTCTACAGATATTTTCACAGCAATTGTTCCGAGGAACTTGCTTCAATTGTGCCGCCTCTCCACATCTTTCCGCGTAGAACTAGGGCAGCTGAGAGCGCCCATGAATTTACACTTTCTCCTCCACAATGCAGAACTTCTGCTTATCAGAATTCATTTATCCCCAGAGCTACTACTCTTTGGAATTCACTTCCCTGGAATTGCTTTCCACAAACTTACAATCTGCAAATGTTTAAATCCAGTTGTTACAAACATTTTATGAATGGAGGATGCCTTTAGGCACATGGACCTTTTTGTTTTATCTGTGTTTTTCCTTCCTCCGTTCATTGTCTCTTTAAAAAAAATAAAAAAAAATAAATAAAAAATAATACACAATATTGAGGCAAACATTATGTGAAGCAGGGATATAGGCCAAATTAGAAAGAATCTCTAGCCACCAGATGGGTAACAACCATCTCAGTGAACCATGTCATTCAACAGGACCTTCCAGCGTCTAAAGATAGCTAGAATAATAATAAAAAAGAAAAAAAAATCATTGTGCGGAAAGAGTTACTCATCTATTCATTGTTTATGCATTTAGCCGCGACCTGGAATCGAACCCTCGATCTTAGGGGTAAGAGCCAGGCCTCTTACCAACCAATTGATAAGTAAGATGCCTGGCTCTTTGCCCTATGGTCTTGGGTTTGATTCCCGGTCGCGGCTAAAAATATTTGTGTGAATTAAGTGTATTTGTGAGCTTCTAAACATACATTCATTACACTCATTATATTCCTTTTGATTGTGTATATATGATAAATGCGACTTCACCAAACCAAACATAGGTAACATCAATTATATCTTAGTTTGTTCTAAATTCGACCCTAGGCTGACTGGACTATTGCAGTGTTATTTAGGGCCAGCCGAGTTCACGCAGATTTTTCATGAAGGGCCGCGAAGTGACACCATCCTGTTTCTCAAATTTGACACCTGACCTTCTACATACAGTATATATATCCCAAAGACATACATCATCCACAGTCCCTTGCCAGATATATCACTGTAAGCGTGTTTAACCCTTTGAGTACCTGCGATGTGTTATATTATATTCTATCTTATGTTTAGACGATATTATGCAGCTTAGGAAGGATCTGTGGTAGATAAAAGGGTTGGTTGAGATAGGTTGAAGCCATATTATTGCCTGAGGTTCTTCCTAAGCTGTATAAGATCGTCTAATAGTTGCCAGAATATGATTAAAAGGACGTCCCTGGTACTGCACGGGTTAACCATTTTAGGTACATTGCTGTTTTGTATTACTTATTTGTATTTTTCCAGTACTTTCTATCCAACACTAGAAGATTTTGTATTACTCAAAAATGCTGATCATGGCCAACGACTTAAATAATTACTAACATTAAAACCACATTCCGATAACGACCTCTTTTATGTTCTGTTTATCTAACGCCAGACTATTATTCTTAGCTAAGGTGGGATCTTTCTTAGACAGGGGTTTATAAAATACACACTCCATTTTACACGATCGTACTTCCAGGCAGTTTTCTCAGCAACTTTTGTCTTGAAGCTTCTGAATTAATGTTTATCTGGTTTCGTCCATCATTAACAATCTACCTTAAATTTATAACTTGCTGTCATTAGTTATAGCTAATAGTAAATACTATTGCCAAGACTTTGAAGCGTTGTTAACTATAAAGAGTTTGTCAGTTATATGAATTAATGACCAAGTCGATACATAATTATCCATCAAATATTGACAAGTATGCTGCTAAGGGATTACATAATTTATGTTCGCACACACACACACACACACACACGCACACGCACACGCACACGCACATACACACACACACACACATATATCTATATATATTTATCTATCTATATATATATATATATATATATATATATATATATATATATATATACTGTATATATATATATATTATATATTATATATATATATTTATATATAATATATATATATATATATATATATATATATATATATATATATATATATATATATATATATATATATATATATATATACTGTTTCCTATTAACCCAACATGAAAAGGAAATGCTGCCAGTTAATTCCCCGACTGAAAATTGCCGATAAAGGGTCTGGTAATTCGCAAACATTAAAGTAAAACATGATTGGTGCAGCTAATGTTGGAGGAAAGAGATAATATTTTCTTAAATATTGTTTGTATATAAGCAATGTCACCATTTAGTGAAATTAATATCAAAGATTGTAGTGAGGGTTCTAGTATTTATCTACAAAAAGCAGAGACTCGATGCTTGTCACAATTCATTGAAGTATATGTAATATATTATGTTAAAACCAGTATCGAGGTCAAACGTAAAAGGCAAAGTAAAAATCATACAAAATATATCACTAGACTCTTGTGGAACATTTCATAGTAAAATATAATGTGCTTGATATCTGGAAAGGTAGGATTTCTTAATGAATAGTTTGGTCCGATATTTATCAGTTTTAGGCTATGAAATACAGGCTACAACTACTATGCAAATGACAAAAGATATATATTTCCCATATATCGGGAGCCATTAATATCTCTCCTAGTTGAAGGTGGCTGACATCTATGAATTAATTGGACTGGGGATGAATATAAATTGGCCTTTTCATCTTCGGAAATACCGTGTTCCTTTTGCTACATTATTCACACATGTTATGACCACTATATTACTTTGTCAAACAGGGTAGGCAATATATTAGTATGATACATTAATTTTGGAAGGATCATGTGAAAACAAATAAATCACATATATTTTTATTTTTATTTATCGGGAGTATGATAAAAAAAAAATTATCTCCCAACTATGAACATTAAATTACTTGTTAGTTAAGCATAGCAATGAGAACAGTAGAGGACAAAAGGAAGAGAACGCACTAATCATGTTAATATATATATATATATATACTCATATTTGAAAGATAAGTAGACATGCATTTGCTCGCTCACATTCGATCCACAGCAAGTTATAAAAAGAATGTGGTGTACACAGCAGCTGTTAATGTTTTTGTTATTGCCAGCACATATTATGATCATATTATTTGGTTATCACACCGACATTAAGCTCATATATTTATGTTGTTTATTCGCTACACACATATTTTCGGTCCATTGTTCTTAGTATTGATTTGTTACATTCATTGCTAGAAGGGTTGAGTAAGTTAGTGTAGGTTAGGTTATGCTATGTTGACTAATTCCTCTTCTCTGTTTAACTTAACCGCGTCTGTGCCGGCGACGTCTTTCTAATTTTATTCTAGCAATATTTAGACTATCATTTGCAGTTTATGGAGGATGTATGGCCGTGAAAAGGGTTATGTGAGATGGTTCGAAGCCTGTTAGTTGCTGGAGGCTCTTTTTAAACTAAATATAATCGTCTAATAGTATCAATAATATAATACAAAATACGTCACCGGTATAGAAGGGGTGGACCGAGCGAGAAACTGTCTTGTATGTGCCGATATGTCCATTCCTGAGCTGTGGCAAAGTTTGAGTAACGAAATACGATAATAATTGATACAAAAAAGACTATATCGAAAAGAGGATCCCCTTCGTATTTCACCTTTCTTTTTCTTAAATGTCGACAATTTAACTGCAAAAGAGTACACATTTTCCCCTCCTTATAGCGAAGAAACTGTAGGTATGCCGAATAAGGGTGCCCGGGTAGTGACTGGATGCAGCTGGGCTCACACTTGGGTTTGAAAGCTCAGAGAGTCATTCAGTAAACGCTCATAATCATTTCAAGGTGACGTCAGAGAACTGGTCTGTGAATGGAGGGGCTGAGTGACGGCAAACATTTATATTTCTGGAGTGTCATCTTCACTACCATCAGCCTTGAGTGTTCTAATGCAGGGCCGGCCTATCTCCGAAAGGGTCTGTGTCTGTGGTGGGTGTATGTGTTGTGTGTGTGTTTGGATATGTGTGTGTGTTTGGATATGTGTGTGTGTGTAGGTGTGAGCGAATGGGAGGGAGGATTGAAAGTATTTGTATATCACCATTTTCTGGGTATCTTATAGCTCATTGGTTTGGGGCTTACAGCCAAAAGAACTCAAGTTCGATTCCAGCGAAGGACGAGGCAGAGGGGCAGGTCACTCACACCCTGTGCTTCTGGAGTATGTTTACTTTTATGATATCACATCTGGCGAAACCAAATATGGGAATTTGAACAATATACAGTGACCCCTGTGTACCAGGATGGGTAACTACAGACCCTTTATGGGAATCCCGCGGCGTCCAGATAGTATGTCAGGGCGGGTTCAGAGATCTTTGATTGAGGTTATGTTGAAGTTGTGCCTGTGTTGGGGAGTGGAGGGAGTATTAAGGGGAGGTTTTTAGTTTGTTCCCTATATTTCCATCAAGCTTACGATTACACCCTATAGACCCCCTTTCAAGATAAATTTGTAAATTTTCGGTAGAAAAATGACCCGGCCAAAGGCCGGTTCCTTTTACATTACAGGCTCGCTATCGCTCGCCAGGAAAAAATCGACACCTAATTTGCACGAAAGGTCTTAAAATTGACAGAAATGGGGCGAAAGTTCTTAAGATCGTCAAACTAATGGGGCGAAAGTCTTAAAATCTCAAAAGCAATGGGGCTAAACATGAGGGTGAAAGGGGTCCAGAAAAAAATCCTCCAGGTGGAAAGCTGCCCTTAAGTGTTCTGTGTTGTCGGTGGGATGTTGTCGGCTTCAATGTGTAAAGCCGTGAATATGAGCGCCGCGGGAAAGCATAAAGTAAGCCTCCTAACTTTGCCTTCAATTTTAGATTAGTAAGAATGTATGCATGTTGAGAAGGCTATTAATATGCTGTCGGAGTGACAAGTTATAAGTATAGTTTTAATTAAGCAGTATATATAATCAGCTCGCTCGTGCTGGTCAGGTGTAATGTCCATTATCACACTGGCATAATATGTTGACTCACAAACTTTATTACTAACATGACTGAATACATTGGGCCTGTTTTAGAAAGTTGTTTCAAATTATCATGGGCTGGAAGTGGCGTGTCACCCTAAATGCCACATATTTTGTTTGAGTATAATTCTTCTTTTCTACAAATACGTTATTCGTGTAGGCACTGGATTGATTTCGTAACTCAGAAGTATACATTTAATAGAATTGCAACAATATAGAGTTACATTACATACAGATATTCTTGACAGCAGGATGCAATACTGTTCGTATTATATTAAAGTAAAAATTAGCATACACGAAAGCAATGTTTCATTCATCCACCATTTCACCATTAGCCTCTGAATTAATTGGCTTCACCCTCCATAGTTCATACTTTCAACAATATAGCAATTACTTCACAACCTCTTCTTTGATAAAGTCTTTCCATAAATGTTTTGCTATTGCTCAATTATTAAATGTGGGCCTGACTAAGTCCATCCCGAGTAGTTCTTGACATGATCGTTCAACTGCCCTCAGCCATGAGTCACGTGGTCTTACCCTAGTTGTCTTTCACTCGGGGTTGTCACCCACCAAAACCTCCACATGAATAGAGTCATCTCCAGTGAGGGAGGCCACTGCCAATAATCCGAAGCCATCGCTCGTCAACTAGCGCAATATGTCTAAAATAAGTTTCAGTGAGTAGATATTGGTTTGACATATGCTCAATTGCTCATGCCAATGATAACCAGTGATCCTGAATACACTTGGTATATACTAAAGGAGTTGATGCGTCTTTCCAAATCACTATTATGTGTCCATTTCTCACTACTATATAATAAGAACCAAGGTTCTGAAGTCCGTAAATTGGTACTTACGCATAGGTATCGACATATCCATCACCCTTGCCCCTGCACATCATAGTTGTGGTTTCACCTGTGAAATTAACTTAACTATACTGAACTGATATATAAAATAAAGTTTAAATATAGAAAGAAAAACAATCAAGCGTTAAAAGTTCTTCAATGAGCCTACGTCTTATGCTATTTTGTCGCACATGACTGACCGCTAAACACCAATCGATTTTTCCCGCGTGTATCGTGTTAGTGAAAGAAGGCCTCGTGTGTAAGAGTAGCGGGGGTCGAGAGAGGCAGCGTGTGGTATGAGGTGAGACTGGTTGAGTGGCTGTCACTGATCCGGCTACACGGCTTGGGTAAACACCTTCAGAATACGTTAGGGACAGAGGAGGGGGGGGGGGGGGGGGGGAGTTTGCTTCCTAGACCTCTATGAAACTTATACAAAACACCATCAAGACCCCTCTTTGAGATAAGTTTGTACAAATGTCACTGCAAATTAAAAATCGACGTTACCGATACGGAAGGCCGTTAATAATTGTTCATAGAATGGTGCTTTTCGTTTCACACGACTAACAACACTGGGATGAAATGACAACTTGCGAGTTTCAGACTATGAGGAAGTTGGAGCTAATGACGTTGGTATTTAGCAGAATTACCAGCTAAACTATGGTTGGAGTGCATTTATAGATACACAAAATCGAATTCAATATACTTTCTAAGTTTCTATCCATCAGAAACCTACATTATTATTGCAGATATGAATAATATCAATGTGTATGGCTCCAACTTCCATACAGCCTGAAACTCGCAGGTGTTTATTTATTCCAGGTGTATTTCTATCCATCAGAAACCTAAAATATTATCTCATATCTGCCTACTATCAATGTTTACGGCTCCAACTTACCTATAGCCTGAAACTCGGCTGTGGTGAGCTTGGTGTATTGTGTGAGGCCAAGTGAATTATTATGGGGGTGAATAAGTTGGTTTGGATGTGGGTTGTGTTGCGTGGAGTCGGGTTGATGTGGAGCATGTTGGATGGAGTTACTGCCAGTCAACATCTGCCCAAGGAGGTAATAAATAACGAGAAGTGGAGGAAGGAGCTAACGCGGAGGAAAGAGAAGTGGTGGAAGGTGCTAACGTGGAGGAAAGAGAAGTGGTTGAAGGAGGTATGTAACGAGAAGTGGAGGCAGAAGCTAACGTGGAGGAAAGAGAAGTGGAGGAAGGAGTTAACGTGAAGGAAAGAGAAGTGGAGGAAGGAGCTAACGTGGAGGAAAGAGAAGTGGTGGAAGGTGCTAACGTGGAGGAAAGAGAAGTGGTGGAAGGAGGTATTAAGTAACGAGAAGTGGAGGAAGAAGCTAACGTGGAGGAAAGAGAAGTGGAGGAAGGGGCTAACGTGGAGGAAAGAGAAGTGGAGGAAGGAGCTAACGTGGAGGAAAGAGAAGTGGTGGAAGGTGCTAACGTGGAGGAAAGAGAAGTGGTGGAAGGAGGTATTAAGTAACGAGAAGTGGAGGAAGAAGCTAACGTGGAGGAAGGAGCTAACGTGGAGGAAGGATGTAATAAGTAACTAGAAGTGGAGGAAGGAGCTAACGTGGAGGAATAAGAAGTGGAGGAAGGAGCTAAAGTGGAGGAATGAGAAGTGGAGGTAGGAAATAACGTGGAGGAAAGAGAAGTGGTGGAAGGTGCTAACGTGGAGGAAAGAGAAGTGGTGGAAGGAGGTATTAAGTAACGAGAAGTGGAGGAAGGAGCTAACGTGGAGGAATGAGAAGTGGAGGTAGGAACTAACGTGGAGGAAAGAGAAGTGGTGGAAGGTGCTAACGTGGAGGAAAGAGAAGTGGTGGAAGGAGGTATTAAGTAACGAGAAGTGGAGGAAGAAGCTAACGTGGAGGAAAGAGAAGTGGAGGAAGGAGCTAACGTGGAGGAAGGATGTAATAAGTAACTAGAAGTGGAGTAAGGAGCTAACGTGGAGGAATGAGAAGTGGAGGTAGGAACTAACGTGGAGGAATGAGAAGGGGTGGAAGGTGCTAACGTGGAGGTAAGAGAAGTGGAGTAAAGTGGTATTAAGTAACGATAAGTGGAGGAAGGAGCTAACGTGGAGGAATGAGAAGTGAAGGGAGGAGCTAACGTGGAGGAAAGATAAGTGGATGAAGGAGCTAACGCGGAGGAAAGAGAAGTGGAGGAAGAAGGTAACGCTGAGAAAAGAACTGAATGTGAACCAATGATACTGTGGTGTTTTAGGAAAGGACATATGATAAGTGACGGAATTTTGTTAGATACAACGAATACTTGAGATACTTAAATTAATTAGTAAATTAACAGAATGTCAATTGTTTGTTCTATGTGAATGAGGGAGACAAAAGGCATAACTGCCTGCAGCGAGTGCCTTCCCCAGATTTCAAAGAGTGACAGGGCCGAAATCAAGGGACGTTCGAGCTAAAATGCCTGGACACACGGAGTTTGAAGCAAGTTAAGTCATAGGGAGAGGGAAAGACTGATTATGGGAGAGAGTTCCAGAGCTCAGCAGTTGAATAGAAGAAAGTCTGAGAATAGCGTTTCACTCTTGGGTTGGACAGTTGCACAGAGTAGGGGTGGGATTGTGTTGCAAGGCGGGTACTACGTACCATACGTAGAGGGGGTGGTATACACTGGGAAAACTCCGAGGAACACTGATTATTGTAGTAGCGATAGAATAGCGAGAGAGATGCAACATTGCGGCGAAGAGAGAGAGATTGCAGAGAGTTGGGGAGTGGACGGGAGTTAATGATACGAAAGGCTTTCCTTTCTACTTTATATATCATATAGAGACAATATGACATAAATTGTTGATACATTAATAGATTGCATTCAATCTTTAAATAATAACGCAGACTTCTATATATATATATTTAATAAAACAAGACAACTTGTTTGTTGTGTGTTTTTACACAAAAGACGTGAGAACATAATTGGGATAGATTTCCAGAAAAGGGGATTGCATGAAGTTATTGTAAAACATAAACTACACAGACTTGGCGTTCCAGTGCATTGATCAGGATCATATTACTTATTTCAAGAAAAATACGAATATCCGAGAAAGATGTTACGGGAAATGTAGATATGTTACGTTTCTGATCATCCTCGTTCCTCATGATTATGATAAGTAATATATTTAGAAACAAAAGCTATGTTGAAATATAATTTCAAAATAGGCTTCAGGAATTTAAACCTTTTTTGTACCACATGGGATGACGCATTTCCCTTAATCTGGCTTTAAAAAAAATATATATATTAATCAGGCTTTCTAGGAATCAAAGAGTTAATGTGTATCTCAACTACCCTTTTACTTTCAATTTTGTTTTCTTAAACAAATTAAAATCATCTAATGATATAGCGGAAAGGTTAATTTGTGATATATTGAAAACGTTGAAGATAACCCGATAACAAAACAGCATATACAATGGTAGTAGCCTACAGTATATCAATGAGCTATTGAGCTGAAGGATTTTAACTTTGATTATAATGAAACTTCGGAGCAATATTGATATGTCATATGCAATATTATATAGCAATATGCCTCAGTATATATATTATGTAGATGATGTTAGCGAAGGAATTGCAATGTGTGTGTGTGTGTGTGTGTGATATTTGCAATCGATGCTATATATATATTAAATATCAAAAGTCAGAGCCTCATTTTTGTCATAAACATTTCAGACCATAAAAGGAGTAAGTGAATGTAGGGCAGAGAACAATTCAGAAATAGAAGACAAAGGGCACGAGAGTCAGGGAGGGAGAGAGAGAGAGAGAGAGAGAGAGAGAGAGAGAGAGCGAGAGCGAGAGAGAGAGAGAGAGAGTACAAAGGAGTACAAAGGAAATCAAGCAACAACAGATCTAGTGACCCTTCTAGGCTGCTTGTCCTCCAAAACACTGAGGATCAAGTGTCCAAACAGTGGTTTAGAGTGGGTAAGGGAACAATGGAAAGGGTACTACTGCCCTGCCACTAACGTGGCAGGACTAGGAAGTTAGTAGGGGACATATGGGTTAGTAACTGAGGGGAGGATAAAATAAAGTTATTCATTTACAAACGCAGTCAGACGCGGGTTTGATGCGAGATATTTGTCTAGGCGGAATTTAAATGAATCAACGGTGCTGCAGTCTATAACGTCTCGGGGAAGCCCATTCCACAAGTTGACAACTCGATTGAAGAAGAAATTCTTAGATTCGTGTGAGTTAAAAGATTTACCAATAATTTTGCAAACCGTTTCCCCACGTGTAATTAGATTGGTCGATAGTGAAGTACTTACTACAGTTCATATTGTCGATGCCTTTGATGATTTTGAACACTTGAATTAAGTCACCTCTTAATCTGCGCTGTGTTAAAGGAAATAGATTTAATTCTCTAAGACGCTCTTCGTATGGTTTGTTCTTTAGGCTAGGTATCATTTTGGTAACTCTACGTTGAACTCGTTCTAGCTTTTTTATGTCTTTTTGGTAATAAGGGCACCAGCATTGAACGCAGTATTCCAGAAGAGGGCGGACTAAGGAATTGTAAAGGGTTAGGATTACGTCTTTGGATTTTATGCTCAAATGATCTGCCTATAAAGCCAATTATTTTGTTTGCCTTCTTAACAACTTCTGAACATTGTTGACTCGGTTTTAGGTTACTCGATATTGTTACTCCCAGATCGGTTTTCTCTGTTTACATTCTTAAGCTGAGTGCCATTCATCGAATAGTTTGCTTTCTCATTTAGGTATCCGATATGTAGTACTTTACATTTATCCGCATTGAAACTCATTTGCCAAATTTGGGCCCAATGTGACAATTAATCTAGATTGTGTTGCATATCGTCAACTTGATCTTTTGAGAGTACGCTATTTGCAATTTTTGTATCGTCAGCAAATTTTGAGATTGTACAGGTGAGACCCTCAGCTATGTCGTTGATGTAAATTAGAAAGAGAATTGGTCCTAGTACCGATCCCTGGGGTACCCCGCTACTTACATTGGTCCATTTAGATGCCTTACCGTTTATGACTACTCTTTGCTTTCTGTCGCTGAGCCAATTTTCTATCCATTTCAACACACCGTCTTGTATGCCATGCGCTTTTAGTTTTAGCAGTAAACGTTTGTGGGGAACATTGTCAAAGGCCTTTTGAAAATCAAGGTATATAATATCCTACAGCTTTACTCTCATCGTAGAGGTTGAGGATATCGTGGAAGAAGTCTAAGAGGTTTGTTAAACAGGAACGTTTTTTTACGAGAGAGAGAGAGAGAGAGAGAGAGAGAGAGAGAGAGAGAGAGAGAGAGAGAGAGAGAGAGAGAGAGAGAGAGAGAGAGAGAGAGAGAGAGAGAGAGAGAGAGAGAGAGAGAGAGAGAGAGAGAGAGAGAGAGAGAGAGAGAGAGAGAGAGAGAGAGAGAGAGAGAGAGAGAGAGAGAGAGAGAGAGAGAGAGAGAGAGAGAGAGAGAGAGAGAGAGGGGAGAGAGAGAGAGAGTAGAGAGAGAGAGAGAGAGAGAGAGAGAGAGAGAGAGAGAGAGAGTCCCAAATGAATAGGTGTGTTGTACCAGTAGCCAGATACGTGTTAGCCAAGCAGGAGAGAGAGAGAAGGGGGGGGGGGGGGGGCACATGGGAGGGAGAGTGTACCCGTCCCAAATGAATAGGTGTGTTGTACCAGTAGCCAGATACGTGTTAGCCAAGCAGGAGAGAGAGAGAGAGAGAGAGAGAGAGAGAGAAGGGGGGAGGGGGGGGGGGGGGGGGGGCACATGGGAGGGAGAGTGTAGCCGTCCCAAATGAATAGGTGTGTTGTACCAGTAGCCAGATACGTGTTAGCCAAGCAGGGGAGAGAGAGAGAGAGTACAAAGGGTGGGACTGGGGAGGGATGGAGAATAGAGGTACGAGAGGTAGGTGGTGGGAAAAGAGGAGGAGAGCAATACGAGACGACGCGCTGTGCAGGGAAGGAAGGACAGAAAAGAATACACAGGTAAGAATAAGAGATAATAAATGGGAGGGATGAAAGGGGAGGAAGATAGGGGTGAATAGATGATTACGAACTGGGAAGGTAGAGTACAGGTAGAACAGGAGATAAGAGAAAGAGAGTGGGAAATGAAGAGGTAGGCTAGTGTAAGGCGGAGACGCAGGAAAGAGGAAGGGATTTTGAACTAGAGATGGAAGGAAAGGGATAATGGTAGCAATGGGAAGAGGAGAATATGGAGAGAATGGCAAGACATTAATTGAGGATAGGAAGCTGAGCAAAAGGAGATAAATATGGTAGGAAGAGAGTAAAGATATTGGAAAAGATCAATGAAAGTGTTGGAGATGAAAACTGAGAGGAATAGAAGAGAGGAGATGAAGAAGGGAATAATGAGGGGTGAATAACGGCGGAAATAAGATGGTAATTAGTAAAGGAAACAAGCAGAAAACTAAAAGATGAGCAATTGGAAAAATTCATAGAAAAAGAAAGTAGGCCGAATTGAACAAAGATACTCAAGAAAACATCACCAGAGAAAATGACAACAGTAAGGAAACCAAGAAACGAAGGAAGAAGAGCAAAGGAAATAGATTAAATGAGTTGGTAAAAGTTCGATAATGAATATAGGGTAGTAGTAAAATGAAGATATAGATAGATACATAGATAGATAACCATATAGAAAGATGCATTGGTAGAGAGAGAGAGAGAGAGAGAGAGAGAGAGAGAGAGAGAGAGAGAGAGAGAGAGAGAGAGAGAGAGAGAGAGTCAGGCAGGCAGGCAGGCAGGCAGGCAGGCAGGCAGGGAGTATCGACAACAAAAGGTGTAGATGTGTTTATGTGATAAAGAACAGAAGTTGCGTTGTTGCAGCCAATCCAGATCGTTAAATCTCTGTTGTCCACAAACCTAGGGACAATGTTACCACCATTTGCTTACATATGTTGTCATCGATACTACTACTACTACAACACCAACAACAACAACAACAACTACTACTACTACTACTACTACTACTACTACTACTACTACTACTACTACTACAACAGAACACAACAACAACAACAACTACTACTACTACTACTACTACTACTACTACTACTACTACTACTACAACACCAACAACAACTACAACAACTACAAATACTACTACTACTACTACGGTTACTACTACTTCTACTAATACTAATACTGCTACTATTCTTGCTGGGCGGTGTCACATACATACTTAAGAAAAAATACTAAATAAAACACTCATTCACACGTACACTTGCAGAATTAAAAATACACATACGAGAATGTAACTTATTTTGTTTGATTATATCACTTTTGGATACTTACCAATAGTATTAATATTGTTATGGCTAGTATTTCTATAAATATTACTACGAAGACGAAAATTAAAGCGAATAGGACGAATAGTAAGAAGGAGATGAAAGTAAGCTAAAATGAAATGAGGACGAGTAAGACCAAAAGGATTAAGTCGAGGACAAATAGGATGAAGACAGAGGGGACGAGGACGGAGAGGAGGATGGAGGAGACGAAGACAAAAAGAACGAGGACGGTAAGGACGATGGCTAAGACGAATGCAAAAAGAACGAGGACGGAGAGTAGAATGGAGAAGATGAATACAAAAAGACGAGTATAAGAGAACGAGAACGAGGACGGAGAGGAGGATGGATATGACGAGGACGGAGACAACGAGGACGAGGACGAGAACGAGAACGGAGAGGAGGATGGCTATGACTAGGACGGAGACAACGAGGACGAGAACGTAGAGGAGGATGGATATGACGAGGGCGAGTACGAGAACGGAGAGGAGGATAGATATGACCAAGGTTTGATATGACGAGGACGGAGAGGACGAGTCTGACTTT
>CM064509.1:35120776-35143276 GCA_032716605.1 Paralithodes platypus
CTTGGAGAAGTTCTGACATTAAGTCCCAAAGTTACAGCACGAAAAATCTGGCAAGAATTGACCAGACATAAAACAAGCATAATGATGATAAGACTTTCCCCGAGGTATTTCCCGTCTTGTGTTCGTTTGTTCCGGCTCTAACTTTGGATTAGAGAAAAAGAAAATACTCTTAATACTGTCTTACGCGAGTGTTAAATGTGTGTGTCCGATTCTTTGGATTATTATGTTGTAAGCTCTCACTCTTTGGATTATTATGTTGTAAGCTCTCACTCTTTGGATTAGTATGTTGTAAGCTCTCACTCTTTGGATTATTATGTTGTAAGCTCTCACTCTTTGGATTATTATGTTGTAAGCTCTCACTCTTTGGATTATTATGTTGTAAGCTCGCACTCTTTGGATTATTATGTTGTAAGCTCTCACTCTTTGGAGTTGTAAGCTCTCACTCTTTGGACTATTATGTTGTAAGCTCTCACTCTTTGGATTAGTATGTTATAAGCTCTCACTCTTTGGATTATTATGTTGTAAGCTCTCACTCTTTGGATTAGTATGTTGTAAGCTCTCACTCTTTGGATTATTATGTAAGCTCTCACTCTTTGGATTATTATGTTGTAAGCTCTCACTCTTTGGATTATTATGTTGTAAGCTCTCACCTTTGGATTATTATGTTGTAAGCTCTCACTCTTTGGATTATTATGTTGTAAGCTCTCACCTCTTTGGATTATTATGTTGTAAGCTCTCACTCTTTGGATTATTATGTTGTAAGCTCTCACTCTTTGGATTATTATGTTGTAAGCTCTCACTCTTTGGATTATTATGTTGTAAGCTCTCACTCTTTGGATTATTATGTTGTAAGCTCTCACTCTTTGGATTATTATGTTGTAAGCTCTCACTCTTTGGATTATTATGTTGTAAGCTCTCACTCTTTGGATTATTATGTTGTAAGCTCCCAATCTTGGATTATTATGTTGTAAGCTCTCACTCTTTGGATTATTATGTTGTAAGCTCTCACTCTTTGGATTATTATGTTGTAAGCTCTCACTCTTTGGATTATTATGTTGTAAGCTCTCACTCTTTGGATTATTATGTTGTAAGCTCTCACTCTTTGGACTATTATGTTGTAAGCTCTCACTCTTTGGATTATTATGTTGTAAGCTCTCACTCTTTGGACTATTATGTTGTAAGCTCTCACTCTTTTACCTTTTCTGTAATGTCTTTTCTGCGTGCCCTAATTCAGCTTGTAGAGTATTTGCATTTATGAACTAGCTATAATTCTTATGGTTTAGTTATGATAATGCTGCTGCTTTTTTCACTTTATATTGTTTACAAATCCCATCTTAATCTATTTGTTTAAATAATTTTGGGGGAGTTTTCTGGTCACCATATATTAGTTCCTCTCTGTACGTTATGTTGCTCTCTTATCTTCCTCTTTATTAGGGGGATGAGACCGCAAGGTCTATACAGTCCGTGCATTTAAGCAACTTATAATAGCCTACTGTATATATTATTCCGCACTACCTCCGTATCTCCTCTCCATTTTCAATTCAATCTTAGTTTCTGACCTAGTTCTCTCCCTTCTTAACTACTGGTACTCTATTTGTTTCTAACCTAGTGCTTTCTCCGTTTATCTCTTTTCTCCAACTACTCTGTCTGTTTCTGACCTATTTCTCTTCTTTCTCCAAGTCTCTGACCTAATTATCTCTCCATTTCTCTCCCATATTCATTTTTCTGACATAATTATCTCTCCATTTATCTCCAAGTCTCTGACTTAGTTCTCTCCATTTATCTCCTTGTTTCCAAGTCTCTGACCTAATTCTCTCTATTTATCTCTTTTCTCTAAGTTTCTGACCTAGTTATCTTTCCATTTCTATCCTTTCTCCAAGTTTCTGACCTAGTTCTCTCTCAATTGCGCTTCCTTCTCCAGCTACTCTATTTGCCACTTCATCTCTCCTTGCCTTCAACACAGAATATAAAATGCAAACCGCTCGCATGATCATCTCTTACTTCAACTCACTCCTCCCTCAGAAACTTGTTCCCATTCTCTTCTTCTTCTCTCTCTAGCTTCCCCTTTATCCCCGTGTATATCTGTTCTCTATTTTGTTTCTCTCTCATCTGTGCTATCAATACTTCAGCCATTATCAACTTCTTCTCCCATTCTCTCCCTCTTCCCCACTTATTTCTTGTCTCTGTGTATTCCTCTCCCATCTTTGCTATCAATACTTCAACCATTAACACTTTCCTCTCTGATTCTCTCTCTCTCTCTCTCTCTCTCTCTCTCTCTCTCTCTCTCTCTCTCTCTCTCTGTATTTTCTTTAATTTTTCCTCTCACATCTGTGCGTATTAAAAAGAAAATGTGTATATTTTGTTATTTTGCTATCCTATGTGCCTCTTTCTTTAGCCCCTCTCTCTCTCCCTATTCAGTTTTCCTCTCCTCAGTATTCCCTCCATTTCTCCCTCCCCCCCCCCCCCCCCCCCCTCCCCACTTAATTGGCTTTATAGGCAGGTCATTTGAGCATAAATCCAAAGACGTTATCCTAACCCTTTACAATTCCTTAGTCCGCCCTCTTCTGGAATACTGCGTTCAATCCTGGTGCCCTTATTACCAAAAAGATATAAACAAGCTAGAACGAGTTCAACGTAGAGTTACCAAAATGATACCTAGCCTAAAGAACAAACCATACGAAGAGCGTCTTAGAGAATTAAATCTATTTCCTTTAACCCAGCGCCAGATTAAGAGGTGACTTAATTCAAGTGTTCAAAATCATCAAAGGCATCGACAATATGAACTCTAGTAAGTACTTCACTATCGACCAATCTAATTACACGCGGGGAAACGGTTGCAAAATTATTGGTAAATCTTTTAACTCACACGAATCTAAGAATTTCTTCTTCAATCGAGTTGTCAACTTGTGGAATGGGCTTCCCCGAAACGTTATAGACTGCATCACCGTTGATTCATTTAAACTCCGCGTAGACAAATATCTCGCATCAAACCCGCGACTGACTGCGTTTGTAAATGAATAACTTTATTTTATCCTCCCCTCAGTTACTAACCCATCTTTCCCCTACTAACTTCCTAATCCTGCCACGGACATTAGTTCCAGGGCAGTAATTCCCTTTCCAATGCTTCCTTACCCACTCTAAACCACTGTTTGGACACTTGATCCTCAGTGTTTTGGAGGACAAGCAACCTAGAAGGGTCACTAGATCTGTTGTTGCTTGATTTCCTTTGTACTCCTTTGTACTCCCTCTTGTCCATGCACCCCCCCCCCCCACCCCCGCATGCACACCCTCACTCACAAACTTCTGACCTCGATATTTCTTCTCCCTGACCAATAATATCCATTTGGCCCCTCCTTCCCTTTTCCCTTTATCTCGGCATTAAAATCTAAATGGCTTCATTGGTTTTCTTGCTCTCTCTTTCGTTAACTTTTTAATGATTCCATATTTTGTCTTTCTTCCGGGAAGACTTGTTTTGATTGATTACTAAGTCGTATTATTATGCTTTTTCCACCAACCAACTTCACATCTAAACTCAATTAATGAAATCAACAAATACATGTGGCACTCCAAGGACTCGAACCTAGGATACTCACATCGAAATGCCGCCCACTTATGCTTTACGCTATGAAGGTACAGTACAAGCAAAATTTAATACATTTCCTACTCTTTTCATTATACATCTGTTTGGTATATTTACTTATGGGTTAACATTATATAATACAGTATTTTACAGGATGCGTTATATGCTAGCTACCAATCTCGTTCTTCATGTTTAAGTTTCTTGTCTAACTTAAGCTTCACTGGTTCGTACTTTGCCTTTGCGTTACTCTCCCCTTTGCTTACAAAAATTCAGCTTGTTGTTCCATATCTAGCCTTAACACTGCCCCCGCTCATGATTATCTCTCTCTCTCTCTCTCTCTCTCTCTCTCTCTCTCTCTCTCTCTCTCTCTCTCTCTCTCTCTCTCTCTCTCTCTCTCTCTCTCTCTCTCTCTCTCTCACCACAAACTGACTGTCTTTCCATCATGCCAATATCCTTCCTTCTCCTACCGCTCACCAGACTATAACCCTTTTACCTCTCTGACCTGCTCCCATACCTCCTCCTCCTCCTCCTTCCCTTCTTCTTCTTCTTCTGCTTCTTCTGCTTCTTCTTCCCTTCTTCTTTTTCTTCTTTTTCTTCTGCTGCTGCATATCTCCTCCTCCTTCCCTTCCCTTCTTCTTCTGCATACCTCCTCCTCGTTCTTTCCTTCTTCTTCTTCTTCTTCTTCTTCTTAGTCTTCTTCTTCTGCTGCATACCTCCTCCTACTCCGTCCCTTATTATTTTCTTCTACATGCCGTCTTCTCCTACTCCCTCTCTTCTCCTTCTTCTTCTTCGTTATTGTTGTTCCTCTGACCTGCTCCCATACCTTCTGCTTCTTCTTTCTATTTTTCTTCTTCTTCTTCTTCTTCTTTTCTTCTTTTTCTTCTTCTTCTTCTTCTTCTTCAACTTTTTGTTCTTCTTCATTACAGCTGTTCTTCTATTTCATACCTCAGCACAATGCCTGCCCACATCACTTCCAGGTATGGCCTTTAATATATACAGTACACCGGCTCCCCGGGCTGGGCACCCGACTGGCGCTCGACCCCCCACTCCCTACGACCGTGTTATCACTCATCTATTCACAATCATTCTTCATTCATTCCTATGCATCACCATTTCTCTTGCCTGCTCTTCAGTCATCTCTATCTTCCAACGCTTGTTTCACACCATCTTTCCATTTCCTCTGAGTTCTTCCTCTCAATCTATTTCCCCTTGTTTCTGACTCATGTATTCTCTTTGTAAGCCTTTTTATCTCCCATTCGTTCAGCATTTCCATACCAGCGTAGTACCCTTCTTTCCACTCTGGCCGTTACGGGTTCCTGTTGTCCCATTCTCCTACTTACCTCTTCATTTCTCAATCTGTCTCTACGCGTCACTCCACACGTACTCCTCAAGCAAGTCATTTCCATTATAACCAACCTTCTTTTCTCTTGTATTTTCAGACCCCATGTCTCAGCCCCATACATCACTGTTGGTACAAACAGTTACTGTTACTATCCCTTGGTACATTGCACTTTTAGCTTTCATTCCGAGATTTATCACATAATTGTTCTTATATATTCACAAAATATAGATACTGACTAATTTTCTACTAAATCCATTTACTAATTATCCAAGTATGTTGTGAACCCACGTACTCACAGACTACCGCACATTATAGTCCATTACAATATCTTACGCTCTGAGGAAAGATAAAACTATATACTACATTTTCACTCCAGACCGTGCCTCCTCTCCAAGCTCGCTTTACTAACCAAATCCGACCCAAACTTCGGCTTTATTTCCCTAGTCCATTTCAGATTCAAATTAAATCATCATGCACCTCAATTTCAGTCCTCCATTCAGATCCGCTTCCCCCGCCCCGCCTCGCCCCCTCCAAAAATCCTGCCACAAGAGCCGGTCGCTGCACCACGGTGTTAAAAGTCGGGACAACGGCTCAGAACACGGATCCACACGGGCGATTTTATTCGGCAATTTAAGATCAGCAACTTCATTCTAGTATAAGGGTTTTGATTTAATGCATCGATCTCGGCAACTAGACTATAGCTAGATTAGTTTAGGAGGCAGAATACCCAGGAATTTGATGCCGATTACCCACACGAGTTTGATGCAGTCGCCGGTATGATAGAGTTGCCTGGGGGAATGTGTGGAGAGATAGAGCCCTTGCAGATCCTCCCTGAAAAGTGCGGACAGCGGCGCTCTAAGGAATACATTAAACAAGACGAGACAGGAGGGAGGGTGGGGTAAAAATGATGAGAGGAACTACGAAGGCTTCCCCTCAACGTCAGCCTTGTTTATGTCAGGGCGAGCAGAGGAAGGAGAGGGGAAAAAGTGAGGGAAGGAGAGAGAGAGAGAGAGTGAGTGTGTGAGTGAGTACAAAGGAGTACAAAGGAAATCAAGCAACAACAGGTCTAGTGACCCTTCTAGGCTGATTGTCCTCCAAAACACTGAGGATCAAGTGTCCAAACAGTGGTTAAGAGTGGGTAAGGGAACATTGGAAAGGGAACTAATGCCGTGGCAGGATTAGGAAGTTAGTAGGGGACAGATGGGTTAGTAACTGAGGGGGGGGGGGGGGGGATAAAATAAAGTTATTCATTTACAAACGCAGTCAGTCGCGGGTTTGATGCGAGATATTTGTCTAGGCGGAGTTTAAATGAATCAACGGTGCTGCAGTCTATAACGTCTCGGGGAAGCCCATTCCACTAGTTGACAACTCGATTGAAGAAGAAATTCTTAGATTCGTGTGAGTTAAAAGATTTACCAATAATTTTGCAACCGTTTCCCCGCGTGTAATTAGATTGGTCGATAGTGAAGTACTTACTACAGTTCATATTGTCGAGTGAGAGAGAGAGAGAGAGAGAGAGAGAGAGAGAGAGAGAGAGAGAGAGAGAGAGAGAGAGATTAGCCCACTACTTATATTTTACAAACAGAATTAACACGTAGGTAACGAACATTTAATTGCTGAAGTAAAATAATATTAATTGAGGTAAATGTACAAAGATGCGTGTGTGAAGTAGGAACGCAGGAGCACCACAAGAAAGAATGACAGGGAAATGACAAAACCCCACTAATAATACAGCAGAGGAAGAGCATACATCACAATGACGGAACTTTTCACCATTAATGCGCTCTCTCTCTCTCTCTCTCTTACTCTCTCTCTCTCTCTCTCTCTCTCTCTCTCTCTCTCTCTCTCTCTTACTCTCTCTATAACCTTCTCAACCCTCCTCCTCAACCTATAACCTTCAACACTTGTCTGGCATACAATGAGGCAAAGTTTTTCAATAATTCCGTCACCTAAATTATTCTACTCTCAGTCCAGTTTCCGAACCACAGCAAAGCATCCCAAACAGATGGTCGGAAAAATAGAACCATCGGAAAATTGACGATAAAAGCTCTGGTGTGATAATCGCTGTATTGCCTTAAACAACCAGCCAAGTGTTTGTGTTCTAATGATGTAGTCTATCTCATCCCTCTACCTCATCAGTACCCTCCCTCATATACATTTAACCAATGTTTCATTCAAATTTCATCCTAATCTTCTCTATAATTCACGTTTTTCTCGTTCCTCCCCTCCCTCCTCCCCCTCTTATTATAGCATACGACGACCTGCTCCTCCCTTGCCTCTGTTGTAGTTTCGCTATTATCACTGGGCTAACTTTGGACTAGGAGGTAACTTCACTCGTGTCTCAGTAAAGTGCCATGATCCACAGTCATGAGGAAGTGGCTTGCTATTATAGAGAAGAGAAAGAAAACAAATACAGTATATAATAAAATACATTTTTACACACACACACACACACACATATATATATATATTAGCTATATCTCACAAATACACGTGAACCACTAAATGTTTTAATCTCTCAGTGGAGTTCGAACCGTCGACCGTCAGACTGCCGTGGTCAAAGCATCGGCTATCGTCCTGACGGTCGACGGTTTGAACCCCACTGAGAGATTAAAACATAATATATATATATATATATATAATATATATATATATATATATATATAATATATTTTGGCACTGGTTTGGTTGGTCTGGGTTAATTTGGCACTGGTTGAGAGCTACTGGTTGAGATGACATGGAACCATATAATTGTGTGTGTGTCAGTGTTTTTTTCTTCACATGGAGCCATTTTATTGTGAACCATTAATTCAAAAATGTCCGAAGCATACCTCCATGTCAGAAGTTAGCCAAATTTACGGTACCCTTGTCTCCTCCATTCTCTCAGAACTTCCTGTGATATTCCAGACCCTACCATGCCCGCTCCTACCTCTACCCACAATAATACATTCTTTTTCAAATACTAAGGGAGCCCACTTCTCCTTTTTTCTCTTCCTCTCCCTCTCTCTTTGGCTTGTATCCATTCGGCCTCATTCAGCCTACTGTTTTAAGACGATTACCCCCATCCAGGTGTCAATCTTTTCCTGGCGAGCGGTAGCGAGCCAGCATATATATATATATATTTGTTGTAATTTGTACATTTTTCGATAGAAAAATGTCTCTGGCGAAGCCGGATTTCTCCATACAATCCTGACTCGCTATCGCTCGCCAGGAAGATATCGACACCTGGATGGGGATAAACTTCTTTAAACAGTTGGCTGGATGGGGCCGAATGGATACAAGCCAGGGAAAGAGAGAAAAGGAGAGAAAGATAAAAAAAAAAAAAACGGTGATCTCCTAAGTCTTTCAGTATACGATAATGTTCTTATTCTTCATCTGGCTATAGTAGACGATATATATACCTTGGGATGGAACAGGAGCTGTTAAAAAGTGAGATTGCCTTCTAGCTCTGTGATTCTTAAAGGGCCTTCCTAAGCTTAATAATTCCTATACTAATAGCCAGAGTAATATGAGAGTATGCATACAAATAATAAAAATAATAATAATAATAATAGTAATAATAATAATGGAGATTTGTGAGCGAATAAATGCACGTGTCGACAGCTTAACTTTATTTTGGTCAATCTTACAGTTAACTCCTCCACCATCTCCTTTTTAACCCTTCCTCCCATCCATCCATCCATCCATCCATGGCCGCACACAAACTTCTCACCCCGGCCCTGTTTATGTATTTTTAGGATGGATTCACTCCCTCCGCGGCCCAGCATGACGGATTGTGGGAAAAACAGTGAGGGCGAAGTCTTGTTGGCCGAGAGAGTAAGTGAGGAGCAAGAAGGAGCAACAAGGAGAATAAATAAGTAAATGTAAGTGAGGAGCAAGAAGGAGAAGAAAGCAAGGGGCCCAAAGAGTACACATATAAACAGAGGCGAGATAGCACAGGAAAACATAGCACAGCAGAATTAAACGTGTGGGGAAAACGGTGAGGCGATGTCATGTTGGCCAAGAGAGTAAGTAAGGAGCAAGAAGGAGAAGAGAGTAAGTAAGGAGCAAGAAGGAGAAGAGAACAAGTGGAAGGA
Organism: Paralithodes platypus; assembly: GCA_032716605.1. Lineage (NCBI taxonomy): Eukaryota > Metazoa > Arthropoda > Malacostraca > Decapoda > Lithodidae > Paralithodes > Paralithodes platypus. The sequence continues at coordinate 35,129,775 of CM064509.1, forward strand.
GAACATAGTATATAAACAGAGGAACGATAAGAGCGTAAAATATAAGCATTAGTGGGGAAAACAGTGAGGCAAGTCTTGTTGGCTAGGAGAGTAAGAGAGAAGCAAACAGGAAGAGAAAGCACAGGTGAAAACAATTGAGGGGAGGTTTTTAGTTTGGTCCCTAGATATCCTTCAAGCTTAAGATTACACCACCTTGAGCCTCTTTCAAGGTAAATATGTACATTTTTCGGTAGAAAAATTTCCTGGCTGAAAGCCGGTTCCTCCTAAATTACAGGCTCGCTATCGCTCGCCAGAATAAAATTGACACATAAATGGCACGAAAGGTATTAAAATTGACAGAAATGGGTTGAAAGTTCTTAAAATCGTCAAAATAATGGGGCAAACGTATTTAAATTAGAAAAACAATGGGGCTAAACATGAGGGGGAAGGGAGCCCCAAAAAAATCCCTTAAGTGGAAATCTCCCCTTAAACAGAGGTGAGATGATATAGTAGAACACAGCATAACTTAGCCATCAATCTAGTGGCCTAAGTCAAAATGAGTACGGTACTATCTAAAAGGGTGGTTTATATGTGTTATTAGTATCTATATAACCTCGATTGTATTAGGGTGGAGATACTAGTTCAAGCTGATAATCTTAGTAAATAAGTATCTAACATAAATTATAAGCCGATTATTGGAGTTTATGAAGAAAGTTGGATCTCATTCGGGATCTTGTTCATGGCATATGTAGATGACCAAAAAGCCTCTCGTGTTGTTGAGTCGTTTCCAAATCCTTGTCGGTGGTAACCCTATAGGTAACAACTATTACTCGAGAAAATATACAGGCGGTCAGAGAATATGCAAACATGAAGGGAGTTATAAAGTGAAAGGAGACATATATATTGATGAGGTAACTACATGCTATACAATGGTTGACATAGAGGAATGAAGAATATACTATGGAGGTCAAGACAAATTCATGGAGAAATGCAGCCGCGAGTCTAATAATGTACACAACTACACATTCATTGGAATCTATATGAACCTTCAATGTCAATATCTGAACCATCTGGTGAATAATAACGCATTAAATTGTCTCGTTTGGATTCGAAATAGATTCAAAGGAGTACATGGCTATTACTGTTGATGGTTTGCGATAATACAGGTAAACAAGTGAAGTGTGAGTGGAAAAGACACGACAAAGAAAAGGGATTAAAAAACTCAAGGAGTATCAGAGAGGTGATCTGATTAATAAACAACAAAGGTGAGGATATGAGATTACGGAGACATTCGTATGAGGATTTATCAGGATTAATTGAGAATTCAATTGATAAATAAAGAGGAAGAACAGGACGGTAGTGGGTATGAAGTCAGGGGAAAAGGACGACAAAGGCGAAAGCGACGAAGAAGAACAATAAAGAAGATTAAGACAAAGAAGGAGGAGGAGGAAGAAGGAGAAGGGAAAGATGAATTAGAAGAAGGAATAGAAGAGGAAAGAAAGGTTAGGAAGGATGTATGGATAAGAACAATAATATGGAAATTCAAGAAGAAAAAGAAGAAGAGGAGGAGGAGGTAGAGTTAAGCCGGTATCACACGAGAGCTTTTATAGTCAACATTCTATGATAAACATTTTTCCGGCAACATCTCTGGAATATTTTGCACTGGTATCGGCAACTAGACTGATGATACATGATGATGATGATCCATACTCATATCTCTCACCGATCCATCCACTCACCCACAGACAACACGCAGCTGCATGCACGACCTCCCGAAATCCATCCTTCCGAATCCTCCCTTCCTCGCGAGGACAGAGTCCACCTGGCCAGGCTGAGATGCGGACACCATCCAGCTCTCCTGAGCTATCAGAAGAGACTGGATGACTCCGTTGTCGACGCCTGCCCGGGATGTAACACAGCACCCCATACCATTAAACACATCATAGAAAACTGCATTTCACACAACCACTTACACCAACAACACAATCTACACTCAATGAGAGCTCTGTGGGAAAGCCCGATCGTGGCCATGGCCTTCCTCAGGGACTCGGGGCTGTTCGGCCAGGCAGCTTAGGGAACAACAACAACAACAACTAGACTGATGATGGATAAATTTAGGTGATATAATTATTTAAAATGTTAACATCATAAGCTGCCAGACCAGTGTTGAGGAAAAATGTTGAGTGAAGAAAAGCTCGTGTGATACCGGCTTAAAGCTGGCATCACACGAGCGCATTTTCCCTCAACATCTATCCTCAACACTGGTCTGGCAGCAATTGAGGTCAACATTTTGTATAATGTTGTCACCTAAGCTCATCTATCATCAGTCTAGTTTTCGATACCAGCGCAGAAATAGCCCCCCAAAAGTCACCAGAAAAATGTTGGCTGTTAAAGATATAAGCTCTTGTGTTATACCCCCTTAACCCCTTCTGTACCGGCGACGTGTTTTCAAATATATTTGTGTTATATTTAGACGATTTTGTGCAGGTTAAGAAGTATCTGTGGCAGTATAAGGGGTTAAGTGAGAGACTTCGTAGCCTGTAATTGTTGGAGGCCCTTTTTAATCTGAATACAATCGTCTAATAGTAGCCAGAATCAAGTTACAAGGACGACGCCGGTACAGAAGGGGTTAAGGAGCTGCCAGATCAGAATTGCAGACAAATATTGTCGGAAAAGGCTCCCGTATAAATTTGTTCTAAGCAGTATTAATTTATTTGCCAAGGTACCCGTACCTTGTGGGGGTTAAAGAGTAGTAGGTTGTGAGAGGGTAGCACTATGATAATAAACACTACGAGGATCACATTCCCCCATAGTGCGCCCCCCCCCCCCCTCCCCCTTTTTTTTTTTTTTTTTTTTTTTTTTTTTTTTTTTTTTTTAAAGCAAATTTCAGCCATTAACAATGTAAAATCCATTTAAGGCCACTCTTAAAATTCCACACATACTGTATAATATTATGCAGTACTTGTTTGTTCTATGTGTTATCTTTCAGTCGCCCAAGTACATCTAACTTTGAATATTATTGTTTGTCATTTGATTATCATTATGCAATTAGGGAATATTAAGGGAGCCCACCACGCTTTTTTGCTCTTTCTCTTTCTATCTCTTTGGCTTGTATCCATTCGGCCCCATTCAGCCTACTATTTTAAGACGTTTACCCCCATCCAGGTGTCAATACTTTCCTGGCGATCGGTAGCGAGCCAGAATATATAATTTTTTGTTTTGACAGCAAGCTAAATTTGTCTATTTTTCGATAGAAAAATGTCTCCGGCGATACCGGATTTCTACATACAATGCTGGCTCGCTATCGCTCGCCAGGAAGAAATCGACACCTGGACGGGGATAAACGTCTTAAAGCAGCTGGCTGAATGGGGCCGAATAGATACAAGCCAGAGAAATAGAGAAAAGGAGAGAAAGATAAAAAAAAAAAAAAGCAGGTGACCCCTCTTAAGGGAAGAATATACCTCACAGCCTTTTTCCACCCTTTAACCCTTTCTGTCCCGGCGACGTCTTTTAGATTTGATTTGAGGTACACTGAGACACGTATACAAAGCTTAGGAAGGATTTATGGGAGCTGAATAGATGAAGGGAGATAGTCTGTTGCCTTTTTATTGGTAGACATCCTTCCTAACCCGAATAAAATCGTCAAATACTTACCGAATTATAATGGAAATGTCGTCATCGGTATTGCATAGGTTAAAGGGAGATGGTTCACTCTGGTCGATTTTTTCATTTATTCTCTATTTTTCTAGTTTCCTCCCTAGACCTCCATCAAGCTTAATAAAACATCCATTAGAGACCCTTTCTAGATTAATTTGTACATTTTTCGGTAGAAAAATTTCCCGGCCAAAGGCCGGTTCTTCCAAAATTACAGGCTCACTGTCGTTCGGCAGGAAAACAATCGACACCTAAATAGCATGAAAGGTCTTAATATTGACAAAGAAAGGGGGTGAAAAGTCTTAAAATCGACAAACTAATGGGGCTAAACATGAGGGAGAAGAGGGCCTAGAAAACCAGCCCATCTCCCCGTAAACTAAATAAGAACGGTTATAATTGGGCTTGTGAAGAATGAACTTGTTTAGGGGAAAACAAATTCTGGACCTTTTTTCCCCGTATGCTTAACCCCATTAGTGTTGAGGCTATATGGCGTTCGACCCATTAGTTCGGCATTTTTAGACCTTTCGTGCCATTTAGTTGCAGATTTTTTCCTGACGAGCGAAAGCGAGCCTTCAATTTAGGTGGAACCGAAAAATGCACAAAATTATTTCAAAGGAGAGTCGTGGGGGTATATTTAAAAGCATGATTGGGGTCTAGGGAGGACATTTAAAACAAAACAAATATATAAACATATGAATGATTAGATAAACAAATGAATCAAAATCTCCCCTTTACTTCTGACAAATATTAGAATGACGGCGCCAATATACTGAATAAATATTATGTAAAGCCGCCGTCACACAAGCGCTTTTTCCGTCAATTTTCCATGAGCAATTTTGTTCTCGTATTATTTCGGACATTTTCGCATGGGTATCGGTAACTAGACTGAAGGTAGATTATGTTAGACGACTGAATTCTGATAAAGTGTAATTTTTTAAGCTTCCAGACCATAATTGCCCGTAAAAAATGCTCGAAAAATGGCTCGTGTGACTCTGGCTTTTAAGGCCAGACAATGGAGAACCTGTGTTGAGAATTTGGATATGCAAGGCAGTTTAGTGACGGGATAAACAATATACCTAAATGGCTCAGAAAGACGGATGGAAAATACTTAATGTACTATACTCTATTCGCTATAAGTAGGCGAGCAAGCATGACCTCTATCCTCTGTAACTCAAAAAGGGCTAGAGCAAATTGGCTGTAAATTTCCACATCTATTCCTTGACCGACTCTTCCCAGATGGTAGAAATATTAGCTCGATTACTCTAGTCGTTTTTGAGTTACAGAGGATAGAGGTCATGATTTCTCGCCTACATACAGCGAATAGACTATGGTAAGAATTGGAATGTATGAACGAATTAGATAACTGTGTGAAAACGATAAACACGGGAAGAAGAAGAATGAATAAACAGAGGAGGGAGATGAGTCTGCGAATTTTCAGTAACTTGGTAAGGAGGAAGGGACATCGGAATTGTAATGGAAATGAACAAGTGTAAAGACTGGCATACGTACACAGTGTTAAGGGGAGGTTTTTAGTTTGGTCCCTAGATATCCTTCAAGCTTAAGATTACACCCCCTTGAGCCCCTTTCAAGATCAATTTGTAAATTTTTCGGTAGAAAAATGTCCCGGCTGAAAGCCGGTTCCTCTTAAATTACAGGCTCGCTATCGCTCGCCAGGATAAAATCGACACCTAAATGGCACGAAAGGTCTTTAAATTGACATAAATGGGTTGAAAGTTCTTAAAATCGTCAAAATAATGGAGCAAACGTCTTAAAATTAGAAAACCAATGGGGCTAAACATGAGGGAGAAAGGAGTCCAGAAAAAAATCCCTCAAGTGGATATCTCCCCTTAATTCAGAACAGACATAACCAACATCGCTACAAATTATAACCGCTATCATCTCCTAAGCTAACTATTCAACCTTCAGCTAACTAACCCCAACCATACTTATCCTAATCTAACTCCTAGGCGCCTCACCATATTGTGGTCATTTTGTATATAGCCGTTTAGTTAATACGTGTTAGTTCTTGGCGATTTTCACAGGTCTTTAATTCCGCCAATCTTATCGATCACACTTGTTAAATCGAGTGTGTGCAGTTCTCGACCGGATAGATTGATCTGAGCGTATGTGTTAACGTTAAGGGTAGTCACATGAGAGCTTGTTCCGTTAGCATTTCCGATAATTCTGATATAGCAATTTGAATAGTAATATTCCATACACAAATCAGCCAACAGATATAATCTATCTTCGCTTTAGTCGTCGATATCCAATGTAAAATAACCTTGAGATCTTTCCATATCAGAGTAGATGATAGTATTTTTTTATTTTTTTAATAATAATATTTTGTTTTAGAATAATGGCTTTGGCTATTCAGGAGATAGGAAGTTTTAGTAAGGGAAAGGGAAGGTGGAAGAAGGGGACTGACAGGTGAGGAAACAGGGGAGAGGGTACAGGAGTTAATTAAATGAGGGGAAGAGGATGGAGGAGAGAGAGAGAGAGAGAGAGAGAGAGAGAGAGAGAGAGAGAGAGAGAGAGAGAGAGACAAGGGAGTAAAAGACAAGCAGGGAGGTCGCGGCAGGTTTTATTTGTGTTGCTGGGGTGGTGGAGGAAAAATAAAAAATCGTGTTCGGCTGATTTGACTTCGGCGCTGCATCTCCTCCTCCTCCTCTTTCTCTTGGGTTCTCACGCTCGCATTTTTGACATTGTAGGCGATATTATATGCTTAACCTTTTCGAATTATATATATTTTGTTTTAGTTATTTTTGGCAATCATTAGACGATCAATGCAATTTGCTTGAACACACGCAGATTGCACAGATCTGGTCTTTATTCTACCATAACATTTGCTACTAAGGGGAAGACATTGATAACGAAACTTAATCAAATGGCTACATTCTCCCAAGGAATGACTTCGCTACGATAAGTCCTTATTTAGCCAAACTTGGTCATATAATATTAACCAAATTTAATTTATTAGAGGCGTCACGATATACGCTACTCAAGGAATCAGAAGAGGAGTAAAAATTAGTTCCCCTCCTCTGTACAAGGGATGTTTGCGTCTGTGCTGCATAAACGAATTATCACTTAATGTTGTTCTTAATGTTTGTGCTAAGTGCTTGTTTGACCAAGACATGACTATAAGTTTCTTGTATCCTACACTGTTAAGAAAATACAACTTTCATGACGTTTGTCTGTGGAAAGCAATACTAGCAATGCTTGTGCTTCCAAATATTGTCGAGAAATGTATGTCCGTGATTGTACCGTGTGAAACTGGACCGATAGATTCTGTACTATACCGTTAATAAAATGTTGAGAGAGAGAGAGAGAGAGAGGAGGAGAGCGTGATGGGGAGATATTTGGTATGCAGTTCAGTTGAGATATTGAGTGTGTTGGAGAAAGTAATTCTCTCTCTCTCTCTCTCTCTCTCTCTCTCTCTCCTCTCTCTCTCCTCTCTCTCTCTCTCTCTCTCTCTCTCTCTCTCTCTCTCTCTCTCTCTCTCTCTCCTCTCTCTCTCTCTCTCTCTCTCTCTCTCTCTCTCTCTCTCTCTCTCTCTCTCTCTCTCTCTCTCTCTCTCTCTCTCTCTCTCTCTCTCTCTCTCTCTCTCTCTCTCTCTCTCTCTCTCTCTCTCTCTCTCTCTCTCTCTCAGTGCCCCCCAGGTGAAGGTGAATAAGTGATGGGGCCAGAACGCCAAGTTAGTTCCGTTGCTTTACTCGGCTAAGTTAAATATTTTGCCGTCGTCAATAATTAAGCTCGGGAGTTTCATAGACGAGGCTGGGAGGGATTGATGTGTGTGTGAGTGAGCGTATATGTGTGTGTGTGTGTGTGTGGGTAGGTTGGTGTGTGTATGTGGGGTAGGTGGATAAGAGTAGTGCATATATATTTGTGGGTATATGTTTGGAGAGAGAGAGAGAGAACTATAGGAGTGCAATATGTGTACGAGAGAGAGAGAGAGAGAGAGAAACTATATGCGAGTGCAGTATGTGTGTAAGAGAGAGAGAGAGAGAGAGAAAGAGAGAGAGAGAGAGAGAGAGAGAGAGAGAGAGAGAGAGAGAGAGAGATAAGAGCCAGCCAGATCTAAGATGGATGGCATAACGCTACGATGGCGATGCTCATGATCCAAGTGCGTTTGATGTGCCCAATCAGGTGGAGAGTATGAAGGCATGGGTGGCGGGGCGAAGGTGACGTTAATGGTGAGGGTGATGATGATGATGGTGGTGGTGATGATGGTGGTGGTGATGGTGATGGTGATGATGATGATGCTAATTGTAGTGATGATGTTGGTGGTGATGATTATAATGGTGTTGGTGGTGATGATGATGATGGTGGTGATGATGATGTGGTGGTGGTGGTGATGATGGTGATGGATATATGAGATTATGATGATGATGGTAGTGATGATTATAATGGTGTTGGCGATGATGCTGGTGGTGGTGATGGTAGTGGTGATGTTTATAAAGCAGGTGGTGGTGGTGATGATGATGATGATGATGGTGGTGGTGGTGACGGTGATGGATGGTGGAGATGACGGCTTGCATTATCAAAACTCATACATAATGCAGATGTTCCAGGTCAACCAGTCGCAGGGTAGCGATTCTATTCCCACCAGGAGGAGGCATCTTGCAGGGGGACACTAATTTACTAAACCTAGACTATCCTGTAAAACGAACATATTAGGTCAAACTATTAAGTGTCCTGCATTTAAATTGTATAAACAACTTTAGGTAAATACTAAGATTTTTTTTTAGATCCTGATGATGACTTACATATGAGTCAAAACGTTGAAAATGTGAGAATATGATATTCGATATTACCATGGTCCTCCTCTTAACACGAATGGTTTTTTTTTATGATTAATAACTATATATCCATCATACAGTATCTCGATTTACTAAAATCTGAAGCTCCATCAATAGAACACTCACTCTGCGATGCAGTCAGGCCGTAAGGTTCAGCTAAATTGGGAAAACTCGTGGTTTAACTATTCTGTCAGCATACCAACCAGGTGGCCGTCCAGTCAGTCAATGAGTCAGTCAGTGAGCCTCTAGTCCATGATGCAGAGAATCATTACCTGTACTTGGTCTACTCGCCAATTATTCAACCGTTCATCATATCAGCTATTCAGTATTCAATAGATCTTTAAAATTCATTACGAAGCGGCTAGTAAATCGCCCAGTCAATCAGTCTGAAGACTGTCCATTTACTGAATCAGTAATTTGTTAATTTTGTCAGTCAATTACTGATTTTATTGCTCAATAAGCCATTCATAGTTATGTACATTTAATGATTCTCTACCCTTATAATTGTGTCATCATTAATATATATATATATATATATATATATATATATATATATATATATATATATATATATATATATACAGTATATACCTCATAAGTCAGCCATAAATTAATTTGAGTCAGATGGCCATACAATCATATAATCAACAAGCCGTATATTCAGCTTATCAGCCAATCGTGCTTTCACTTAGTTTAGTATCAGCAAGTAGGCAGAAAGTAGATTACGTTAGGCGGCTGAATGCTGATAAAGCGTATTTTTTAAGCTTCCGTAATTGCCCGTAAAAATTCTTCGAAAATGCACTCGTGTGACACCGGCTTTAACCCGTGAGCCAGGCCAGCGAGCAATTAACCAATTACAATCCTGGTCAGACTATCAGTAACTTCCTGCTTCAACCTGTGATGGGAGCTGTTTGCCTTCTGCTTGGGCTATCCTTATGCGTTTCATACCGAGTTGGGGTAATTGCTATATTTGGCATCATATCGTATTATCTGATTGACTCTCTACATACGCACAAAACCACGGTTACAGTGGCCGAACGCACTGGGTCTTTGTATTCTAGTCGCTTGGCTCTGGTAGCGCGGGTTCGATCCCAGCTACCTGCCGTGAGGTTTAGTTAAATACTTTCCGGGCTGTGGAGGTTGGGTGTGGATGTGCCACCTTTGGATTCCAACTGGTTCTCTATCCTCATATTACCCCTTCTGGGGTGGTGTAAGCTCTCTTGTGGCAGCCAGAGTCAATCTATTGACTGCTTAGGTTAAGGAATTGTGTGTTTTAAGCCTCATTGGCTGCCGGCTCGAAATAAACCGATTAATATTTTGTTTGCTATAGAATACCACTTGATTTAAACTGTGATGGGAGGTGTTTGCTTCTACTGTCGCTCTCATGATTGCGCTCCCATGATTGCGCTCCCATGATTGCGCTCCCATGATTTCCATACTGAGATGGGGCGATTGCTATATTTAGTATCATATTGTAGCCTATTATCTGATAGAATCTCTACATACACACAATACCACATCGATGTTATTTTGTGTGTTACATAATTCCACTTGATTTAAACTGTGGTGGGAGGTATTTGCCTTTTGAGGTACCATGATGTTTTTCATACCGACATGGCACTTCCTACACACGGTATGATCATTTCGTATCTGAATGTCTTACATATACACAATACTACGTCGGTATTATATTATTTAGTGATCCATACGATAGAACTGTCCCCTCAGCTTTCTCTTCATAATTGCTGAGGGGCACAGGGCCCTGGGTGGGGCTTTGGTTTCCCGGGCGTTTCTGTCCCCCTCCTCAGCTCCCCGCCATGGAGTGGCTTCGGTCACCCAGGCTTTATTGTGGTCGGCAGGGAGGGTTCTGTGGGGGCGCTCGGTTATGGCCTTGGCCTTGCGGCTGTTCGGCCAGGCAGCTTGGGGAACAACAACAACTGTGCGATCTTGCTAATAAGTCATTTCCCAGCTGTCATTATGTTTGTCTTGCTCTGTGCTGTATTAATGTCTGCCAGATGTTGAATAGGGTGGGTAAGTGTTGGAATGTTTTGTATATTTCACTCGATATGAAGAAATGAAGCTTTGATATTGCTGATCCCAATTATTGATAAAAACATACTTGGTGCCGAAACATCACTTATTAGCGGATTGTACCTCCCGCTTCACTCTCTGATTTGAGCCATGTTTGGCTACTACATTCTTGTCATGCTTTTCCCAACCAAATAAGGCAGATCGAACCTACAGCACCAGTGTTTCCCATCTGAATGACTCTCTACATGCACACAATAGCAAGACGTGTTATGGGGGGTGACCTGTTTTTTTTTTCTCTCCTTCTCTGGCTTGTATCCATTCGGCCCCATTCAGCCTACTGTTTTAAGACGTTTATCCCCATCCAGGTGTCGATTTCTTCCTGGCGAGCGATAGCGAACCAGCATTGAATGAAGAAATCCGGATTCGCCGGAGACATTTTTCTGTCGAAAAATGTAAAAAATTAACCTGCTGTCAAAAACTATTTTTAAATATGCTGGCCGCTGCCGCTCGCCAGGAAAAAATCGACACCTGGATGAGAATAAACGTCTTAAAACAGTAGGCTGAATGGGGCCGAATGGATACAACCCAGAGAGAGAGAGGGAGAGAGAGAAACACAAGAGGTGGGCCCCCTTAATGTGCCCTGGGCCATCTTTATTTGCACATGCATTTCCCAACATCAACCCCGGAGACACAGAACAGCGATACCATAGTTGTTCTGGGTTGAACATTCGTAGTCATCAATGCTTGGTCACCTCATAATAAAACCAAACAATGAACATTTTACAGTGCTTCCCAGTAACTTGATCATTGTCGGTCATGCAAGTTATCAAAATAGTTCACCAGTAAATCATAAGTGCGCCTCCATCAAGCGGAAATCCCCCCCCCCCCCCCCTTAGACCCCCTCTCAAGATAAATTTGTACATTTTTCGGTAGAAAAATTTCCCGGCCAAAGGCCGGTTTCTTCTAAAGTACAGGCTCGCTATCGCTCGCCAAGAAAAAAACGACACTTAAATGGCACGAAAGTTCTTAATACCCTTAGATCAAATTAATACACATAATAGTGTGACTTCATTAAGGGGAGGTCTCCACTCGAGGGATTTTTTTCTTGACCCCTTTCTCCCTCATGTTTAGCCCCATTGCTTTTGAAATTTTAAGACGTTTGCCCCATTAGTTTAGCGATTTTAAGAACTTTCCCCCCATATTAAGACCTTTCGTGCCATTCAGCTGTCGATTTTATTCTGGCGAGCGATAGCGAGCCTGTAATTTAAGAGGAACCGGCCTTCGGCCGGGAAATTTTTCTACCGAAAAATTTACAAATTTATCTTGAAAGGGACTCAAGGAGGTGTAATTTTAAGCTTGATGGAGGTCTAGGGAACAAACTAAATACCTCCCCTTAACCCATTTAGGATACGATGATGCGTTATTGAGTTATGCTGGCTAACATTAGACGATAGTACTTAGCATTGAAAAACTCTCCATGAAAAGGGTAGAATCCATAATCAATCAACCCTTCGATTTCCAAAGTGCCATTCTAAGCTGACTTAAATTGTCGAAGGATAGCCAGAATGCAATCGAATAATGCCTTCTGATTTTAATATTGTCTTGGGTTTTACGTACAATTACTTATATAAACTCGTGGTATGTGTTTCAATATGCAATTATATCTGGATTTTTTTGGGGGGTGGAACTTGCTTTTCAATAAATAATGTATACTGTTTTGTAGTTGATGTATAAAAGATTATATTCATAAATTCGTTTCCAGAGATATACTTCCATAATCAGAAATAGGTGAGGTCCCCGATTGTTTTTTACGAGCGACTTTACTACCCCAACCCGCTGGGAAGAACAATATTGCTACTCGCCCACCCACCCACGCACGCACGCACTCTCTCACACACACACACACACACACACACCCACACCCACCCACCCACACCCACCCACACCCACCCACCCACACACCCACGCATTCACAAGACCACTCACTCCACTCCTAACTTCTCTATATTGATTTACCCCCAAACTTTTACTTCGCCTGATTGAATAACATTGCATAATTCTATTTTATCACTAGTTTCTCGATTAATCCAATTATTAGATCACAAACACGCGCGCAAAAAGTTTAATTCATTTTGAGAGGTCCCTTTTTCACGCCTCCAATCACTGACCCAGACAAGTAAGTAAACATGGAGCCAACTATCGGGAGAATCCACAAACACACTTTTAGAAATATGGGTTTAATACTATCTGGTCCGACGCCTTGGTGATTATTATGATAATTTGTTTAATTATTATTGAGGGTTTTCCTTGCATTTGCCATTTTCGAGCAATTTATCTTATTTGCTAACAAAACACCTTCCAAGAATTTCTTCCACTAAAGTTGTACATTTTTCAATAGAAAATTGTCTTGGCCAAAGGTCAATTTCTAATAAATTATAGGCTCGCAATCGCTCGCCCAAAAATATCGACACCTTAATGGAGGTTAATCAACTTATTGTTGCCATATTAATGAAGTGAAATGCCTTATAATCTTCAAACTGGAGCAAATAGGGGAGGTCCAAAAAAGCCCCCACTCGGACCAAATAAGGTTAAAGTAGAATGCATAGGGTAATTAAAGTGTCCATAATGAATACCCTTATATAGGAATATTTGTTGGAATATACCCATGTAATATAAGAATAGAGAGGTAAATTACTTATAGTACCGTATACATAATTATTTAGTTTTATAGTTTTAAATATTTGTATAGTGCAATATGTTCGCTCTTAGTAGGCGAAGATTTGTCCTCTATATGTTGTTGTTGATTTTCTTACATTGATAGACAGGAGAAAGATGCTATAATTCTTCTCCTCAATAAAGTATATAATTTGTGTCAGTATTTATTGTGTGTTACTGTAAGCGCTCAGAAGGAGTACGTCACGAGCATAAATGGCGACACACCCATTTGAATCAGTATCGAACGCAAACAAGACAATGCAATATACTATTATAACCCACCTGCTTCACAACGTGGCTTTAAATGTAAGGTGCAAAGATTCGAAC
>CM064509.1:35148276-35160776 GCA_032716605.1 Paralithodes platypus
AATTAATCATCGCCAATATTGTTATGTGTGAAGTTCTTAGGTAAAGAGTAAATGGCCACCACGAAGATCGATTATATATATATATATATGTATATATATATATATATATATATATATATATATATATATATATATATATATATATATATATATATATACACGAAACCATGGAGGTAGGACGAGCTAGTTGAAGGAAGGAAGGAAGGAAGGAAGGTGGCGTAAAGAGAAAAAAGTATATTAAGTAAGACAAGAAAGGGAATAAAAAACATGAATTACTCTATGGAGGTAAGACGGGCGCGTTAACGGGAGGAAGGGAAGGGAAGGGGTGGTGTAAAAGAGTTGAGTATATTATGAGTCCAGAAGGGAATAAAACAAAACCTGAATTAAGCTATAGAGGTAGGACAAGTGAAAGTTGAAGGAAGGGAGGGAGGGAGTGGTGTAAAAGAGATAAGAGTAATTAAGGGGACACTGGCTGTTTGTTTGGTCTATTAATTCATTTATTCATATATTTTTTTAGTTTCCTACCTAGACCTCCATGAAGCTTAGAAAACAAAATCAAGATAGATTTGTAAATTTTTCGGTAGAAAAATTTCCCGGCCAAAGGCCGTTTCCTTCTTAAATTACAGGCTCACTATCGCTCGCCAGGAAAAAAAACGCCACCTAAATGGCACGAAGGGTCCTTATATTGACAAAGAAATGGGGTGAAAGATCATAAAATCCCCAAACTAATGGAACCAACGTCTTAAAATCTCAAAACTAGTGGGGCTAAACATTAGGGAGAAGGGGTCCAGAAAAACGGTCTGTCTCCCCTTAAAGAAACAAGAAAAGGAATAAGAACCTGGATGAAGCCATGGGAGATAAGACTTGCGAGAGTTGCAAGAAGGAAGTGTTGTAAGAGAGAGATATAGGGGTACACATCTACGGAGTATATTAACCCTCTCAGTACCGGTGCCGTCAGTTTAACTTTATGCTGGCAACTATTGGACAATTTTAATCAGCTTGGAAAGGGCCTCCAACAATTAACAGGCTTGTAACTATCCCACTTACGTTTTTTTGCTACGGTACCACAGATCCTTCAGTTGCACGAAATCGTCTAAATATAACTGTGTTGGTGGTGTAATGCTTTAGGTGCTTATGTTCTGGGCGTGGTGTCCCGAGTTCGAATCCCGGGAGGACCATATACTTTCATTATTTTATTCAATTACATTGGGGATTGTGATTGATGATTAAAGTTAAGAACGGGGTGTTACTTATAGTTAGAATAAACATTGAAAAAACGTCGCCGGTACAGGTGTTAAAAGACAAAAGGAGAATAAAGAACATTAATAAAGCCATGGAGGTAGGGTAGGAGGAGCGAGAGTTGAAGGAAGGAGGGAGGGAGGTGGTGTGAGTGAGAAGTAGGATAAAATTAATGGTTGTGGGAGCCTTGGTAAGGGAGGTGGTGGTGGTGGTGTTAGTTGGGTTATAATAGAGCGAGTGAAAGAGTGCTGTTGGCTTAATGTATGTGAGAGAGAGAGAGAGAGAGGTTGGCTTAATGTATGTGAGAGAGAGAGAGAGAGGTGTTGGCTTAATGTATGTGAGAGAGAGAGAGAGGTTGGCTTAATGTATGTGAGAGAGAGAGAGAGGTTGGCTTAATGTATGTGAGAGAGAGAGAGAGAGGTGTTGGCTTAATGTATGTGAGAGAGAAAGAGAGAGTGAGTGGTGTTGGCTTAATTTGTGTGCGTGTGAGAGAGAGAGTGAGAGCCAGTGGTGTTGTGTTAAAGTGTGTGTGTGTGAAAGAGAAGAGTGAGTGGTGTTGGCTTAATTTGTGTGTGAGAGAGAGAGAGAGAGAGAGATGCCAGCGATAGTGTGAAATCTTGGAAGGGGATGTGATGAAGCAGTAGGGAATTCAGGAGGTGAACATTAATCGTATGAGGTTTGACATCAGTCAGAGTATAACAAAACATATAAATTATAGTAATAATAATAATACAAATAATAATAAGGAATATAATAATGATAATAATCATAAGAAGACTAAACAAGAAGAAGAAGAGGGAGAAAATAAGAATGAAACTACTACCAACAATAACAATAACAGGAATAACAACCGCATGAGGTTATGGGTTTGATACTACTATATAAATCAATGTTGAGGGGTTTTTTCTAGTAGATTATTACAAAGACACCACCACGAAATTTCAATGAAGGTGCTAGTAGAAAACACTAACACTAGATATTATACATGTACAGTATATATATATATATATATATATATATATATATATATATATATATATATATATATATATATATATTTCAACAGCAGTATCTCTTTCAATAATATGTTTCAAGGACGAATGGGGTCCAATAGTATATTACTAAACCCTTTGATTCCCACAGATCCTTCCCGAGCTGAAGAAACCCGGATTAAAATATAACAAACTACGTTCCTTAAAATCCAACCGAAGTGACCAGGACTTGATTTTAGTAGAGATAGCACCGCCTAAAATTCAGAAAAGCGTCCTCAAACACCGAAAGGAGGTGGTTGTTTTGTAGTTTGTTCCCTAGCCCTCCATCAAGCTTAAGGGGAGGCAGTTGGTTTTTCGAGTCCTCCTCCTCCCTCATGTTTAGCCCTATTAGTTATGATATTTCAAGACATTCGCCCTATTAGTTTGGCGATTTTCAGACCTTTTACCCCATTTCTTTGCCAATATTAAGACCTTTCGTGCCATTTAGGTGTCGATTTTTTTCCTGGCGAGCGATAGCGAGCCTGTATTTGATGAGGAATCGGCCTTCAGCCGGGACATTTTTCTACGGAAAAATGTACAAATTTATATCGAAGGGGGGTCTTGTGGGTGTTTTTTTAAGCTTGATAGAGGGTTAGAGAACAAACTAAATCCCTTCCTTAAACCATTGAGCCGAACCAGTAAATTATGCTGCATAATACCGTCTGAGCTCCCTTAAAATGAAAACAAAATCGAGTCCTCCCTTCTAAATAAATCTGTACATTTGTCGTTAGAAAAATGTTCCGGAGCCGGTTACTCCTACATTGCACGCTCGGTATCGTTCACCAGGCAAAAATCGACACGTAAATGACACGAAAGGTCTTAAAATAAACAAATAAATAGAGCGAAAGGTCTTAAAACCACCGAACTATTCGGCCGATCGTCTTAAAATCTCAAAGCTAATTAGGCTTAACATGATGTAGAAGGGGGTAGGTACAAAGGGGTCCATACAAAAAACCCACCCCCTTAAGGAACAGCGGACTAACACTGAAAACTCGCGCCCCGAAAATCCGCCATAAAACTCGTTGGTAAATTATTCCATCAGGGGTGTTAGTGGGGAGGTGAAGGAGCGGGTTTGTCTCGTCAGCAGTCCTCATTCGTCCCCTTCCTGTGGCAGAATCCTCTCACACACACACACACATACACACACACACATACAGATAGATACACTCACACATACATACATAAATACATCATACACTCATACATACGCACTCTCGATCTCACAGTCACTCACAAATTTACTCAACCCCCACCCCCCCCACCTTCTCTCTCTCTTTCTCTCTCTCTCTCTCTCTCTCTCTCTCTCTCTCTCTCTCTCTCTCTCTCTCTCTCTCTCCTTCCTCTTTATGCTCCTTCCTCTTTATGCTCCTTCTAGTTCGTACCATATCAATGCCTGCTCCTCCCTCACTGTCACTTCTTCTGTCCCATTGTCTTTTTCTCAACCTCATCGTAATATGCTCTTCGTGTTGACTTAACTCTATTGGGTACGAGGGAGCTATTTTTGGAACTCCTCTATTTTGCTCCTTTAATTTGGAGATTTTAAGATGTTTCACCCCATTAGTTTGGCGATAATATGACGCTTTACCTCATTCAGGTGTTGATTTTATTTTCTGGGCGAACGATAGAGAGCCTGTAACTTTGAAGAAATCGGCATGGTTCTACCGAAAAATATACGAATTTAGCTTGAAGGGGGTTTGGGTTAGCATTTATAAGTTTGAAGGAAGTCTGGGAAGGAGTTTTTGTTAGCCTAGGGTACAAACTACAGTATAGTGCTCGAAAATGGCAAAACCAAGCAAAATCCTCAATAATAATTAAACAAAATATCCTAATAACCCCCACGACGACGGACTATATAGTGTTAAAGCTTTGGCGGCACGGGCTTATGTCTACAAAGGCGTCGTAGCTTATCCTGCTCAAAATTGACTGTCGCCATCATCATCATCACCATCACCAACGGCATCATCATCATCAACCTCATCAACAACAACATTATCATCATCACCATCATCATCATCAACAGCATCATCATCACCAACATCATCATCATCATCAACATCATCATCATCATTATTCTCTCTTCCCTGCATATTTTTCTTGTATGCTACCAATGTTCTATATTTTCTCCTACTGCACTGGCGAGCTTCAGGCTACAAGGAAGTTGGTGACGTAAACATCTATATTGAGCAGAAATTCAAACTTTGTATTAATTTGTTATGTATAGAAAGTTTGTTGAATTTTGTTATGCTCTGTTTTTCTACAGGTTTAACTTGGGTAATGTGAGTTCTAATTGACTGGGTATATAAGGCTGCATGCACAATACAAGATATGAGGAATAGAGAACACAAAGAAACACATGGTAGCAAGTTACACGATCACGTTTATTTATATACCACTGCAGAATACTCGTGCAAGACAATATAATAGAATTGAACAACACTAGCATAAGTGGATCTGGATGGAGCCTAGTCTCCCACTTCCAACGTTCAGGTATTAATCTTCTGATCACTGGCTTTAATTCAACAGGTTTATATACCGAAGACCATCAATGTTACTTGTAGAATCATATTCACTGTTAGATTTATTACTGGTAGCTCTGGTGCACAAGTAGTAGTTCACAGACTAGATTAGACACGCGTATTTTAGAGCACGGGAATTCTAGTAACCTCAGGGGGTACTGATCTAAGTTTTATATTCTTGTCTCAGAAATACATAGAACGCAAATCAGTGGGCGAACCTTCAGATATCACTAGGGTTTCCTTCTAGGTAATAATATCTGGGCATATGGTTGATTACGAGAGTTAGTATCGCCTGTTAAATAATGAACACTGATACGCTTAGCACTTCCTAATTGAATGGTTATATGAATTATACTGGGGCAAAGAGATAGCCACTTCGTAGAAATATTAATTAGTGAATCTCTAAACAGCACAGTAATATGTAGTACTGCTAAAGGGAATCTTGGGTAGTATCTGATGGGTCTGGTCCTGGTTATCTTGCGTCCATGATGTTGGGGGCTAACGACTGGTTCCGCGGCCGTCCAGGGGGCCCATATGTGTGAAGTTCTCAAATACGTGGGCAGGTCCTTCTATCCAAATCTGCCACGGAGTCTGCCGGCTCTGGAATCTCACTCCGGAACAACACAAGGGCAGAGCTAGAAGTTAACTGCAGGGTAGTGACCCCTGGTTGGTGTCTAGCTTTCAACTGATTTGACTGGGGGCGGGAGCTAGATTTATAGGCTCGGTTCTGGACCCTGTAGACAGTAGTGATCTCGAGTCTTATGGACTTATTGGAGCTCTCAATAGATATGGGGACTAGGTAAGATGGTATTTACTGTTGTGGCACATGGCTATAGGAAGCCTTTATATTTTCATATAACTGAGCCTTAGTAAGAGGTACTATTTTGGCTATACTGGAAGTATTTAGGGGAGAGAGACTGGATCTACTTTGTGAGGAGGATGGGAACAGCTGTGATAGGAGCGTCTCTCTTAGATTGTTCAATCTTCATTCTATGGTATAGCTGAGGTGCTAATTTAGTGATCAGAGTATGCAAGAAAGGTAAATGGTTTATTGTGAGTTAATAGAGGTTAGTAAAGGTGTTAGTCATGCATGGTTAGTTCATTGATAGGAAGAATTCCTGTGCTACCTGGCAATGACTCGGAAGTCAAAACAGGGGCCAGGTACACCTCCGCGGGGGTGGGGGTCTCCCTCCTCGGGTGGGCAAAAAGGGGGAGCTGGGCGCCCTCTCTCTGTGATAGTCGTCCGGCGGCTGTGGCTACGGGCTTGCCATATCACCAGTGTTCGTAATAACCCTCTGTGTATGAGACAGATGTGGGTGTCCTTAATACCAAAACCGAAGGTGCCTTAGCTAGCTGGTTTTACTCGGCTGGTTGTTAATTGTAGGGTTTGCTGGATGTGGTGGAGACTGGGTTGCTAACTCTGCCACATTTATCTGGAAGTATGGCAATAGAAGTTAGTTACTGGCGAGGTGGCTAGCCTCGCACCGACGACCATTGGGTGCAGGGTTGTGAATGGGTTGTAAGAGAATAGATGGCATGCAAGGGCTAGTAAAGTTCTAATGTTGTTCTGGCCTACTAAGTGAAGGTAGGCTGGATAGAGTATATATATAAAAGGTTGGAGAGCATTAGCAATGGACAATTCAAGGATCTTCAAGAGGTATGAGAGAGAGGCTAGGTCGGACAAGAGTAGAGAAGTGCGGGGTCTTATAATGAGAGGGGGGGAGTGCAGGGGGGCTATAGGGGAATTTGACCCTAAGGTCTCTGGGCGTGGGGGTGGCATTAGGCTGCAGTTGATATGGAAGTTTGAAAAGGCAGTAGAATACGTTAGCCAAATGCTACCGGGGAATGCAACTATGGGGTGGTATATGAGTCTGGAAAAGATAGAGTTATGTGATCAGTCCGAGGGGTTATGGATACTATTAGTTGGCCCTGGGAACTGCGTTTTCTATTAAATATAAATATACCAACAACAGCGGCAGTTCGTAGGGGTACTTAGTTATTGTTTCGGGGTACTTATGACAGATACTGGTAACCAGGTTATCTTATACAATCTCTGGTTGGGGTAAGAGGTGTATGACACGAAGTAAATTGGCGTAGTGTGGACTGTGGATACGAAGGAGGCAAGGGGAAGACGTATGACAATTGTGGAAAAGTAAATGGAAAAAGGTGAACACAATGGCGGATAAAAATACTTAACCTAAGGATTGAATACATAGATTTATGGGCCGATGGGTCTTCAGAAGCTTAGTCTGGCAAGACAAGATGTTAGGGAATGTTAATATTAATACTTAAACTAAGGATTGCATACATCGATGAACGATGACATTATAGTCGTCGTCCTAATAAGGTGATGAAACCTGGTTGATCTGTACTTGGCACAATACGACACAAGGACAGTGCCGCTATGTCGTATCAATGCTGGTGGCAGTTAATATTATAGACTTAGTTACTAGAGGAACAATGCAAGGGGCGACTGAGCACGGGTTACATATATCTATACTCGTCATGGAAATGATATACGAGGTCTAGGGACAAGCGTGGGTGTTTTAACTTCTAAGATATATAACATCTACTTCTCGGATGTAAGAACATACATAGATATAATTATGGCTGCCTGATGTGTTGGCATTGGCTCAACGTCGGGACAGGGCATGGGTGTTTTTAATATGAATGTATATTCCTGTTCATCATCTTTGTAGTTAGGAGTGTAGGACACGAGGGGGGTAGTGTACGTGAGGTGTGGAAAATGGTCAGTTTAGAAAAGGTAGGTGGGTGCGGCCTGGAGCTGCTTAGCCCTGCGGGCTTGGGCCTGTCTGAAATGGCTGGCTCGGTCAGCTGGTCCTTTCGTTCTGTGGACCTTTCCTTTGGGTGTTTCTGTGTGGTGTTCGTTCGTGGCTTCTGTGGTGGGCTTCTCGTTCTGGGGCATTTTAAATTTATTGTTATGTTTTTATATCACTTCAAAAGTATTTAGCTTATAATTATGCTACATATCGATTTTTGTTAACCCCTCCTCCCTCTAGTGTAGCCCCACTAGTTTTGAGATTTGAAGACATTCGCCCCAATATTTTGGTGATTTTAAGACCGTCCCCCTATTTCTTTGCCTACATTAAGATCACTCGTGCCATTTAGGTGTCGATATTTTCCTGGCGAGCAATAGCGAGCCTGTCATGTAGAACGAACCGAACAAATTTACAAATTTATCTTGAAGATGGACCTTGGGGGTATTTGTTAAGCTGGATAGAGGTCTAAAAAACACACACACACACACACACACACACACACACACACACACACACACACACACAAACACACACAAAACACACACACACACACACACACACTAAAAGCCCGAAACTTGCAATTGGTCGACTGTCATATTATCTATAATTGTCGACTTCTTATTGCATCATCGTATTTAGTATTACCGTGTCTGTTTCTCCTGTAATGTCGCATTCTACTCTATCTGCCGTCTTTACCTCTACCATCTTTCACTCATATCAGCATTGTCTATTTCGTATCTTAAAATGGTTATATCCTGCCAATAGCATGGATCGTATTTTACCGCATTGTATCATCGCTTCGAGGTTGCAGTCCAATTCTTCTTATACCGGCATTATGTTTCGCCATTTCACTCCGGCTTAGTCGATTTTCACGTTCCATCATCTCCTTCGGGGGCCCCCCCCCCCCACACACACACGCACACACACACACCAAAAAAAGGGCAAAACAAAGGAAACTAGGCAAAAAATATATAGGAAAAGTGGGGACTGAGCCTGAGTATATAAATAATCATCTTCCCACATCCTCATGCGTGTGTGGCTCCCAACCATCACCACCATTCGTCGCACTGTCAATGATTTCCCCTTTATTTAGTCATATTTTGTCTTCTTATTTTTCCCATTTTCCCAAGTATATGTTCAGTTATATCGCTCCT
The DNA here is from genome assembly GCA_032716605.1 of Paralithodes platypus. Lineage (NCBI taxonomy): Eukaryota > Metazoa > Arthropoda > Malacostraca > Decapoda > Lithodidae > Paralithodes > Paralithodes platypus. The sequence continues at coordinate 35,156,997 of CM064509.1, forward strand.
TTATTATTATTATTATTATTATTATTATTATTATTATTATTATTATTGTTGTTTTAGCTTCATTGTGGAAATTGTCATATACTTCCGTGTCGATATTGTCTCATTTTCTTTTGGCATAGTAGTCTTGTTCTATTCCTTATTATAGAGTTTTTCATTCTGATATCCCTTATATATCTTATTGCATAGTTCACTTCGTATCCTATATTCGACTATGATTATCGTTTCATCCTTAACTGGCTCATCTTGTCTTCGAACACTGCCTTATTTTTATAGTCCTCTCCTCCAACAGTTTCTTCTTCATGTAATTTGAATCCTTCTTCTTTTCCTTAGATATTATAAATGTTTTAAATTATCCACAATTTTGCCAATCTCTGTAATCATATTATCACCATCATTATCATGTCTGTCTGTTTGCATACCTTCCTCCTCCTCCTCCTCCCCCCCCCCTCTCTCTCTCTCTCTCTCTCTCTCTCTCTCTCTCTCTCTCTCTCTCTCTCTCTCTCTCTCTCTCTCTCTCTCTAGGTGGCGGCGAGTTGAGGAATCGCCGTCTTTTGCGTGAAGGCTCAGAAACCATCAGTTTACGAGAGTCCGTGGTTAGAATGCAGAGAGAGAGAGAGCAGGGGGGGGGGAATAGTCAGATTTTTAAGGGGAGACTGACCGTTTGTTTGGTCTATTAATTAATGTATTCATATATTTTTTTAGATTCCTCCCTAGACCTCCATCAAGCTTAGAAAAACACCCTCTAGACCCCCCCTTCAAGATAAATTTGTACTTTTTTCGGTAGAAAAATGTTCCGGCCTAAGGCCAGCTCCTCTTCAAATTGCAGGCTCGCTTTCGCTCGCCAGGAAATAATCGACACCTAAATGGCACGTAAGGTCTTATAATTGACAACGAAATGGGGCGGAAGGTGTTAAAATCGCCAAACTAATGGGCCGAACGTCTTATGATCTCAAAACTAGTAGGGCTAAACATTAGGAAGAAAGGGGTCCAGAAATACGGTCTGCCTCCCCTTAAGGATCTCGTTGTTCCGGAAAAGAATGGGCGTGATAGGGAGATTACAATGAGAGAGAGAGAGTGGGTGAGTGAGAGTGAGTAGGAGGAGGAGGAGTCGGAATCGGTAACTCCTTGGAGATGTTTGATTGATGGACTGGGGATAAAGGTTGTGTTGTGTGGATGGTGATAGAGGGAACAATAGGTAAACCCTTCTGTACCGGTGACGTCTTTGTATATATTTGCTGGCTGTATTAAGAGGATTTTATGCCGTTTAAGAAGGATCAGTGGTAGTTGAAAGGGTTAAGGGGGGTCACCTCGCTTTTTTTTTTATCTTGTTCTCCCTCTCTCTTTGGCTTGTATCCATTCGGCCCCATTCAGCCTACTGTTTTAAGACGTTTACCCCAATCCAGGTGTCAATATTTTCCTGGCGAGCGGTAGCGAGCCCGCATACATATATTTTCGTTTTGACAGCAAGCTAAATTTGTACATTTCTCCATACAATGCTGGCTCGCTATCGCTCGCCAGGAAGAAATCGGCACCTGGATGGGGATACACTTCTTAAAACAGTTGGCTGAATGGGGCCGAATGGATACAAGCCAGGAAAAGGAGAGAAAGATAAAAAAAAGACGGTGACTCCCCTTAAGTGAGTTAGTTCGAAGCCTGTTAATTGCTGTAGGCCTTATTTAAACTACACACAATCGTCTAATTGTAGCCAGAAGAATACTAAAAAGACGTCATCGGTAGAGAAAGGGTTAAACGGATACTTATAGGCAGAGGGCCGTACAAATTGGTAGGTGGGCATGTGATATAGATGATGAGATTACCTATTTGAATACACAACAAATTGGTACATAGATCAATTGATGGATAAAATACTGCGTGAAGTTCATGATAATTATATAAAGAGATGGGTATGATATCTTTTTCTTCTTGTTCTATATTTGGTATATATATATATATTTTTTTTTTTTTTTCTATATTCCAACTACTACCTCTCGGGCATAGGCTGATAGCCTTTACACTCAACCGCTGAACACGGTGAGGCCCGTGAGGTCTTGCTCCAGTCTAGGGAGTGAGACATGTGAAGCTTCACGGCTCGAAGCAATTCCATCTCTGAATCCGCCTCGCCTCTGCGCTTCTCAGTCTCATCCCCACAGACTCGGACCCTCACTCTAAGAACGCCACCTATTGAGCAATTAGCTCACTAGGCATTGCCCCCCTGTAGCATATTTTTGAATATGGGAATAATCATACAATGCTATTTAATCAGGGAACAATGAGGGTATTTTTTTGGCATTTCGGTGTGCTGTGGTAATGCACTGATACTAGGTACAGCACAAATTCCATCCCAATAATATCTTCCCATTGACATATTGGGATTCGAACCCGGGTCCATTGGATTACCAGTCCAGTGGCAAGACCACTCTGCCACACCTCCCCTTCGTCGTCCGTTTAAAACAGACTTCCACAATGCTTAATTATGACTCACTGGATTCCCTCTTCCCCCCCCACCCCACCCCCCTTTGTTTATATTACTCCACCATTCCTTCCTTCATGCATGCTCCACTCCTCTCCTTCTTCATTCATTCTTTCGTCACACATGTTTTTATTTGTTGCATCTTCTTTTTCTCACTCATTCTCTATTTACAAAGGTCATCAATTCCTCTTTAACCACACCATTACTACATCATCCAAGTATCCACCATTCTTTCGTTTTCATCCATGTCCATCATCAGGCCTTTTCAAAGCCATCCATCACTTACTTTTCTTCAACTACCCTATTATCACATCATCCAAGCTTTCACCACTCTTTTATCCCATCTTACTCCATCACCAATCCTGTCCTTATCTTCCTCTTTCATCACTCCCTCTCCAACAACCATAAAATCACATCACCCAAACTTCCACCAATCTTGTGTTCTATCCTAAGCCACCATTAATCCCTCGCCTATCCTGTTTCATCACACCCGCTTCAACCATTCTACTATAATTTCACTCAAGCATCCAACACCCCTTTTACAATGATACTTAAACCTCCAATTCTTTACGTATTTTCATTTTCACATCACTCCCTCTTCAACCACTTTGCTATCACATCACATCACATAAGCTTCCACCACTTCTTTGTCCATCCTACGCCATCAATAATCACTTCCTTATCCTCCTTTTTGAGCACTCCTTTAAAAACAAAAACAAAAACACATATCATTTCACACACGCTTCTATCACGCTTGTTCTCATCCTACGCCATCATCAGGTCTTTCCTTATCCACACTCCCTCTTCAACAATCTACCATACCTTTACCCAAGCTTCTACCATCTTATCCCATCATTAGTTTTTTTTGTATCCACACTTTATCCTCACTCTCTCTTCAGCAACCTTACGATCACTTCCTTCAAACATTCCTCATCCTGTTTGTTTTTCCCTTCCATCTTACCCCGTTATCACTCACGCTGGCTTCCATCTTACCCCGTTATCACTCACGCTGGCTTCCATCTTACCCCGTTATCACTCACGCTGGCTTCCATCTTACCCCGTTATCACACACGGTGGCTTACATCTTACCCCGTTATCACTCACGCTGGCTACCATCTTACCGCGTTACCACTCACGCTGGCTTCCATCTTACCCCGTTATCACTCATGCTGGCTTCCATCTTACCCCGTTATCACTCACGCTGGCTTCCATCTTACCCTGTTATCACTCACGCTGGCTTTCCATCTTACCCCCTTTATCACTCACGCTGGCTTCCATCTTACCCTGTTATCACTCACCGCTGGCTTCCC
>CM064509.1:35163276-35203276 GCA_032716605.1 Paralithodes platypus
CTTAAGGGAGGACAGACCGTTATTCTGGACCTTCTTTTCCCTCATGTTTAGCCCCACTAGTTTTGAGATTTTAAGACGTTCGGTCCATTAGTTTGGTGATCTTTATATCTTTACCTCCATTTCGTTGTCAATTTTAAGACCTATCGTGCCATTTAGGTGTCAATTTGTTCCTGGCGAGCGATAGCCAGCCTGTAATTGTAAGAGGAATCGGCCTTCGGTCGGTACATTTTTCTAAAAAAAAAAAAAAAAAAATGCACACATTTATCTTGAGGGGGGGGGGGGGTGTCTAGGGGATGGTTTTCTAAGTTTGAGGGATGACTAGCGAGGAAACTTAAGAATTTATGAGTGAATTAATTTATAGGCCAAAAAACCAGTCGGTGTCACAAATACAAGTGTATTCACAATAGATAAAACACTTAGGATACTCAATAATTTATCTATTAACCCCTTTAACAGGAGGCGTTTTATTATTATTGTATATATTATTTGTCTCTCTCTCTCTCTCTCTCTCTCTCTCTCTCTCTCTCTCTCTCTCTCTCCCCCCCCCCCCCTATGGAGTACCGGTGCCGTCCTTTTCTTTCACTTTGTTCTGGCCACAATTAGACTAGTTTATCCAGCTCATTAGGGGCCTCTAGCAATTAACAGGCTTCGGACTATCTCCCTTAACCCTTTCTACTACCATAAATCCTTCATAAACTGCACAACATCGTCTAAATACAGCTAGAATACAATTAAATCGTCTAAATACAGCTAGAATACAATTAAAGAGACGTCGCCGGTACAGTAGGGATTAATTAGCTTCGAAAGGATCTCTGGGGATCAAAAGGGTAAACACTATCTTAATTAACCATCTGACTTCTCATAGATACTTCCTAAACTGGACACAATTGTCTAATAATAGCCAGAAGACAAATCAAAGGGTGACATCGTACTGAAGGGAGTTCATTCAATTTACGATATACGACACTGGTAAGGGGGGTCACCGGCTTTTTTATCTTTCTCTCCTTTTCTCTCTTTCCCTGGCTTGTATCCATTGGGCCCCTTCAGCCAACTGTTCTAAGACGTTTATCCCCATCCAGGTGTTGATTTCTTCCTGGTGAGCGATAGCGAGCCAGCATTGTATGGAGAAATCCGGCTTCGCCGGAGAAATTTTCTATCGAAAAATGTACAAATTTAGCTTGCTGTCAAAATAAAAATATATATGCTGGCTCGCTACCGCTCGCCAGGAAAATATTGACACCTGGATGGGGGTAAACGTCTTAAAACAGTAGGCTGAATGGGGCCGAATGGATACAAGCCTAAGAGAGAGGGAGAGAAAGAGAAAAAAAAACCGAGGTGGGCTCCCTTAATTCAATTTACGATATACGACACTGTTAAAGAGGTCTGCCAGTTAGGGATTCAGTACATTTCTTAGAATACATACACTTCCCGACCGTCACTAACAAACCATTTCCTTCTACTTTACATATCTCTCTCTCTCTCTCTCTCTCTCTCTCTCTCTCTCTCTCTCTCTCTCTCTCTCTCTCTCTCTCTCTCTCTCTCTCAGTTTCTTCATAAAATGTTTACTTCTACATCACCAACTTATTCCAAGCGGGGGATTGAACTCGAGTCTCCCAAGTGGTAAACTGAGACGCCTTCCACTACACGACATAGCCTGTGGATAATGTCCACCAACGTGTACTCTCTCTACCAAGAAATCTGTATTAAGGGGGGTCACAGGCTTTTTGTTCTCTCCTTTTTTCTCTCTCTCTGGCTTGTATCTATTCGGCCCCATTCAACCTACTGTTTTAAGACGTTTACTCCCATCCAGGTGTCGATTTTTTCCTGGCGAGCGGCAGCGAGCCAGCATATTTTGTTTAAAGTTTTTGACAGCAGGCTAAATTTTTACATTTTTCGATGGAATTTTTTTTCCGGCGAAGTCGGATATCTCCATACAATGCTGGTTCGCTATCGCTCACCAGGAAGAGATCGACACCTGGATGGGAATAAACGTCTTACAACAGTAGGCTGAATGGAGCCGAATGGATACAAGCCAGACAAAGAGAGAAAAAGAGAGAAAAAAAAACTGCCACCCCCCTTAAAAGTGCGATTACCCCCTAAGGCCACTCCAAGCATACACAGTACACATCCGCTCAACTAAGTGACCCCGCTTTTTTTTTTTTTTTTTTTTTTTTTTTTTTTTTTTTACAACTGCTCACATAAAACACACTCGCTTTGAAGAATACAGCATCACTGGATAATTAATACGGATTGTTTTCAGTCTTTCTTTTTCTCTTCTGTTTTCTGTTTTATTATCTATTTCTTGTTTATCTGTTCTCTTCTTTTTCTTCTTATTTCTCCTCTCTCTCTCTCTCTCTCTCTCTCTCTCTCTCTCTCTCTCTCTCTCTCTCTCTCTCTCTCTCTCTCTCTCTCTCTCTCTCTCTCTCTCTCTCTCTCTCTCTCTTCATTAACTATGTATACAATAATTAGACTATCTGCATTAATCAATCAATCTATTTTGTAATCCCTTTATCTATCTACTGTATAATGATGTAAACTCTCGTACATGTCGTTATACAACTACCTCCTGAAATAACCCCGTATAAAAGACCCCCCCCCCCATATATATAATGTATGATTTACAAAGGACACGAATCAGCAGTGTTGTATTTTGTTGCGAATATATCTGCTTAAATCTAAATACAGTATAATAAATGCATATTTATATTAGCACAATTATACCTTTGAGCTTTGCTACCGAATATATTATTAAATAATTAAGTTAATTTGCTCCATTTGTTTATATATATATATTTAAATAGATATGTTTTGTTGTGAATCATGTTTGTATGAATGTATGTTTTGTTGTGAATCATGTTTGTATGAATGTATGTTTTGTTGTGAATCATGTTTGTATGAATGTATGTTTTGTTGTGAATCATGTTTGTATGAATGTATGTTTTGTTGTGAATCATGTTTGTATGAATGTATGTTTTGTTGTGAATCATGTTTGTATGAATGTATGTTTTGTTGTGAATCATGTTTGTATGAATGTATGTTTTGTTGTGAATCATGTTTGTATGAATGTATGTTTTGTTGTGAAGTTAGTCTATGGAGACGGCTATATTTCTAGACATACGGTTAGGAGAGTTATTTATCGAAATGTATTACAAGTAGCCTCACAAAGACCAATAGATCTGCTGTTACTTGTTTTCCATTGTATTCCTTTTTAAAGACTGAGGTGTTATGCTATTTTTGATAATGTAGAATGTATTTTAATAGACCACACTACATATCCTTTTTTTTTTGAGAGAGAGAGAGAGAGAGAGAGAGAGAGAGAGAGATAGAGAGGGGGGGGGGCTGACTTCTTTGCAATTATCTAAGCTAGCCAAGGTATTTTATACAATTCTAAGTGATTTAAGTGATGTGTATAATGGGCATGAAGATATTTGAGATTAAAGAGAGGAAACTATCACCAGTTGCACCAAAATGGCGGATGTTGGCCGATCTCAAGAGAACACCAGTTACAATCCAGGTTATGAACGCATATGAGAGATGACACCTAATTATGTATACTTCTTGTTTATTTATATTTATTTCTTGTCTTTGCATCCATGATACAAAACAATCTAGTCCTTCTTTAATATGTTCAGTTCAATCTTTATGAATAAAAACCCCACTTTATTTACAACGTTTCGCAGATAGCTTCTTCAGGTCACTAACTGCTATCTGCGGATCGTTGTCAATAAAGTGCTTCTCCTCAAATGGTGTTTTTATGAGTTCTGTCAACTTTTCAGAGTTCATTACCAATCTTAATAACATCATCTTCGAAATACCCAATATCCTTCTATAATTTACTTGGGCTTCTAATCTGAATGTTAATCCGCATCTTAAAGGGAGATGGGCCGGTTTTCTGGTCCCCTTTCTTCCTCATGCTTATCCCTATTAGTTTCTCGATTTTAAGACGTTTGCCCCATTAGTTTCTCGATTTTAAGACCTTTCGCCCCATTTATTTGTCAATTTTAAGACCTTTCGTGCCCTTTAGGTGTCGATTTTTTTTCCTGGCGAGCGATAGCGAGCCTCTAAATGTAGAGAAACCGGCCTTCGGCCGAGAAATGTTTCTACCGAAACATTTACAAATATATCTCGAAGGGGGATCTAATGGATTTTTTTTTTTAAAGTTTGATGGAGATCTAGGGAGGAAACTAAAAAATACATGAATATATAAATAAATAGACCCACAAAAAGTAACCACTGTTGACACCAGCACTTTAGCGGCGGTTGTATCCGAGTAAAAACAAAAGGTAAAATCGAGTCTACTAGCTGTATTTTGTATGTTACAGCTCCTAATAATGTACAGTCCAATTTTAAACACGAGTAAACACCATAATCAATCAAAATACGATGATAATTTGTATCGGATTAAAGACTCCGATACGTGTAGCCGATTAGCTTGCTCGTGTGATGCCGGCTTGCCATTCATTCCAAGATCAACACCTGCATCTACATACCCATTACCTTACCCTTAATTAACGTGTCCGTGTAGCCCCAGTCCACTTCTTATCAGGGCTCTCTCTCTCTCTCTCTCTCTCTCTCTCTCTCTCTCTCTCTCTCTCTCTCTCTCTCTCTCTCTCTCTCTCTCTCTCTCTCTCTGTTTTCAGTTGAAGACAGCAAAGAGGAAACAAAGTAAAGGTATGCATATTTCCATCCCATTTCTAACTATTCTGTTAATTCCTTCAGGCGATTTCCAAGCCCTGCAAGGTTATTCACTTCTAACTGTTTTCATGTACGGCAAACTGCCGGAGGAAGCAGAGGGCGGATAGAGGGATTTAATCTTTGCTATTCTATTCTTCCACTTCCCCTTACTCTTAGGGTGGCTATATCTACTAGGATTAAGTCCTGGCCACCTTGTAGGGCTCGTAAGATCTGTGTAGCCAGTGTATTTATGTAAATCTATGTAAGATCTGTGTAGCCAATGAATTTATGTAAATCATTGTAAATCTCTCTTATGCTAACTAACTTAGTACTCTTATATGCTTCCCTTTCTCTCCATCTCATTACTTCTCTCCCTCTTCCTCTCTCTGATCTCTAACCTCCCTCTCCTTATCTCCCACCCTCTCTTATTACATTACCAATACCCATCTAACTCACCCTGTCCACCCCCTACTGTCTCCCACCCTCTCTATCACCACAACCCTCAACAAATGATCATCACCCCACACCTCACCCCCCATATAGTATCCCCCACCCCCTCTATCACCCCAGCCCACAGCACAATATAATCACCCCAACACCCCACCTACTGTCTCCCACCCTCTCTACCGCACGAACACCCGACACATTATCATCACCCCAACTATCCACCTACTCTCTCTCTCTCTCTCTCTCTCTCTCTCTCTCTCTCTCTCCTCTCTCTCCTCCTCCCTCTCTCTCCTCTCTTCCCCAGTCTCTCTCCTCTCCCCACCCCCACACCCCCAATACCCCACTGTCATCCCAACTTCCCAACACACCTCCCCCCCCCCTCATCCCCTCTCCGCCCCCCCCCCCCCCCCCCCACCAACACATTATCTTGACCTCACTCCCTCATCCCCACCCCTTCTCTCCATCTTCCCTATCCCCCCCCCCCCCACGCATTATCTCCCCCCCCACTCTCTCTCCCTGACCCCCCCCCCCCAGTGCTCACAATCAGTCGGTGTGGTGGGGGGGGGGGGGGGGGTGACAGGTGGGGGCAAAACTTCATTACCAGGTGACGCACTGCTAATTACCCCCACACCTCAGATATAGACGCTCACACACACACACACACACACACACACACACACACACACACACAAACACAAACACGATATATATATATATACACACACACACACACTACATTCAAACACTACGCACAAATACTCTACATGCACAAACAAGCATACACACCTATTACACACACACGCATACAAATACTCTGCGCGCACATACACACTTACACACACACTACCAACATGGTGACATGTACGCACACACTGTCACTCACTTTGACACTCGCTCAGACAGGCACTTATGCATTTACGCTGACAGACAGGCACAAGCACACACAAACAGTCATACAACCGTTTATTTCTACACTCCAATATTCTCGCACACATGCCAGAATTCCAGAATTACCAGTATTGTATATATAATATATATATATAATTATAAAATGTAGTACACAATTGTATGATAGTTTGTTATTGTGACAAAGACTGTTTACCAGAGAGAAGGGAGCTTAAATCAATTTCGTTTACATCGTTTGATCAATGTTGCCTAATGTTTCTCCAGTGGCCTTCACAAAAGAGGTATCATAATTAAGGGGAGATATTTAGTTTGTTCCCTACGTTTTCATCAAGCTTAAAATTACACCCCCTAGACCTCCTTTCAAGATAAATTTGTACATTTTTCGGTAGAAAAATTTCCCGGCCGGAGGCCGGTTGGTCTTAAATTACAGGCTCGCTATCGCTCGCCAGGAAAAAATCGACACCTTAATGGCACGAAAGGTCTTAAAATTGACAGAAATGGGGCAAAATGTCTTAAAATGTCAAAACTACTAGGGCGAACGTCTTAAAATCTCAAAAGCAATGGGGCTAAACATGAGGGAGAAAGAGGTTCAGAAAAAAATACTCCAGGTGGAAATCTCCCCTTAAGTAAACGGCTATAGTTGTGTACCTGTCTGTATTTTATAATGTTTGTCCCTGGCACTCCTAGCTGTTCCTCCTGGATAGGCCAATAGTCATTTCTTCTGACCCAAGGCTTTGCCCTAGGTGGCTGTCCACTTGGTGATATTTGGGTAACTTAGTGTAATGCGTTGCTTCGTTGCATTCTCCGGTGTAGACACGACTCAGCTAAGACCTTTAAGCCTCTAAATGCATATGATAATCTTAAGATGTTATACGTAACAGAGAGAGAGAGAGAGAGTGTTAGAGTTAGAGTTAGAGAGAGCGCGAGAGCGAGAGCGCGCGCTGTAAAGCAAACTTACTTATTTAGTTAATTTAGTTTGCGTGAAACCCCAAGCATAAACTTTGTATATTACTCGGTACTTAAACACGCACTACACAGACCCAACACAACACTACAAACACTGATACAACACAACACTGAAACGCCACAACGCAACACTACAAACACTGATACAACACAACACTACAAACACTGGCGGGTGCCCAACCCCGAAACATTGATAATAGGCTTCCCCCCGCCAAGGCGGCTTTCTAGTGCCTTTCCTACTGATGCTGAGAGAATTGGGTTTCTAGTCATGTGGTGATGGGCTGGTCTATCAGAGTAGAACTGAGCAATCTCTGCCATAACCCATACTTACTCTGACTGTTCCTTTTACTTATATATTTTCTAGATCTCAAGTGACGGCGTCTCTAACGTGATTACCCAATCTACCAATTGGAAGCCAAGCGGTCACATTTTCCCTTGCCCCTCAAATTTCTCTTCATAATTGCTGAGGGGCACAGGGCCCTGGGTGGGGCTTTGGTTTCCCGGGCGTTTCTGCACCCTCCTCAAGCTCCCCGCCATGGAGTGGCTTCGGTCACCCAGTTTAAACATGGAAACTCGGGGCTTGGGGCTGGTCACAACACTTGGGACAACAACAACAACAACAACAACAACACTACAAACACTGATACAACACAACACTACAAACATTGATACAACACAACACTACAAACACTGATACAACACAACACTACAAACACCTGATACAACACAACACTACAAACACCTGATACAACACAACACTACAAACACTGATACAACACAACACAACAACACATTGATACAACACAACAAACACCTGATACAACACACCACTACAAACACTGATACAACACAACACTATAAACATTGATACAACACAACACTACAAACACTGATACAACACAACACTACAAACACTGATACATCACAACACTACAAACACTGATACAACACAACACTACAAATACTGATACAACACAACACTACAAACATTGATACAACACAATACTACAAACACTGATCCAACACAACACTGATGCAACACAACACTACACACACTGATCCAACACAATACAACACTGATACAACACAACATACCACTACAAATACTGATACAACACCACAACACTACAAACACTGATAAAACACAACACAACACTACAAACACAGATACAACACCACAAAACTACAAACACTGATACAACACTACAAACACAGATACAACACCACAACACTACACACACTGATACAACACAACATAACACTACAAACACTGATACAACACAACACTACAAACACTGATACAACACAACACTACAAACACTGATACAACACAACATAACACGACAAACACTGATACAACACAACACTACAAACACTGATACAACACAACACTACAAACACTGATACAATACAACACTACAAACACTGATACAACACAACACTACAAACACTGATACAGCACAACACTACAAACACTGATACAACACAACACTACAAACACTGATACAACACAACACAACAAACACTAATAAACACAACACTACAAACACTGATACAACACAACACTACAAACACTGATACAACACAAAACAACACAACAAACACTGATACAACACAAAACAACACAACAAACACTGATACACCACGACACTACAAACAATGATACAACACAAAACAACACAACAAACACTGATACAACACAACACAACAAACACTGATATACCACAAAACAACACAACACTACAAACACTGATACAACACAACACTACAAACACTGATACAACACAAAACAACACAGCAAACACTGATACAACACAAAACAACACAACAAACACTGATACACCACAACACTACAAACACTGATACAACACAAAACAACACTACAAACACATACAACACAAAACAACACAACAAACTCTGATACAACACAACACTACAAACACTGATACAACACAAAACAACACAACAAACACTGATACAACACAACACTACAAACACTTATACAACACAACACAACAAACACTGATACAACACAAAACAACACTACAAACACTGATACAACACAAAACAACACAACAAACACTGATACACCACAACACTACAAACACTGATACAACACAACACTACAAACACTGATACAACACAACACTACAAACACTGATACAACACAACACTACAAACACTGATACAACACAAAACAACACAACAAACACTGATACAACACAAAACAACACAACAAACACTGATACACCACAACACTACAAACACTGATACAACACAAAACAACACTACAAACACTGATACAACACAACACTACAAACACTGATACAACACAAAACAACACAACAAACACTGATACAACACAACACTACAAACACTGATACAACACAAAACAACACAACAAACACTGATACAACACAAAACAACACAACAAACACTGATACACCACAACACTACAAACACTGATACAACACAAAACAACACTACAAATACTGATACAACACAAAAAAACACAACAAACACTGATACACCACAACACTACAAACACTGATACAACACAAAACAACACAACAAACACTGATACACCACAACACTACAAACACTTATACAACACAAAACAACACAACAAGCACTGATACACCACAACACTACAAACACTTATACAACACAACGCTACAAACACTTATACACCACAACACAACAAACACTGATACAACACAAAACAACACAAAACAACACAACACACACTGATACACCACAACACTACAAACACTGATACACCACAACACTACACTACACACACTGATACAACACAACACTACAAACACTGATACAACACAAAACAACACTACAAACACTGATTCAATACTACAAACACTGATACAACACAACACTACAAACACTTATACAACACAACACTACAAACACCTGATACAATACTACAAACACTGATACAACACTACACTACAAACACTGATCCAACACAAAACAACACAACAAACACTGATACACCACAACACTACAAACACTGATACAACACAAAACAACAAAACAAACACTGATGCAACACAACACTACACTACACACACTGATACAACACAACACTACAAACACTGATCCAACACAAAACAACACAACAAACACTGATACACCACAACACTACAAACACTGATACAACACAAAACAACAAAACAAACACTGATACAACACAACACTACACTACACACACTGATACAACACAACACTACAAACACTGATACAACACAAAACAAACACTGATACAACACAACACTACACTATACACACTGATACAACACAACACTACACTACACACACTGATACAACACAACACTACACTACAAACACTGATACAACACAACACTACACTACAACACTACACTACACACACTGATACAACACAACACTACAAACACTGATACAACACAAAACAACACTACAAACACTGATACAACACAATGCTACAAACACTGATACAACACAAAACAACACTACACACACTGATACAACACAAAACAACACTACAAACACTGATACAACACAAAACAACACTACAAACACTGATACAACACAAAACAACACTACAAACATTGATACAACACAACACTACACTACACACACTGATACAACACAACACTACACTACACACACTGATACAACACAACACTACACTACACACACTGATACAACACAACACTACACTACACACACAGATACAACACAACACTACAAACACTGATACAACACAAAACAACACTACAAACACTGATACAACACAAAACAACACTACAAACACCTGATACAATACTACAAACACTGATACAACACAAAACAACACTACAAACACTGATACAACACAACACAACACTACAAGCACTGATACACCGCAACACAACACTACAAACACTGATACAACACAACACTACACAACAAATAATGATGCAACACAACACAACAAACACTGATACAACACACCACAACACACACACTAACTCTAATAAAATTCTCCGGTAATGCACTTACGAAATGCAAATATAGTCACCCACACACCCACAGTCCGACATTCACGCCCGCAGCCCTCAAAACACACACACACACACACACACACACACACACACACACACACACACACACACACACACACACACACACACACACACACACACACACACACACACACACACACACACATTACTCTGGCTCGGTATTCGGAATATAGTTTACATGATCAACTGCACAAATCCTATAAATGTATTAACATAATTAAACATGCATTATTATGTAATAATGTAATGTAACGTACTACCTCCATGCAGGAATGTCAACACATAATTATATATCTTGCATTTTATATATTGTATGTGTTATATGTGTTACATATCTCTTTCTCTCTCTCAGTATATATATATATAGAGAGAGAGAGAGAGAGCGAGAGATATCCCATTAATATAATTTAGACTTATAGAACGTCGTTTCAATTCCATTAACTTGCAAATAATTATTCACCCTAACTTTTTAGTTGCAAGTATTAATCACACACACACACGCACGCACACGCACACTAACATACATGCAGATTTATACACACTCCTAACACACACATGCATTTATGTATACAGGGAGATACAGGCATGCAGATGTACACACGCAAACAGGTTTATGGAGTAGCGGCACACACACACGTACACATGTGTAGACCCATTCACACGCACACAACCGCACACACAGATATCTTCTCCCGCAAATTGGATTTAGTGTTAAAGCCAAGATGGAGGGTGCTGAGATATGTGGGGAGGAGGAGGAGGAAGTGGAGGAAGTAGAGAAGGTGAGAGGGAGAACATAGACCCTACATGTGGAGAGGGGGGGGGGAGGACGAGGTGGAAGGGGAGGAAGTGAAGGAGGAAGAGGGAGGGGGAAGGAGAGGAGGAAAGAAGGAAGGGAAGGAGGAGAGAAGGGGAATGAGAGCATAGATCCTACATGTGGATAGGTAGGAGGAGGACGAGGTGGAAGGGAAGGAAGTGAAAGAGGGAAGGGGAAGGGGAGGAGGAGGAGGAAAGAAGGAGAGAGAGCATATAGACCCTTCATGTTGAGAGGAAGGAGGAGGACGAGGTGGATGAGGAGGAATAGATGAAGGACGAGGGGGAGGAGGAGGAGGAGGAAGAAAAAAGAATGACACAAATAGGAGGAGAAGGAAAACGGGGAGGAAGGAGGGCAGGAGGAGGAGGATGAAGGGGAATAGGAAAAGGAAATTGCGAAGAAGAAGGGCCTTGAAGGGAAAGACGACAGGTTGGAAGAGGAAGAGAGGTGCAATGTGATAATTAATGAGAGAGAGAGAGAGAGAGAGAGAGATATTAATTAAGTGATCAGAGCCTACACACCTTACCATCCAAACAAAGTGATCAGGACCATATTTTAGTAGAGATAGCAAAACCGGAAAAATAAGGAAGTGGAACAAAAGGCTAGCACAGAAGAAAAAGGAGAGAGAGAGAGAGAGAGAGATATTGTGAGAGTGAGTGTCAAAATGCACGTAAGTAAAGGTAGTAGTAGTGGGATAGCCAAGAAAGAGATAAAGATGAAGCCAAAAAAAAAAAAAAACGCGAATTGAAGAGAAGAAGGGAGACGCAAGGGAGAGGTTAATTAGAATAAGGTACAAGGGAATTAGCAGAGAAAGAAGGGAGAGAGAGAGAGTAAGAGTGAGAGCTATATATAGATTTACATAGATTCACTAACCACACAGACCTCATGATCCAAGCGAGATGGTCAGGGCTTAATTATATTGGAGATAGCAAAACCTCTAATTCGGGAAAGTGGAAGAAAAGGCCAGAACAGAAGAATGAGAGAGAGAGAGAGAGAGAGAGAGAGAGAGAGAGAGAGAGAGAGATGGGGGAAAGAAAAGGAAGAGATGGTAGAGGAGGAGTTTCCCTTAATGGCATCATCTTTGTCTTCATCCTGTGGTGGTGTCATTCTCTCTCTCTCTCTCTCTCTCTCTCTCTCTCTCTCTCTCTCTCTCTCTCTCTCGAGTTCTAAAGGAAGCTAAGGATGAGCTCTCCAAACCACTGACATTACTATTCAATAAATCCTTGCAGTCAGGAACTATGCCTGATCAGTGGAAGCTAGCCAACGTAACACCGATATTAAAAAAAGGCAGCAAATCCCTACCCAGTAACTATCGTCCAATTAGCTTAACCTCAGTTGTATGTAAAATGCTAGAAACGGTCATAAGAGACAGACTCGTAAATCACTTAGAGAAAAATAACATACTTAAAGATACTCAACAAGGCTTTCGTAAAAAACGTTCCTGTTTAACAAACCTCTTGGACTTCTTCCACGATATCCTCAACCTCTACGATGAGAGTAAAGCTGTAGATATTATATACCTTGATTTTCAAAAGGCCTTTGACAAGGTTCCCCACAAACGTTTACTGCTAAAACTAAAAGCGCATGGAATACAAGACGGTGTGTTGAAATGGATAGAAAATTGGCTCAGCGACAGAAAGCAGCGAAGTAGTCATAAACGGTAAGGCATCTAAATGGACCAATGTAAGTAGCGGGGTACCCCAGGGATCGGTACTAGGACCAATTCTCTTTCTAATTTACATCAACGACATAGATGAGGGTCTCACCTGTACAATCTCAAAATTTGCTGACGATACAAAAAATTGCAAATAGCGTACTCTCAAAAGATCAAGTTGACGATATGCAACACAATCTAGATAAATTGTCACATTGGGCCCAAATTTGGCAAATGAGTTTCAATTCGGATAAATGTAAAGTACTACATATCGGATACCTAAATGAGAAAGCAAACTATTCGATGAATGCACTCAGCTTAAGAATGTAAACAGAGAAACCGATCTGGGAGTAACAATATCGAGTAACCTAAAACCGAGTCAACAATGTTCAGAAGTTGTTAAGAAGGCAACAAAATAATTGGCTTTATAGGCAGATCATTTGAGCATAAATCCAAAGGGACGTAATCCTAACCCTTTTACAATTCCTTAGTCCGCCCTCTTCTGGAATACTGCGTTCAATGCTGGTGCCCTTATTACCAAAAAGACATAAACAAGCTAGAACGAGTTCAACGTAGGAGTTACCAAAATGATACCTAGCCTAAAGAACAAACCATACGAAGAGCAGTCTTAGAGAATTAAATCTATTTCCTTTAACCCAGCGCAGATTAAGAGGTGACTTAATTCAAGTGTTCAAAATCATCAAAGGCATCGACAATATGAACTGTAGTAAGTACTTCACTATCGACCAATCTAATTACACGCGGGGAAACGGTTGCAAAATTATTGGTAAATCTTTTAAAATCACACGAATCTAAGAATTTCTTCTTCAGTCGAGTTGTCAACTTGTGGAATGGGCTTCCCCGAGACGTTATAGACTGCAGCACCGTTGATTCATTTAAATTCCGCCTAGACAAATATCTCGCATCAAACCCGCGACTGACTGCGTTTGTAAATTAATAACTTTATTTTATCCTCCCCTCAGTTACTAACCCATATGTCCCCTACTAACTTCCTAGTCCTGCCACGTTAGTGGCAGGGCAGTAGTTCCCTTTCCAATGTTCCCTTACCCACTCTAAACCACTGTTTGGACACTTGATCCTCAGTGTTTTGGAGGACAAGCAGCCTAGAAGGGTCACTAGATCTGTTGTTGCTTGATTTCCTTTGTACTCCTTCGTACTTTGTACACTCTCTCTCTCTCTCTCTCTTGATACATTCAAAAGTAGGCTAATTAATAATTTCGAGGAGGTTGGAGTAATAAAGGTAAAACATAAAAATACAAGTAAAATGCTAGGTTAAGTATCAGTAGTACGGTATACAATGTATCTCAACTGTTTTCGTTACTAGGAATTTCCCAGTTGACATTTTCTCATTCTGCTGGGTGCCTTGCTTCCCCAACTAAAGTTCATGCCAATCCAAAGTCGGAGGGTGGAGAGAGAGCCTCATGCTTTTGTCTTTACCTTCCAATTTGTAGCAAATCCATGTTAGAATTAATTCCGGATTGCCTAGTAGGGTCTGCAAGGTCTGTGCAATCTGTGTATCTATGTAACTATCTCCTTACACTTCAAATATTTCGCTATATATAACTTTATATATATATATCATGTCCTTGCTTTCCTCATATATTTTGTCATTGTGTATTAATATTTAGTACTGTTTCTTGCATTCCTTATCGATTAATCAGGTCAGTGATCCTTTTTCCTTTCTTAAAATAATTGCTACTTCTGTACCTATTCTGTTATCTCTTCCCCTGCCCTCTTTTCATTTATTGGCTCGCGTTCGTCTTCCCCGTTATCCACGTCCCGATCTTCTTCACCATTATTTTCGATCTTAGCGCCATTTTTAGCCGGTTCCCTATCGCCCCTCCCATCTTTTCACACAGATGGTTTTTGTTCTATCATCGTCCTCCTCCTCCCTCTTCCACCATCCAATTCTCCCTTCTTTCAACCCTTCCAAATCTTTCCTTCCTTCTCAACCTTTCTCTTCCCTCCCTCCCTTCCTCCTTCCTTCCCTCCCTTCTTCTAAATCTTCCTCCTCTTGAGAGTAAAATTCACAGTCCGGTGAAAGCTTCAATGGATAAATTATACCCACGTGACGGGAAAAAGTTTGTCCGTCATGTGGGTCAAGAAGGAAGTTCTTAAGGGGAGATTTTTATTCATTATATTCATCTGTTCATTTATTTATTTAAATATTATTTTCAGTTTCCTCCCAAGACCTACATCAAGCTTTAAATAATACCCCCCAAGACCGCACTTCGAGATAAAGTTGTACATTTTTCGGTAGAAAATTCCTCCTAAATTACAGGCTCACTATCAGTCGCCAGGAACAAAATCGACACCTAAATGGCACAAAAGGCCTTAAAGTCGCCAAACTAATGGGGCAAAACATGAGGGAAAAGGGGGTCCAGAAAAAAGCAACTAACCTACCCTTATCGTCATGTGGGTATAATTATTTCTTAAACCAATTATCTTTCCTCCCTCCCTTCTTCCAAACTTTCCTCCTCCTTCCCTCCCTCTGTCTAAAGTTTAGACAGGGGGAGGGAGGGAGGAGGATGGTTTAGACAGGGAGAGAGGAAGGGAAAGATGAAGGTGGATGGTTTAGAAGAAGGGATGGTATAGACAGAGGGAGGGAGGGAGGAGGATGGTTTAGACTCTAAACCATCCTCCTCCCTCCTTCACTCTGTCTACCATCCTCCTCCCTCCCTCCTTCTGTCTAAACCCTCCTCCCCCCCCCCCCCCCCTACCCTCGTAGTGTCGCCTAAGCATCATCACATTTTCTTCTTGTCAGTTGAAGGTATCGTGTGGCTCTGACAAATGGGGGAGGCAGGGGAAAGGCACGATAGGAGGAAGAGGAGGAGGACGGTGGTTTTGGTGAACGAGTATAGAATAGGAAGGAACAGAGGAGGAGAAGGAGGAGAAGAACAATAAATTTGGAGGAAACAGAGGAGGGAAGGTAGAGTGGGAGGAAACAGAGGAGAAGAATAGAGGTGGAGGTGGAGGAACAGAGGAGGATAAAATAGAGGTGCTCACAGAGGAGGGAAGCGTACTGCAGAAGATGGAAGAAAAAAGAGGCTGGTAACACATCTGGAAAGGAAGAGGAGGAACAGAGGATTGGAAAAGAATAGGTGACATAGAAGAATGGAAGAGGAAGGGTAGAGGTGGAGGAACAGAGGAGGAAA
This sequence comes from Paralithodes platypus, assembly GCA_032716605.1. Taxonomy (NCBI): domain Eukaryota; kingdom Metazoa; phylum Arthropoda; class Malacostraca; order Decapoda; family Lithodidae; genus Paralithodes; species Paralithodes platypus. The sequence continues at coordinate 35,179,975 of CM064509.1, forward strand.
TACAGAGGAGAAGGAGGAAGAAGAATGGAGGTGGAGGAACAGAGGAGGAAGAATGGAAGAGGAAGAATAGATGAAGAGGAAGAAGAAGTATATAAGGTGGAAGAGGAGGTAATGAAGGAAGCTAAAAGAGGAAAAGTTAATTAAAGCCAATTGAACGCAAAAGAAGGTGGGGGAAATTCGAGAAACAGGAATAGAAAGAAGTGGAGGAGAAATATGAGCCAAATACGAGGATTAGATGAAGACAATGTGAAGTTAGATATAAAGGTGTACACTGTGCTAGTAAGAATGCAGTATGTGTGAAAAGGAAAACAAAATGGTAAGAGACTTGAAGGTGGCGAAGGAACATTTAGAAGAAGAAGAAGAGAGTAACACAAGTAACACACATTTGAAAAGAGAACTGAGAGGACGTAAGATAATAATAGATGTGTCATGGAGAGAGAGAGAGAGGGGGGGGTTCATGTCAGGAGGAAGAGCGTTGTGTCAAGGTTGAGATGATGGTAGTGGGAGTAGGGCTGATAGGTGCTAATGGTGGTGGCGTAGTAATGTTGGTAGTTGTGGTAGTGATAGTAGTTGTTGTGGTGGTGGAGTAGTAATGTTGGTAGTTGTGGTATTAATAGTAGTTGCTGGGGTGGTGGCGTAGTAATGTTGGTATTTGTGGTAGTAATAGTAGTTGTAATGGTGATGGAGTAGTAATGTTGGTAGTTGTGGTAGTAATAGTAGTTGTTGGGGTGGTGGAGTAGTAATGTTGGTAGTTGTGGTAGTAATAGTAGTTGTTGTGGTGGTGGAGTAGTAGTTGTGGCAGTAATGGCACTACTATTGTGGTGATGATGCATGTAGGGGTAGGTGCAGCTTAGTGGTTGATCCCATTGCATTATGCGTTTTCAATTTTACTGTGGACACACTTTATGTAACCCTTTAAGGAATATGATGCATTTTGACTGTTTATTCTAGCTATCATTAGTCGGTTTTATGCAACTTAGGAAGGTTCTCTAGGAATAAAACAAGGGTAAAGACTATCGCAATTAACTCTCTGACTTCGATATACCCTTTCTAATCTGAATAAATTCGTCTTGTATTAGCCAGAATAAATTGTCCAAATGCGTCAAAATCCTCAAAGGGTTAATCACCTTTCTTATACTTCTGCCTTGAGTTCCCTTCCCCCTGGTCTGTCCTCCTCCCACCTTCTTACCCCGTTGCTCTCTCCATATCTCTAGAACACCACTTTATCTCTCTCTCTCTCTCTCTCTCTCTCTCTCTCTCTCTCTCTCTCTCTCTCTCTCTCTCTCTCAAAGTATTATAGTTATTATTTATCTCTCCTCCCCATCGTGCTCCCCCTCCACATCCTCCCCAATCCTACTCCTCCGACTCATCTTCGCCCGCCCTCCTCTCCCCTACCTTATACCCTCTTCTTCTTCCCCCGCCCTCCTCCTCTCCTCCACCCTCCCCCTCCTCCTCCCCAGTGATATATACACCTCGGAGTGTCAAAAGGCAGAGGAAAGAGTCCCTGGAAAGTGAGGATGCATGAAGGATCTCTCACCTTACCAACATTTCCGTCAACATTTTATGCTGCTTGACAAATATCAAATTAGATAAGGAACTGACAATATTATAGAAATTTAAATAGCCTACATATGTAACTAACTGAATAGATAAATATATACATACCGGTAAATAGATAAATCTCTCTCTCACTCTCACTCTCTCTTTATATATATATATATATATATATATATATATTATAATATATGTATAGATATATATATCTATATATATATATATATATTATACTGTATATCAATCTATTTATCTATCTCTATCTATCTATCTACCTATTCATCTATCTATCTATCTATTTGTACAGTTTATAAGATTACTAATACAATGGTTCATGTAAATATCATGTTTGCGTAATAAATATCGATGTACAATATATATATATATATATATATATATATATATATATATATATATATATATATGTATATATATACTGTATATATATGCAATTTAATGTAAATCTATATTTGCACTACAGCTCCTATAATATTAATCCATGATATGAAATATATAGTACTATACCATTAGCAGTCACTCAAACTTCAAACATTTTCAGCACGTAGTACCAGCAACACAAACTAGCTCTTATATTAATGACTAGTCTCTCCATTATATTAATGACTAGTCTCTCCATTATATTAATGACTAGTCTCTCCATTATATTAATGACTAGTCTCTCCATTATATTAATGACTAGTCTCTCCATTATATTAATGACTAGTCTCTCCATTATATTAATGACTCCTCCATTATATTAATGACTAGTCTCTCCATTATATTAATGACTAGTCTCTCCATTATATTAATGACTAGTCTCTCCATTAGCCAAACTTCACCATTAACAAGTTCTCTCCCGAACACCATCATTAACTACCACCATCACACACCCATCTAGCCATATATTTTTCATCCACCACCATCCCTCCACCACCACCATAATGTCTTCATCAACGCCCACAAACACATTCATCATCGCTCGTCTTAACAATTACCATCCACCAACATATTCAAACAACAACAACAACCTCATCCTTCTCCCTCTCAATATTAACTTAAGGGGAGATGGGCTTATATATTTGCTTAGAATTTGGATTTTTTTAATATATTTTAGTTTCCTCCCTAGACCTCCTCCTTCATTATAAATGTGTACATTTTACGTTAGAAAAATGTCGCGGCCGAAGGCCGGTTACTCTTAAAATTACAGACTCGCCACTGCTCGCCAGTAAAATATCGACACTTAATGGCACGAAAGGTCTTAATATTGACAAAGAAATGGGGCATAAAGTCTTAGAATCACCAAAGTAATAGGCCGAACGTCTTAAAATCTAAAACAAACAATGGGGCTAAACACGAGGGAGAAGGGGCCCAGCAAAACCAGCCCATCTCCCTTAAAGTGAAGAGGAGAGAAACCTACTGACAACATTATATATATCTCGCTTTTTTGTATATTGTTAATGTTTTTGATCTGAAAATTAATCCAGCAGACCACTTAAACCACTATATATCAACCATTCTTCTTAATTTACGCTAGTTTATACATTAATTTTATGTTAGCTCTAGTTTAATTGGGCCTGTTGACTTGGCCCTATTGATATATACTGGTTGATGTGGTCTGCTGTTTGAGTTGCCACAGATTTGATTGCATTATTAATGTTGACCACTCTCGTCACCAATCTCTTTCTCACCATCACTCTCCATTTATAGCTGTGTTATGTTATTTACCCAAATTTTCCCCTACTAACATATCTTAACCCTGTCAGGAATATTAATTCCATAGCAGTACTTTCCTTCCTAATTACCCCTTACCCACTCGGAACCTCTGTTGAACAGTAGGGATTTAGAGGGTAAGCAACCTCGAGTGAGTCGCTATCCTGTTGTTTGACTTCCTTTGTACTCCTGTGTACTCTCCAAGGCTGCTAAGTTCAAGAATATCACCACCAGCTTGTGTCTTCATTCACCTTCACTTCATTCACATTACTGCTAAAACTAAAAGCGCATGGAATACAAGACGGTGTGTTGAAATGGATAGAAAATTGGCTCAGCGACAGAAAGCAAAGAGTAGTCATAAACGGTAAGGCATCTAAATGCACCAATGTAAGTAGCGGGGTACCCCAGGGATCGGTACTAGGACCAATTCTCTTTCTAATTTACATCAACGACATAGATGAGGGTCTCACCTGTACAATCTCAAAATTTGCTGACGATACAAAAATTGCAAATAGCGTACTCTCAAAAGATCAAGTTGACGATATGCAACACAATCTAGATAAATTGTCACATTGGGCCCAAATTTGGCAAATGAGTTTTTCAATGCGGAATAAATGTAAGTAACTACATATCGGATACCTAAATGAGAAAGCAAACTATTCGATGAATGGCACTCAGCTTAAGAATGTAAACAGAGAAACCGATCTGGGAGTAACAATATCGAGTAACCTAAAACCGAGTCAACAATGTTCAGAAGTTGTTAAGAAGGCAAACAAAATAATTGGCTTTATAGGCAGATCATTTGAGCATAAATCCAAAGACGTAATCCTAACCCTTTACAATTCCTTAGTCCGCCCTCTTCTGGAATACTGCGTTCAATGCTGGTGCCCTTGTTACCAAAAAGACATAAACAAGCTAGAACGAGTTCAACGTAGAGTTACCAAAATGATACCTAGCCTAAAGAACAAACCATAACGAAGAGCGTCTTAGAGAATTAAATCTATTTCCTTTAACCCAGCGCAGATTAAGAGGTGACTTAATTCAAGTGTTCAAAATCATCAAAGGCATCGACAATATGAACTGTAGTAAGTACTTCACTATCGACCAATCTAATTACACGCGGGGAAACGGTTGCAAAATTATTGGTAAATCTTTTAACTCACACGAATCTAAGAATTTCTTCTTCAATCGAGTTGTCAACTTGTGGAATGGGCTTCCCCGAGACGTTATAGACTGCAGCACCGTTGATTCATTTAAATTCCGCCTAGACAAATATCTCGCATCAAACCCGCGTCTGACTGCGTTTGTAAATGAATAACTTTATTTTATCCTCCCCTCAGTTACTAACCCATATGTCCCCTACTAACTTCCTAGTCCTGCCACGTTAGTGGCAGGGCAGTAGTTCCCTTTCCAATGTTCCCTTACCCACTCTAAACCACTGTTTGGACACTTGATCCTCAGTGTTTTGGAGGACAAGCAGCCTAGAAGGGTCACTAGATCTGTTGTTGCTTGATTTCCTTTGTACTCCTTTGTACCTAAATTACCACCACCACCACCACCATAACACAATATCACCCCCCCCCACCACCATAACCCAATATCGCCCCCCCCCCTCACCCCCACCACCACCATAACCCAATATCGCCCCCCCTCACCCCCACCACCACCATAACCCAATATCGCCCCCCCCCTCACCCCCACCACCATAACCCAATATCCCCCCCCCCTCACCACCACCATAACCCAATATCGCCCCCCCTCACCCCCACCACCACCATAACCCAATGTCGCCCCCCCTCACCCCCACCACCACCATAACCCAATATCACCCCCCCTCACCCCCACCATAACCCAATATCACCCCTCCTCACCCCCACCACCACCATAACCCAATATCACCCCCCCATACCCAATATCGCCCCCCTCACCCCCACCACCACCATAACCCAATATCACCCCTCCTCACCCCCACCACCACCATAACCCAATATCACCCCCCTCACCCCCCCACCACCATAACCCAATATCGCCCCCCCCTCACCACCACCACCATAACCCAATATCACCCCTCCTCACCCCCCCACCACCATAACCCAATATCGCCCCCCCTCACCCCCACCACCACCATAACCCAATATCGCCCCTCCTCACCCCCACCACCACCATAACCCAATATCACCCCCTCCTCACCCCCACCACCACCATAACCCAATATCGCCCCCTCCTCACCACCCACCATAACCCAATATCACCCCTCCTCACCCCCCCCCACCACCATAACCCAATATCGCCCCCCCCCCTCACCCCCACCACCACCATAACCCAATATCGCCCCCCCTCACCCCCACCACCACCATAACCCAATATCGCCCCCCCCCCCCAGCCCCACCACCACCATAACCCAATATCCCCCCCCCTCACCCCCACCACCACCATAACCCAATATCGCCCCCCCCCTCACCCCCACCACCACCATAACCCAATATCGCCCCCCCTCACCCCCACCACCACCATAACCCAATATCGCCCCTCCCCCTCACCCCCACCACCACCATAACCCAATATCGCCCCCCCCTCACCCCCACCACCACCATAACCCAATATCACCCCTCCTCACCACCACCATAACCCAATATCACCCCCCTCACCCCCCCCCACCACCATAACCCAATATCGCCCCCCCCCCTCACCCCCACCACCACCATAACCCAATATCGCCCCCCCCTCACCCCCACACCACCACCATAACCCAATATCGCCCCCCCCTCACCCCCACCACCACCATAACCCAATATCCCCCCCCTCACCCCCTCCACCACCATAACCCAATATCGCCCCCCCCCTCAGCCCACCACCACCATAACCCAATATCGCCCCCCCTCACCCCCACCACCACCATAACCCAATATCGCCCCCCCCTCACCCCCACCACCACCATAACCCAATATCCCCCCCCCTCACCCCCACCACCACCATAACCCAATATCACCCCTCCTCACCCCCCCCACCACCATAACCCAATATCGCCCCCCCCTCACCCCCACCACCACCATAACCCAATATCACCCCCCCTCACCCCCACCACCACCATAACCCAATATCACCCCTCCTCACCCCCACCACCACCATAACCCAATATCACCCCCCCCCATAACCCAATATCGCCCCCCTCACCACCACCACCACCATAACCCAATATCACCCCTCCTCACCCCCACCACCACCATAACCCAATATCACCCCCCCCCACCCCCACCACCACCCTAACCCCATATTACCCCCCTCACCTCACCACCACCATAACCCAATATCACCCCCCCTCACCCCCCCACCACCATAACCCAATATCACGCCCCCCCCCTCACCCCCACCACCACCATAACCCAATATCGCCCCCCCCCCTCACCCCCACCACCACCATAACCCAATATCACCCCCCCCTCACCCCCACCATAACCCCAATATCACCCCTCCTCACCCCCACCACCACCATAACCCAATATCACCCCCCCATAACCCAATATCGCCCCCCCACCACCCCCACCACCACCATAACCCAATATCACCCCTCCTCACCCCACCACCACCATAACCCAATATCACCCCCCCCCTCACCCCCACCACCACCATAACCCAATATCGCCCCCCCTCACCACCACCATAACCCAATATCACCCCTCCTCACCCCCCCCACCACCATAACCCAATATCGCCCCCCCCTCACCCCCACCACCACCATAACCCAATATCACCCCTCCTCACCCCCACCACCACCATAACCCAATATCACCCCCCTCACCCCCACCACCACCATAACCCAATATCGCCCCTCCTCACCACCACCATAACCCAATATCACCCCTCCTCACCCCCACCACCACCATAACCCAATATCGCCCCCCCCCTCACCCCCACCACCACCATAACCCAATATCGCCCCCCCTCACCCCCACCACCACCATAACCCAATATCGCCCCCCCCTCACCCCCAACCCCACCATAACCCAATATCCCCCCCCCCTCCACCCCCACCACCACCATAACCCAATATCGCCCCCCCCCCTCACCCCACCACCACCATAACCCAATATCGCCCCCCCCCCTCACCCCCACCACCACCATAACCCAATATCGCCCCCCCCCCCTCACCCCCACCACCACCATAACCCAATATCGCCCCCCCCCCCCCCTCACCCCATCATAACCCAATATCACCCCCAACCCTCTCACAAGCATACCCACCATCTCGATCCCAACTTACAAGCATCCCAATTATATCATACTTGTACACTCACCAACATTTTCACCACCGCCATTTAAGGGGGCCCCACCTCGCTTGTTTTCTCTTTCTCTCCCTCTCTGTTTGGCTTATATCCATTCGGCCCCATTCACCCTACTGTTTGAAGACGTTTACCCCCATCCAGGAGTCAAAATTTTACTGGCGAGCGGTAGCGAGCCAGCATATATATATATTTTTGTTTTGACAGCAAGCTAAATTTGTAAATTTTTCGATAGAAAGATGTCTCCGGCGAAGCTGGATTTCTCCATCCAATGCTGGCTCGCTATCGCTCGCCATGAAGAAATCGACACCTGTATGGGAATAAACTTCTTAAAACAGTTGGCTGAATGGGGCCGAATGGATACAATCCAGAGAAAGAAAGAAAAGGAGAGAAAGATAAAACAAGCAGGTGACCCCCCCCCCCTTAATCTAGTGATAGTGTCGGACAGCTTGAGTGAGAGGTCTGACCAGGAATCGAACCCACTCACTCCTGATATTTTTGTGAGAGTTGGGCACCGTATCCTCATGGTTGAGTGGATACGGTGCCCAACTCTCACAAAAATATCTGGCGTGAGTGGGTTCGAATCATGGTCAGGATGCCTTTCTCCCAACCCGCTATTTACTGTTGTCCCACTCCCCAGCATGACCAAGACCACACTCCCTTCTCGTCGCTAATACTGTACTGTCCTTTTCACATTCTAAATACCCACCAACGTTTTCCTCTTAACCAACCAATTACCTAGCATCCAAAATTGGCCAGTCATCAAAGTGTTGCCCCCAATAATTTTAGGTTCCTTGCTCACATACCCAATTCCCACGAACGTTTTTTATATTCACCGACCAAAAATCCAAGCAACCAACCTCGCCCCCGCCCTCACCACCATAATTCCTTTAAGGAGGGTCACCGTTTTTTTTATTTGTCTCTCCTTTTCTCTCTTTCCCTGGCTTGTATCCATTTGGCCCCATTCAGCCACCTGTTTTAAGACGTTTATCCCCATCCAGGTGTCGATTTCTTCCTGGCGAGCGATAGCGAGTTAGCATTGTATGGATAAATCCGGCTTCGCCGGAGAAATTTTTCTATCGAAAAATGTACAAATTTAGCTTGCTGTCAAAACAAAAATGTATATATGCTGGCTCGCTACCGCTCGCCAGGAAAATATTGACACTTGGATGGGGGTAAACGTTTTAAAACAGTAGCCTGAGTGGGGCCGAATGGATACAAGCCAAAGAGAGAGGGAGAGAAAGAGACAAAAAGCGAGGTGGGCTCCCTTAATCTATACCAGCCCAAGAAAAAACCTAATTTCCTTCCCCCACAAGCCAGCAACACGTTTATATTCCAAGCGGGCCACCACAATCATCACAAGTTAGAGGCTTATACAGGATACTACTACTACTACCAACGTTGCTAGATCCCATTACTTGTCCCTCTTACCAAACTTAAAAGTTAGCAGGAATTCTACAGTGCACACACGTACGGTTGAAGTTCTATGTCTACACTCATACAGACACTATAAACACTTTACCACTAATTTCCATATAAAAAAAAAAAAAAAAAAAAAAATAGCCTCAGTTTACGCATGGTTTAAGGAGATAGTTTTTTCTGGACCGCCTTCTTCCTCATGTTTAGCATAATAGTTTTTGAGATTTTAAGTCGTTCGTTCCGTTAGCGATGTTGACACCTTTCGCCCCATTTCTTTGTTAATATTACATGTATACTATATTTTATATATTCGTTCCGTTAGCGATTTTAAAACTTTTCGCCCCATTTCTTTGACAATACTACATGTATACTAAACTATATATACGTTACCCCTAATTTCCATATACACTAAGGTACTGTATACGACACTATAAATACATTACCTCTAACTTCCATATACACTAAGGTACTGTATACGACACTATAAATACATTACCTCTAATTTCCATATACACTAAGGTACTGTACGACGACCCTATAAACATTACCTCTAACTTCCATATACACTAAGGTACTGTATACGACACTATAAATACATTACCTCTAACTTCCATATACACTAAGGTACTGTATACGACACTATAAATACATTACCTCTAACTTCCATATACACTAAGGTACTGTATACGACACTATAAATACATTACCTCTAACTTCCATATACACTAAGGTACTGTATACGACACTATAAATACATTACCTCTAACTTCCATATACACTAAGGTACTGTATACGACACTATAAATACATTACCTCTAACTTCCATATACACTAAGGTACTGTATACGACACTATAAATACATTACCTCTAACTTCCATATACACTAAGGTACTGTATACGACACTATAAATACATTAGCTCTAATTTCCATATAAACTAATGTGCTGTATGCTACACTTTAAATACGTCACCCCTTATTTCCCTATATACTAATGTACTGTATACTACCCTAAATACGTTTTTCCTAATTTACATGATTGTAAGCTAATGTATACTACCGGTACACTATAAATAAAAACAAAATATATAAGCCAAGGAAAATCGTCTAATGGTAACCAACATACGACTCCCTTCTTCCTAGAGTTTAGCTTTATTAGTGTTTACATGTTTTTATATTTTCCATATTAGTTTTAAGACCCATCGCACTTTTTTTTTTTTTTTTTTTTTTTTTTAAGAACTATCATGTCATGTAGGTGTTCATTTTTTTTCCTGGTGAGCGATGCAATTTAGGAGGAAGGGCAATTTTCTATTGAAATATGCACACACTTATCTCTTGGAGGTATTTTTTAAGCTTGATGGAGGTCTAGATAAGGAAATTATAACAAACGCTAATAATAATAATAATAATAATAATAATAATAATAATAACAACAAAAACGATAATAATAAAGCATGATGAAACGGAAAAGGAGAGAGAGAAGAAGATAACCGGGGGAACTGATGACAAAATAGTAAAGGGGTACACGAGAAAAGGTGGAAGAATAGAAGAAGGCTCGATGACGGAGAATGGTGGCTAGAAAAGAATTGGCAAGGAGAGAAAGAGAAAGAGCGAGTGTTCCAGAATAATAGAAGCGGAGCAAAAGACAGTTAAGGGGGGTCACCGGCTTATTTTTTTATCTCTCTCTCCTTTTCTCTCTTTCTCTGGCTTATATCCGTTCGGCCCCATTCAGCCAACTGGTTTAAGACGTTTATCTCCATCCTGGTGTCGATTTCTTCCTGGCGAGCGATAGCGAGCCAACATTGTATGGAGAAATCCGGCAAAAAATGTCTATCGAAAAATGTACAAATTTAGCTTGCTGTCAAAATAAAAAAAAAAAAAAAAAAAAAAAAAAAAAATATATATATATATATATATATATATATATATATGCTGGCTCGCTACCGCTCGCCAGGAAAATATTGACACCTGGGTGGGGGTAAACGTCTTAAAACAGTAGGCTGAATGGGGCCGAATGGATACAAGTATATAATTATATATACCGGTAACTAAGTATGGAACAACAAGATGTAATACAACACAACGTGCTAGGAGATATTAAAAGATAATTTAAGTGAGAAAAACATTGAATCGAAAAAATTAAAAAAAATAAATTATTGGACCTAGTAAGAGATGATCAAATACTCACATAAACCCTGAAAGAGCAAACTTCAGACAAACTTCAAGGAATATGCGTAGAGAAATGAAAGAACTCAAATAAAAAGGATGACAGAAAAAATGAAAGAACTCAAATAAAAAGGATGAAAGAAAAAATGAAAGAACTCAAATAAAAAGGATGAAAGAAAAAATGAAAGAACTCAAATAAAAAAGACGAAAGAAAGGGCAACTAAAGGGTTGAGAAAAATAATTGGAGAGTAGCAAAGGCCAGCCGCGTACAAAGAGCGGCTGACAAACATGAATGGAAAAAAGCATAAGAACTGAAAAAGCTGAGAGGAGAGACGAGTGGGCGAAAAAGAGAAAGAACAGAAACAAAGCCAGGGAGAGAGATTTTAAGGGAGCCCACCTCGCTTTTTTTCTCTTTTTCTCTCTCTCTCTCTTTGGCTTGTATCCATTCGGCCCCATTCAGCCTACTGTTTTAAGACGTTTACCCCCATCCAGGTCTCAATATTTTTTCTTTTGAGCGGTATCGAGCCAGTATATATATAAATTTGTTGTGAAAGCAAGCTAAATTTGTACATTTTTCGATAGAAAAATTTCTCCGGCGAAGCCGTATTTCTTCATACAATGCTGGCTCGCTATCGCTCGCCAGGAAGAAATCGACACCTGGATGGGGATAAACGTCTTAAAACAGTTGGCTGAATGGGGCCGAATGGATACAAGCCAGGGAAAGAGAGAAAAGGAGAGAAAGATAAAAAACAAAGCCGGTGACCCCCCTTAAAAGAGAAATGAAGTGAGAAGAGCATCGAATCGAAAAATAAAAATAAATGGTGATGAAACAACCAAGATTTAATGAGATTGGCGATACTAAGATGCTTCACCCCATTCAAGTGTTATTTTATTATTTTGTGGGCGAGCGATAGCACCCTTACAAGAAATCGGCCGGGACACTTTATTGAAAAATGTCCACATTCAATTTGAGGGGTGTGTGGGTGGGCATATATTTGTTTAAGAAAGCCCACCTCGCTTTTTTTTTCTCTTTCTCGCCCTCTCTCTTTGGCTTGTATCCATTCGGCCCCATTCAGCCTTCTGTTTTAAGACGTTTACTCCCATCCAGGTGTCAATTATTTCTGGCGAGCGGTAGCGAGCCAGCATATATATATATATTTTTTACATCAAGCTAAATTTGTACATTATTCGAGAGAAAAATTTCTCCGGCGAAGCCGGATTTCTCCATACAATGGTGGCTCGCTGTCACTCGCTAGTATGAAATCGACATCTGGATGGGGATAAACGTCTTCAAGCAGTTAGCTGAATGGGGCCAAATGGATACAAGCCAGGAAAAGAGAGAAAAGGAGAGAAAAAAAAAGGCTTTTATGTTAGCCTAGGGAACAAACCAAAATACATTGCTGGAAAATGGGAAAAGCAAAGCGAAAGCCAGAGAGAGAGAGAGAGAATGAGAGAGAGAGAGAGAGAGAATAAACACTGTAAGGTAAAGAAGAACAAGAGGGAAAACTGAAAGAGGACTAGAGAAAAGAAAGGCAAAATGGAGGTAGATGATAACAGATGGACACTGAGGAAGGCAGGGTTGATAAATAATGGGTATAAAGTGCTTTAATGAACTGAGGGAGTAAAGATGAGTGGATGTACTCTAGATGAACAAGAATGAAGTAAAGATATATATATATGAAAGGGAGAAGGGGGTTGAGAATGGCAGACCTTAGAGAATAGTAAGAGGTTAGTGAGGCACGAAAAGTCTTAAAATTGACAGAAATGGGGCGAAAGTTCTTAAAATCGCCAAACTAATGGGGCGAACGTCTTAAAATATCAAAAGCAATGGGGCTAACCATGAGGGAGAAAGGGGTCAAGATAAAAAATTCCTCTAGTGGAAATCTCCTCTTAACAAAGGCCTTCAACAGTTAACAGGCTTCGATCTATCTCGACCCTATTTACTACCATATTAAGACGGGAGGAAGGAAGGATGGGTGGGTGGGTGAGGGGAAGAATGGACGGGGAGAGAGAGAAAGGAAAGAAGGAAGGGAGGGAGGCAGAAAGGAAGAAATAAAGGGAGAGATAGAGGAAGGAAGGGAGAGAGGAAGTAAGTTAGGAAGGAAGGATGGGAAGGGAGCGAGAATGAAAGGAAGGAAGGAAAATAGGAAAGACAGAAGGACGGATTAAGGAAGGTAGGAAGTGGGAGAGGTAAGAAGGAAGGATGAGATGAAGGAAAAAAAGAAGGAAGGAAGGAAGATGAAGTTAAAATTATGAAACAAAACAAATAAATCGGAAGAGACAAAGAAACAGATCATAAACAGACAACACGATAGTAAGGAAGGAAGGGAGGGAGGGAGGGAGGGAGAGAGGAAGATGACGGTAATATGATGAAATAAACAAAGAGGTAGAGAGACAGCTGCCACCCCTGAGGAACACCAAGTGGATAATGGCGGACAGCTGGGGTGATGCTGACTAACTCTAACTCACTCACACACACTCTCTCTCTCTCTCTCTCTCTCTCTCTCTCTCTCTCTCTCTCTCTCTCTCTCTCTCTCTCTCTCTCTCTCTCTCTCTCTCAACATAATGTTAACTAGATGAAAATGTGATTCTTATATAGAAACATCATAAAGGCATGTAGTTTTATAGAGAAGAACAATTATTACTTGTTGCATGGATCTTTCATTGTACAGGATGTAGAAAAGTTATTTATATAATATTATGGATTTAATAACCTGTTGCATAGACTACAGTAGATCTGGACTTGACACGAACATGGAACTTTGCAGTAAGGGACCCAAAATCGAAAAACGAACCCCCAAGTTCGAACCTCGAAACCACGAAAATGTGATATTTTCGCGTATTCGAGGTTCGAACTTGAAGGTTCGTTTTCCGATTTTGGGTCCCTTTCTACAAAGTTCCATGTTCGTGTCCAGTCCAGATCTACTGTAGTCTATGCCTGTTGCTATATGATATCAACGCTATCAGATGAAAACAAAAAAAATTACGTACAAAAGACAGAACCAACTATACGTTAAGGGGAGATGGGCCGGTTTTCTAGATCCCTTTCTCCCTCATGTTTAGCCCCATTAGTTTTCAGATGTTAAGATGTTTGCCCCATTAGTCTGGGAAGGCATTTTTGTAGCCCAGGGCACAAACTAAAATCCATTGTTCGAAAATGGCAATAGGAAGCAAACCCCTCAATAATATTAATAACAAAATTTCTTAATACCCGCCCCCCCCCCCAAGACGTCGGATCGGATAGTGTTCATTTGGATCCCCCCCCCCCCCCCCTCTCTCTCCAACTTGTCATCATCAGGGCAAGCCTTTCCTTCTCCATCGTAAGCCTAGAGACCCTATAGTAACGGAGATCGGCCAACCTCCGCCATTTTGGTGTCACGGGTGATATTATTCTCTCTCGACACTCCATTATCATCATAAACATTCTGCGGTATTAATAAGGGGACAGTGGTTATTTTTTGGCGTCTATATATTTATATATTCATTTATTTTTTAGTTTCCTCCCTAGACCTCCATCAAACTTAAAAATACATCCATTAGATCCCCCTACGGGATTAATTTGTACATTTTTTGGTAGAAAATATCAAGGCCGAAGGCCGGTTCCTTCACAATTACAGGCTCGCTATCGCTTGCTATGAAAAAATCGACACCTAAAGGGCACGAAACTTCTTAATATTGACAAAGAAATGGGGCGATAGGTCTTACAATCGACAAACTAATGGGGCATACGTCTTAAAATCTCAAAACTAATGGGAATAAGCATGAGGAAGAAAGGGGACCAGAAAAATGGCCCATCTCCCCTTAATAGAAAATATATAGTTTGTGTATCATGGGTATGCATTATATATGATCACACAAACAAAATATATAGTTTGTGTATCATGGGTATGCATTATATATGATCACACAAACAAAATATATAGTTTGTGTATCATGGGTATGCATTATATATGATCACACAAACAAAATAAAACCCCCGTTGATTGATCATTGAGGTACTAAAATGACGTCCAAAACATAGATGGCCACGCTCTCTTACTACTACTACTACTACTACTACTACTACTACTATAGATGGCCGTTCTCTCTTACTATAGGATCTCTACTGTAATTCCGCTGTCCTCAACCAACACCATTTTGCCCGGATCTAGCGATAATTGGCTATCATATCTTATCATCATTTGTCATTAGCTTTCGTTCACCAGTAATAAACCATCAATCAATGTATTTCTTCAAGCCAACAACTACTATTATTAATGTGTGAGAGAGGAAATGTCCGATAGATAGACAAGTAGATAGCTAGTAGATAGATAGACAGGTAGATAGATATATAGTGGGATAGATAGATAGATAGATAGATAGATAGATATAAAGATAGATAGTCAATTTGAAAGAAAGATAGGTAAAAGATCCATACAATTATATAGATGCTACACTGACCAGGTGGTTACAACGAGGTGTTCCGGCCTTAAACGGTAGAGGTTAGCAGCTTATCATCTTGTACTGTGAAATTAAAGTAAATGACAGTGAAGCAAACATAGAACATAGATTGATAGATGTATAAGCAGATAGATAGATAGATAGAGAGAGAGAGAGAGAGAGAGTGAGTGAGTGAGACTGAGACAGATTTTCACTACCCTTTGCAGAGCCCTTTGACAACCAGTACCTCCCCTTAATTCCTTCTCCCCTCCTCTCTTCTCACTTTTGGATCCTGATTCTCTATCTATCTATTTATCTAATCATTCTAATGTATCTATATCTATCTATCTATTTATCTATCTATATGTGTCTGTCTATCTATCTATATATTTATCTGTCTGTCTATCTATATATACTGTATATATATATCTGTCTGTCTATCTATCTATCTAATTATCTATCGGTCTGTTTGTCTGTGTATCTATCTATCTGTATGTCCGCCCGTCTGTCTGTCTGTCTATATCACACATACGAACACACACACCTACACCTTATTATCTCACAATGAGCCGACTCTGCCGTTTCTTCACAATATATAACGATTTTCAATATGTGAGTTTAATCCTTTCCTCATTAATCGCATTCTTAACCCCTTCAGTATGTATGAAGTTATATCGAAGTAAAAAACAATTATAATTAGACGATTTTATGTAGCTTAGAAAGGATCTCTAGGAATGAAAAAGGGCAGAAGCTATCACTCCAGAAGAAAAACGTAGGGGTTCCACGAATTCTTATGAGTGGGCTAGAGACTATTGCTTCCGAGTGTACTTACAATAACAACACTACAACTACTACCCTTCCTCTGCCACAGCCAACCTAGCTATTACAATTAAGGGAGTCCACCTCGCTTTTTTTTTTCTCTTTATCTCCCTCTCTCTTTGGCTTGTATCCATTCGGCCCCATTCAGCCTACTGTTTTAAGACGTGTATCCCCATCCAGTTTTTTTTTTTTTTTTTTTTTTTTCTATGTGATTGAGGGAGGCAAAAGGCATCACTGCCTATAGCGAGTGCCTCCCCCATAGTTGAAAGAGTGACAGGGCCAAAATCAAGGGACGTTCGAGCCAAAATGCCTGGACACACGGAGTTTGAAGCAATTTAAGTCATAGGAAGAGGGAAAGACTGATTCTGGGAGAGAGTTCCAGAGCTCAGCTGTTGAGTAGAAGAAAGTTTGAGAGTAACGTTTCACTCTTTTCAATATTTTCCTGGCGAGCGGTAGCGAGCCAGCATATATATATATATTTTTTGACAGCAAGCTAAATTTGTACATTTTTCGATAGAAAAATTGGATTTCTCCATCCATACAATGCTGGCTCGCTATCGCTCGCCAGGAAGAAATCGACACTTGGCTGTGGATAAACGTCTTAAAACAGTTGGCTGAATTGGGCCGAATAGATACAAGCCAGGGAAAGAGAAAAAAGGAAAGAGAAAAAAAGACGGTGACCCCCTTTAAGCCGCAGCCATTATACTATATGTACACCTTCCTATTGTATCACCTATTACTACCAAACAAGCCCTACAACGACCACCATTCCTTTGCCACAACCAACCTATCTAGTACACATAAATCACAATCATTATATAAATCACAATCATTATATAAATCACAATCATTATATAAATCACAATCATTATATAAATCACAATCATTATATAAATCACAATCATTATATAAATCACAATCATTATATAAATCACAATCATTATATAAATCACAATCATTATATAAATCACAATCATTATATAACTACTCATTATATAAATCACAATCATTATATAAATCATAATCATTATATAAATCACAATCATTATATAAATCTCAATCATTATATAAATCACAACATATATAAATCACAATCATTATATAAATCACAATCATTATATAAATCACAATCATTATATAAATCACAATCATTATATAAATCACAATCATTATATAAATCATAACTCATTATAAATCACAATCATTATATAAATCAATACCAATCATTATATAAATCACAATCATTATATAAATCACAATCATTATATAAATCACAATCATTATATAAATCACAATCATTATATAAATCACAATCATTATATCTACCAAGCTCCCTAGTTGTAACCACCACCACTACTACTACCAAACAAACCCTACCATACCAGCCCTACAACTACCACCATTTATCTCTACCACTAATCCCAGCTACTACTACTACTACCACCACTACTTCCAACCACCACTCATCTACCACAATCTGGCCTTAATCAGGCTAAAATGAAGAGGAAATGTTGGTACTTGTGATTTGGACAAGGGCGGAGCAGGAGAGAGAGAGAGAGAGAGATAGAGAGAGACAGGGAGGGAGGAAGGGAGGGAGAGGGGGAGAGAGACAGGGAGGGAGGAAGAGAGAGAGAGAGAGAGAGAGAGAGAGAGAGAGAGAGAGAGAGAGAGAGAGAGAGAGAGAGAGAGAGAGAGAGAGAGAGAGAGAGGGGGAGGGAGAGAGAGAGAGACCGACCTGAGTGATGTAACAGCCAACAAGAAGACAATTATGATTGAATTAAAGAAGAAGAGGAAAGGGTAATGATAAAAAACAAAGAACAAAGAAAGACGATACAATAAACAAACATGAATAAAGAGAGAAGACAATTGAAGAGGCGAGCATATAAGGATACAGAGCAAAATGAGGACATTAAGGGAGGATGGGCCGGTTTTCTGGACCAATTTCTCCCTCATGTTTAGCCCCATTAGTTTTCAGATGTTAAGACGTTTGCCCCATGGATTAGTTAGTCGATTTTAAGACCTTTTGCCCCATTTCTTCGTCAATATTTAGACCTTTTGTGCTACTTAGGTGTCGATTTTTTCCCTGGCGAACGATAGTGAGCCTGTAATGTTGGAAGAACCGGCCTTCGGCCGGGAAATTTTTCTACCGAAAAATGTACAAATTAATCTAGAAGGGGGATCTAATGGATGTTTTTATTTTTTATTTGTTGGAGGTCTAGGGAGGAAACTAGAAAAATAATTAATACATGCACAAATCGCCCAACAAATGAACCATCTCCCCTTAAACAGTAATAAGAGACATAAAACAAGAGATAAAAGAAGGGAAGAGGTAAGCCACGGTTAGAAAGGATAGACATTGGCGAGAACGAAGACGATAGAAAGATAAGGGGATTAAAAAAAAAGGGAAGAAAATATGATACAATAAAGAAATATGCGACATAAAACGAGATATATATATATATATATTAGGGAAGAAACGAGCCACTTCTAGAGAAGATACACATTATGATAACAAACAAGAAAGAAGATAACCAAACCGTAATAAAAGACAAACTAAGAGAATAAAGATAAAAGCAAAGCAAAGAGAGGATAAAGAAGATGGAGATAGAAACGAGAATATCAAACACAAGTGAAAGAAGAAAGAAAGAAACGAGCTAAGGCAGCGTTTCCGGTCTCAACCGACTGACAGGGGAACCCGGCAATTTTCCTCTTAAGGGGAGATTTCTACTTGAGGAATTATTTTTTGGACCCCTTTCTCCCTCATGTTTAGCCCCATTGCTTTTGAGATTTTAAAATGTTCGCCCCATTTGTTTAGCGATTTTAAGAACTTTTGCCCCATTTTAAGACCTTTCGTCCCATTTAGGTGTACATTTTTTTCCTGGCGAGCGATAGCGAGCCTGTAATTTAAGAGGAACCGGCCTTTGGCCGGGAAAATTTTCTACCGAAAAATGTACAAATTTATCTAGAAAGGGAGCCTAGGGGGTGTAATTTTAAGTTTGATGGAGGACTAGGGAACAAACTAAAAACCTCCCCTAAAAGAGCTCGTAAGGTGACATATTTTCATTATTCATCAACGACCCTGCTCTCTCTCTCTCTCTCTCTCTCTCTCTCTCTCTCTCTCTCTCTCTCTCTCTCTCTCTCTCTCTCTCTCTCTCTCTCTCTCTCTCTCTCTCTCTCTCTGCAAATAAGGCAAACATAGCATTGGGCTTTATTAAACGAAAATTTACATATAAACATGAGAACGTAATAGTGAGGCCCCACCTTGAATATGGTGTGCAGTTCTGGTCACCTTTTCTGATCAAGGACATTGTAAGACTCGAGTCAATACAGCGTAGAGCGACGAAGATGATTCCCTCATTAAGAAATAAACCATATGAAAGACTTAAACGATTGAACCTGTTCTCATTAAAAAAGAGGAGGTTGAGGGGTCAGCTTATTGAGTGCTTTAAGATACTAAAAGGTTTCGACAAAGTCGATGTAAATGCACTATTCACATTAAACAATACTAATCAAACTCGCGGAAATGGAATGAAATTAAAAACCAAAAAGGCAAACCTAGATGTCACAAAGAGTTTCTTCACCTACAGCGTGGCGACAGAGTGGAATAAACTACCAGCGAGAGTGGTGGAGAGCGACACAATAAGCGCTTTCAAGGGAAGGCTTGACCTCTATCTACAGAGGGCTGGGGTGATATGAAAAAAAAAAAAAAAAAAAAAAAAATTATGTATGTATGTGTGTGCACTGTACAGTATGTATATATATATATGTACGTATGTATGTGTATATGTGTATATGTGTAGGTATATATATATATATATATATATATATATATATATATATATATATATATATATATATATATATATATATAGTTTGTAAGGCCAGACTGCCTAGTAAGGACCTTGAGGTATGTGTGGTCTGTGTATCTATGTAGCTCTATGTAGCTAGCTCTCTCTCTCTCTCTCTCTCTCTCTCTCTCTCTCTCTCTCTCTCTCTCTCTCTCTCTCTCTCTCTCTCTCTCTCTTACTTACCAAGGTTCAAACCATTGACAGTCAGAACAAGATTATATTAAACAGTATATTACTGTTATATTCTTTTATAGCAAGACAATGTTTATGTATTTTTTGTATTCTTTATCACATATTTAGCTTATTCCGTCTACGCATGTTCTTCTTATTTACTACTCCTGGTCTTCTATTTTCTCTGTCTCCATCATTATCCCTTCCATTATCTCCCCTGTTCTCATTCTTTCCCGCTTCTCCTCTCTTTCCTCCACTCACCATTATTATTTTTCCTGCCTCCCTCATCTTCCTCCTCTATCCCCATCGTTTTTTTTTTTGCGTGGGTCGTCTTGTGTCTCGAACTGCCAGGCTCTTTACCTCGCCAGTTTTTCCCTCCTTACTCTCGCACTGGTGGAGTTTTTTACCCTCCCGCATTGTTATCTCTCTCTCCCACTTACCGCTTCTTCATTCTCTGCTTCTCTCTCTTGCTCTGTCTGGCTCTCGCTGGCTCTCGCTCTCTCTCTCGCTCTCGCTCTCGCTCTCGCTCTCTCTCTCTCTCTCTCTCTCTCTCTCTCTCTCTCTCTCTCTCTCTCTCTCTCTCTCTCTCTCTCTCTCTCTCTCTCTCTCTCTCTCTCTCTCTCTCTCTCTCTCTCCTCTCTCACACTCTCTCTCTGTCTCTCTCAATTTCTCTTCCTTTCTACCTACTCTCTAGGAATTCGTTTGTCATTATTTGATTGTCTTTTTTTTCTGTTCTTCTCTAAATCTTAAAAAAAAAAAAAATCAATTGTTCTTCTTCCTACTCAGTTTTCATCCTCTCTACACAGTGTTGTCTTACTCTTTAATCTCTATATCTTGCCCGTTCCGCATATATTCCAGTGTTGCTTTGCTACCAACGCCTTCCTCATTCATTCAACCATTGTTTTTTTCCCCCACAGTATAATCTGCTCGTTCCTCTTCCTCCACACGCTAATCTCTTTCACACTTAACACGAATTAAATCCGTCGTTTGTTGGGGGGGATTAGTGTATGTGTTTTTATTTGTATTAATGTTATTATTGAAGGTTTTAAGTGCTTTAGCCATTTTCAGGCAATTGTTTTTAGTTTGTTTTCTAGACTACTTTCGAGTTAAAAATATAAAGCGTCTCCCAGACCCATCTTTCTGCTAATTTATATATTTTTCCTATAAATATTCGCCACCTGAAAAAGAGCGAAACGTCACATAATCACCAGTCTAATTAAGGAAGATATCTACAAACGTCACATAATCACCAGTCTAATTAAGGAAGATATCTACAAACGTCACATAATCACTAGTCTAATTAAGGAAGATATCTACAAATCGCCAAGCTAATTGGATTAAAAAAACGAGAAAAACAAAAAAATTAGGTTAGAGACTATTCAAATGTTATTAGTTAACCCTTTCACGCACAGGACGCGATGTGCGCCCTTTCTGGGATACTTAAAGGCCTTTGTGACCATCAGGGGTGTTCAAAGACATTCATGCCATTAGTTTGGCAAATGTAAGGCCTTTCGTGCCATTTAGAGATCTACTTTTTCCTGACGAGCGATAGCGAGCCTGCAATTTATGAAGAACTGGGCTGTTGAGAGTAATTGTAATAAGCTTGATGGAAGGCTAGGGAGGACAACTAAATAAAAGATAAATACAAAATAAACAAATATATACAAAAACTCCCCTTAGAACTTAGCAGCCCTGCTATATTGGTAGTTTCAATTGTTGTTAACCCTTTGACTTCTAGAGGTTGTTCTATATTATTAGACTATAAAATATATGTTATTACCTGTGCTAATATGCTGATATACTGTGTATGTTTGTAAAGCTCTTATTAACATTATTCTCTTTTGTCCACAGGTGAGTGATGAAGACTGGGTGTTTGGACCACAGCAGGTTTGTGCAAGACGATATAATATAACCATGAACATTACTGTGTGTTTATGTGCCGGTTTTTGTTCTGACCGACCTATGAAGCACTGGGTGGTTAACCCTTTCTGTATTTGAGGACGCATTTCTTACTTATGTGTTTTACTTTATGTATGCAATTTGGGGATGATAGCCAAGTTATACAGATAAAACGCGTCATATGGGGCAGAGGAAATATTGTTGCTTTCAAAGCTTCTGAAACCCAATTTCTCCATTTATCCACCCATCAAGAACTCCCACAGACTTTCCCTTATACTTCAGCCATACACTAATCTATCCCTCATCTTTTCTCAGTATTCTCGATGTCTCCTTTTCTTCTGATCTCACTTGGAAAGACCATATTACCACCCTTGCTGAAACAGTTTTCCAGAAGCTGGGTGTGCTTTACCCCTGCACAGCTTCATGCTCTGTACAAGGGCACAGTGCGTCCATGTATTTAATATTGTTCACATGTGTGGGGAGGATCCTCTCACACAGCACTTCTTGACAAAGTAGAAAAGAAAGCTCAGGGCTTTCTCGATGTATGCCACCTCCTCTATGCAGAGTACGTAGCACTCGTCTTGCAACACAATCCCACCCCTACTTTGTGCAACTCTCCAACCCATATTCCCAATCTTTCTTCTATTCGACAGCTGAGGTTTGGAACTCTCTTCCTGAATCCATCTTCCCATCATCCTATGACTTAAATTGCTTCAAACTCCGTGTTTCCAGGCATTTTGGTTCGAACATTTCTATATTTTGGCCCTGTCACTCTTTCAACTCTGGGGGAGGCACTCGTCACAGGCAGTTCTGCCTTTTGTCTTCCTCATCCACATAGAAAAAATATCCTCAAGCCGTTGAGTATCCATTTA
Organism: Paralithodes platypus; assembly: GCA_032716605.1. Classification (NCBI taxonomy): domain Eukaryota; kingdom Metazoa; phylum Arthropoda; class Malacostraca; order Decapoda; family Lithodidae; genus Paralithodes; species Paralithodes platypus. Next base: position 35,203,131 of record CM064509.1, read on the forward strand.
TTTCGTACACAATACTTGCACTTTGCTATGCCATTAAAATTACTAGCTTAGAATGAATACTCCTAATGTGCTATACTTGTAAAGTTGCAGTTCATGTTCTTAACGAATATGCCATGGTTTGGTAGAACAGAATACACATGGAATCT
>CM064509.1:35207117-35209617 GCA_032716605.1 Paralithodes platypus
TGCTCATCTTTCCCGCTTCTCCTCTCTTTCCTCCACTCCCCATTATTATTTTCCTGCCACCTCCCTCACTCTTCCTCCTCTATCCCATACGTTTTTTTTTTTTTTGCGGGGTCGTCTTGTGTCTCGAAATGCCAGGGCTCTTTACCTCGCCAGTTTTCCCTCCTTACTCTCGCACTGGTGGGAGAGTTTTTGTACCCTCCAGCAATTGTGAATTCTCCTCTCTCCCCACCTTACCGCTTCTTCATTCTATTGCTTCTCTCTCTTGCTCTGTCTGGCTCTCGCTGGCTCTCGCTCTCTCCTCTCGCGCTCTCGTCTCTCTCTTCTCTCTCCTCTCCTTCTTCTCCTCGCTCTCTCGGCCTCCTCTCTCTCTCTTTCTCTCTCTCTCCTCTTCTCTCTCTCTCTCTCTCTCTCTATCTCTCTCTCTCTCTCCTCTCTCTCTCTCTCTGCTACACTCTCTCTCTGTCTCTCTCAATTTCTCGTCCTTTCTACCCTACTGCTCCTTAGGAACCTCGTTTTTTTTTTTTCGTTTGCTCATGATTTGATTGTCGTTTTTTTTCTGTTCTTCTCTAAAATCTTAACAAAAAAAAAAAAAAATATCAATTGTCTTCTTCCTACTCAGTGTTCTCATCCTCTCTTACACACGGTGTTGTTCTTTACTCTGTTAATCTTCTATATCCTTGCCCGTTTCCGCAATATTCCCAGTGTGGCTTTGGCTACCAAACGCCTCCTTCCTCCATTCATGTCAAACCCATTGTTTTTTTTCCCCCCACAGTATAATCTAGCTTCGTGTCCTCTTCCTCCACACGCTAATCGCTTTCACACTATAACACGGAATTAAACTCCGTCGTTTGTGGGGGGGGGATTTAGGTATTAGTGTATGTGTTTTTTATTTGTATTAATGTTATTATTGAAGGTTGTAAGTGTGCTTCTTGTAGCCATTTTTTCACTGGCAATTGTTTTTTTAGGGTTTGTTTTCTAGACTACTTTCGAAAGGGCACGATGGTGGTTTCCTGTAATGGCGGTTTAAATCAAAAATATCTAAAAGCGTTTTTAGCGGTCTCCCAGGGCACAGGCACAGCCAGACCCATCTTTTCTGCTAATTTATATTATTTTTCCTATAAATATTCGGGCCACCTGAAAAATGAAAAAAGCAGCGAACACGTTCACATAATTCACCCACAGTTCTAATGTAAGGAAAGATATATACATAACGTCACATAATCACCAGGTCTAATTAAGGAACCGATATCTAACCAAACGGTCACCATAAATCACATAGTCCTAAATTAAGGAAGATATCTACAAATCGCCAAGCTAAGTGGATTTAAAAACAAAAAACGAGAGAAAAACAACAAAAAAACAAATTAGGTTAGAGACTATTATTCAAATGTTATTAGGTTAAACCCTGTTTCATGCACATGGGGACCGCGATGTGCGCTTTTATTGATTTTTGCATGGTGTTGAGCCCCTCCCCTTTCTGGGCGATGCTTAAAGGCCTTTGTTGGGGACCATCAGGGCGTGTTCAAAGAACATCAAGACATTCATGTGCCATTAGTTTGGGCACAAATGTAAGGCCTTTCGTGTCCATTTAGAGATCTCACTTTTTCCTGGACGAGCGATAAGCTGAGCCTGCAATTTATGACAGAACTGGGCTGTTGAGAGTAATTGTAATAAGCGTGATGGGAAGGCTAGGGAGGGGACAAACTAAATAAAAGAAAAATACAAAAAAAAACAAATATATTACAAAAATCCCCTTAGAACTACCTTTAGCAGCCAGTGTACCTGGCTATATTGGGGTTTAGTAGTTTTTTCAAAATTTGTTATAGTTTTAGAGTTTGCAATTGTTGTTAAACCCTTTTTTTGAACTTCTTAGAGGTTGTTCTACTATTATTAGGGACTACACGAAAATATATGTTATTACCTGTTGCTAATATGGCTGATATAATCGTGTCTGTTTGTAAAACCCCTCTATTAACATTATTCTCTTTTGTCCACAGTGGTGAGTGATGGAACAAGGACTGAGTGTTGTTTTGGACCACCGAGCAGGTTTGTGCAAGGGGACGATATAATATAACACAATGAAACTATTACTGTGTGGTTTATGTGCCGGTTTTTTTGTTCTGCAAATTCCGGACCCTCCCGAACTATCCCCGAACCTATTGAAGCCAACTGGTGTGGTTAACCCCTTTCTGTATTTTGAGGAGGGGGACGCCATTTTTCTAGAATATATCAGATAATTCTATTAATTGTGTTTTACTGTTTATGTATGCAATTTGGGGATGTCGTGATAGCCAAAGGTTATACAGAATAAAAACGACCCCCGTTCATATGGGCAGCAGCAGAGGCAGTGCGGAAAATATTGTTGCCTTTTCAAAACGCTTCTGAAACCCAATTTTCTTCCATTTATCGTCACCCATCAAGGAACTCCCCAACAGACTTTCCCTTATACTTCAGCCATACCACTAATCTATGCCCTCATCTTTTTCAGTATTCTCGAATG
>CM064509.1:35214617-35244617 GCA_032716605.1 Paralithodes platypus
CTCCATTAGTTTGGAGATTTTGTGGTAATTTAACCCATTACTTGGGCGATGATAAGACGCTTCACCTGATTCACGCGTGATTTATTTATTTTTATTTTTTTGTAGGGGGGGGGGCTGTAACTTTGAAGAAATAGGAAGACTGGGACATTATAATATATATAAACATTTACACATTTAGCCTGAAAGGGGGCTAGGCGGGTATATTTAAGTCTGAAAGAAGTCTGGGAAGGCGACACATGTATATACATTGCTCATAAATGGCAAGAACAAGGAAAGATATCAATATTAGTTAAACATCTTATGGTGAAGATACAAAATGAGTCTGGAATGGAAAGAACGGATACATGAGGGAAGGTAAACGGAAGGAGAAGTAGGAATAGATTGATAAAGGGATAGAATGGAAGGATAGGGAACAGGCAAGCAGCGGTAAGGAGGTAAGAAATAGGCGAGTTTAGAATAGACACATGAGATAGATATATATGGGAACAGATTAACCCCTTCTATACCGGCAATGTTTTTTAAATTTTATTCTAGCTATATTTAGACAATTGTATTCAGCTTAGGATGGACGTCTAGCAATTAAAAGGCTACAGACTCTTTCCATGCATCCTTTTAGCTACCACACATCCATCCTAAGCTTCATAAAATCGTCTAAATCTAGCTGAAATCAAATACAAAAGACGTCACCGGTACAGAAGGGGTTGAAAGCAAATGGAGTAATTATATAAACGTCGATTACTAGACTATATCAAGAAAAAGTAAGAAAGTGAAGATACTATATATTTATTTATTATTATTTTATTTGTATTTATTTTTTCAAAGCTACATTGGACTTTGAGATACTGTGAGCAAATCGTAAGAAGGAAGACGCAAAGTAGTGTAATAATAGAAGGGAGGAAGCGGAAAAATAACTTGAAGAACTAGAGAAGAGAGGCAATCATGAAGCGAGGGAATGAAGGGGAGAAATACACAGATACAAAGTACAAAGGAGTACAAAGGATATCAAGCAACAACAGATCTAGTGACCCTTCTAGGTTGCTTGTCCTCCAAAACACTGAGGATCAAGTGTCCAAACAGTGGTTTAGAGTGGGTAAGGGAACATTGGAAAGGGAATTACTGCCCTGGAACTAATGTCCGTGGCAGGATTAGGAAGTTAGTAGGGGACAGATGGGTTAGTAACTGAGGGGGGGATAAAATAAAGTTATACGCTGACCACACAGACCTTGCCTTCCAAGCGAGGTGGTCGGGACTGAATATTGGTAGAGATACTAAAACCTCAATTGAAGGACGGTGTAATAAAAGAATAGCAGACCAGATGGCTCTCTCTGTACCCTCCGATTTCTCTGTCAAATATCTGTACAGTGAAAACAGTTGGAAATTAATCACCTTGCCGTATTTACAATGAACTGTACCGGTACTGTATATCCCTGAAGGACAGTTATGTAATTATAGAAATGGAAATATAGCCTATATGCATTCATACATACACCATTTATTTCTTCTAAACTCTCCAAAGAGAGAGAGAGAGTGTGTGTGTGTGTGTGTGTGTGTTTTTTTTTTTTTTTTTACAAGTAATTAATCGGTGACCGAAGGAAAATTATCAAATGTAATTAAGAATATAATGTTAGAATATTGAATTAAGAGGTGATAAAAGAAGAAAGTGTAATGATAAGGGGATGGAAATTAATGTATAACTGAAATCTATTATTTGAAAAAGTAAATGGAAGATCTTGAATTAATTATGAGATTGAATGATGAAATAGTGTATTCTTGGACAAAATAATAGGATGGATAAAAAACACCATCTGAGGAAGAGCACTTTATTGACAACATCAGTGACCTGATGAAGCTATCTGCGAAACGTTGTCAATAAAGTGCTCTTCCTCAGATGGTGTTTTTTATCCATTCTGTCTACTTTTCAAGTACCACTCAACAAAATAATAGGATATAGGGAAAGGAGATGGATGCAAATTGACACTAAAAATCAGTGTCTAATAATAGCACTTTCTACAGCCTGACACGGAATTAAAAATCAGTAGAAATTCCGCCATTTCAAAGACAGCCAATAATGCATTAACTGATAAATTCTTTACCTAATTATCTCCGAGGGAAGATGGGAGGGATGAAGGCAGATTAAGGATAATGAGCAGTCATTATTATAATTAAAACAGATGTATTCAATACTTAGGCGAAGGTAGCGAGGAAGAAGAAAGGAAAGTAATTGTAAGTATAATGAGAAACAGATTACAGGTAATGTTATGGTGGATTGCTTAATTATAAACATAGATTGCACAATATATACTATATTGCTTGATATGTATATGAGAGAGAGAGAGAGAGAGAGATGTGCAATTAATTCGATTTTAAAATGTAATGTAATTGTTGTTGTTGTTGTTTCCCAAGCTGCCTGGCCGAACAGCCCCAAGGCCCCGAGCAAGGCCAAGGCCATAACCGAGCGCCCCCACAAAACCCTCCCTGCCGACCACAATAAAGCCTGGGTGACCGAAGCCACTCCATGGCGGGGAACTGAGGAGGGTGCGGAAATGCCCGGGAAACCAAAGACCCACCCAGGGCCCTGTGCCCCTCAACAATTATGTAGAGAAAGTTGAGGGGCAAAGGAAAAATTTGACGCTTTGGCTTCCAATCTTGGTAGATTGGGAGGTCAATCCACGGAAGAGATGCCGTCACTTGAGATCTAGAAAATATATAAGTAAAAGGAACAGTCAGAGTAAGCTATGGGTATGGCAGAGATCGCTCAGTTCTCGCTCTGATAGACCAGCCCATCACCATATGACTAGAACCCAATCCTCTCAGCATCAGCTAGGAAAGGCCCTAGAAAGCCGCCTTTGGCGGGGGGATAGCTCCCCTATTTCAACCTCTTTCGGGGTCGGGCACCCGCCCTAATGTAATGTAATGTAATTGTAATGATAAATGACTGAAACAAGAAAGACCAAGTGAAGCAGAAAATACATGTCAAGTGAACTGGAGAAAAAAAAAGAAAAAAGAAAGAAAAGCAGAGAGTTCGTAATGGAAAGAGAGCCTGAGAAAAGATACAGCTAAACGGCCTCTCCTTGGGACAGTTTGACCCTTCCCATTCTCCTTCTCTGCCCTCCCCCCTACTTAGTCTTTACCTCTCTCCTCCTCCTCCTCCTCCTCTTACTCTCCTTCCTCCTCCTCCCGTTCCTCTTCTTCCTTTATGTTCTTCCTTCGATCTTTCTCTACCTTCTCTTACTCCTCCTCTTGCGATGATCTTTCTCTCCCCCTCCTCCAACTTTCTTCCTCCTTATTATCCTTCTCCTCCCTCACTCCAACTTTTCTCCCTCTTCATTCTCCGCTCTCATTCCAGCTCTCTCCCCCTCATCCAACTTTCTCCCTTCTCTCTCTCTCTCCTTCTCCTTTTCCTTTCCTCCAACGTTCTCTTCCTCCTTCTCCAACTCTCTCTTCCTTCTCCTCCAACCTCTTCCTCTCTCCTCCTCCTACTTAGAGATCCTGTAGTAAGAGAGAGTGGCCATGTTTTGCTTTAGACGCCATTTTGGTACCACAATTATTTAAGGGGGGTTACCTGCTTTTTTCTCGCTCCTTTTCTCCCTTCCTCTGGCTTGTATACATTCGGCCCCATTCAGCCAACTGTTTGAAGACGTTTATCCCCATTCAGGTGTCGATTTATTCCTGGCGAGCGATAGCGAGCCAGCATTGTATGGAGAAATCCGGCTTCGCCGGAGAATTGTTTCTATCGAAAAATGTAGCTTGTAAAAACAATATATATATATGATAGCTCGCTGCCGCTCGCCAGGAAAATATTGACACCTGGATGGGGGTAAACGTCTTAAACCAGTAGGCTGAATGGGGCCGAATGGATACAACCCAGAGAGAGAGTGAGAAAAAGAAAAAAAAAACGAGGTGGGCCCCCTTAAGAACGGGGTTTTACTTTATTTGTTGATCATATATATATAAGTGACCAAACTATACTATCCTGTACCAGTAATATTAAATGTGTATTATGGCTATGGAGATATTTGAGGACAAAGAGAGGAAAACATTGCCAGTGGCACCAAGATGGCGGAGGTTGGCCGATCTCTGCTACTATAGGGTCTCTACTTTTCCTCCTCCTCCTCCTCCTCCTCCTCCTCCTCCTCCTCCTCCTCCTCCTCCTTCTCCTCTTCCTTCTCTTTTTCTCTACCTTTTTACTGTTTTTCTTTCCTTCTCCCCTGTCTTCCACTTGACTTCTCCCTCTTCCGTTCTTCTTGCCATTCCTGCCGTATTGTTTATTTGCCTCACATTCCTCTCTCTTCCTTCTTCGTTTTTCCTCCCTTTGTCTTCCATTTGTTTTGTACTACGTTGTTTCTCTCCCGTTTAAGGTGAGACTGACCGTTTGTTTGGTCTATTAATTCATTTATTCATATATTTTTTTTAGTTTCCTCTCTAGACCTCCATCAAGCTTAGAAAAACACCCCCTAGACCACCCTTCAAGATAAATTTGTAAATTTTTCTGTCGAAAAATGTCCCGGCCGAAGGCCGATTCCTCTTAAAATTGCAGGCTCGCTCTCGCTCGCCAGGAAATAATCGACACCTAAATTGCACGAAAGGTCTTAAAATTTACAATGAAATGGGGCGAAAGGTGTTAAAATCGCCAAACTAATGGGCCGAACGTCTTATAATCTCAAAACGAGTGGGGCTAAACATTAGGGAGAAGGGGGTCCAGAAAAACGGTCTGCCTCCCCTTAACTCTATCTTCCCTTTTGTCCACTTCTTTTATTCTACCTTGTTTCTCTCCCTTCTTCGTTGTTCTTCCCTTTGTCTTCCACTTGACTTCTCCCTCTTATGTTTACCTTTCCATTCCTTCCATCTTGCTTCGTTCGTTTTAATTTTCTCTCTCTTATTCCATTCTCTTCTTCCCCTTCTTGTCTTTCAGATTCCTTTTATGTACGTTATATTTCATTAATCTCTTACATTTGGAATCCCATTACGTCATCAGACAGTACACTAGGATCATACGGCTGGGAAAGAGTATATAGCAGAGAAAGGGTGTTGTAGATAGAGGAAGTTGTTGACATGGCTTTTGTTGTGTGGGTTTATTAGTCTGTATACGTCGTCAAGGTGTCCCCCGACTGGGTGCGAGCATGTGAAACACGGTAGGACGTACTACCACACCCACTAAATAGTCCGCCTTGGCTGGGATCGAACCCAGGTCAAACAGATTCACACATGAGCGTGCTGTCCACTCGACCGCCGCGGCTCTTTCCTTCCTCTACCATACTACCTTTCATTCCATTTTTTTTTGTTATACATTCTCTTCCATTTCCCATTTCCACTCACGTATCAAATGTTCTTCTTCCCACTTCTGTTGCTGCTTGGTTTCCCTTTTCCCTTTTTCCATCTGTCTTGGCTTTCTCCTCAGTTTCTTCCCCCCCTCTCATATCTTTCTCTTGATCTCTCCCCTTCCTCTTCTCCCCCTCCGTTATTTCCACCTTGCTTCTAATTGATCTTTCTTGTATTCGTTTTACTTTCTTTCTCCTTCTTCACTTGTCCTTCGCTTTACTTCACTTCTTCCTTCCACATTGCTCGCTTTTCCTCCACTCTCTCTTTCTACCTTCCTTTGTTAATTTGTCTTCTCCCTCTGCTCGGCTTCTTTCCATGCATTCCTTTCATTTGTTTTCATTTTCTCATTTCTCTTTCTCCTTTGGCTTTCATTACCTCTCTTTCTTCCATTCCTTAAATATGGTTTTGTTTCTTATTTGTCTATGTTCTCCTATTCCTTCCACTTCTGTTTCTAATGGCCTTCACCTCACTCCTGTTGCTGCTTGTTTTTCCTTTTTTTCTCCTTCCATCTGTCTTTGGTTTCTCCACAGTTTCTTCCCTCCTCCTCCCATCTCTTTCACTCGAGTTCTCCCCCTTCCTCTCCTCCCCACACCGTTACTTCCACCTTGCTCCTAGTGTATCTTTCTTTTAACTCTTTTCTTCTTCTTCAATTGGCTTTCTCTACTCCTCACCCCTCTCTCTCTCTCTCTCTCTCTCTCTCTCTCTCTCTCTCTCTCTCTCTCTCTCTCTCTCTCTCTCTCTCTCTCTCTCTCTCTCTCTCTCTCTCGAAAATGGCAAAACAAGCAAAATCCTCAATAACAACGAAACCAAATATAACACTAACCCCTCAGACGTCGATTCAGATAGTGTTAAGGTCTTTGGTGACCGTACACGATAGGAAAAGAAAGCCCGACCCAGCTAAAGTTTGGAAGACATTGGGCTGACCAAGTTAAAGGAATTGTCTGCCCTTGACCGGGTAGGAAATACATTGGTAATTTGCCGTGTCCCTTACCCCTTGTGTTCTGGTGTGTGTGTGTGTGTGTGTGTGTGTGTGTGTGTGTGTGTGTGTTTATATGCGAGTGTTTTGTTTGTGTTTATATGTGGGTGTTGTGTGTGTGTATGATTAAATGCGGGTGTTGTGTGTTTATATGTGGGTGTTGTGTGTGTGTATGATTAAATGCGGGTGTTGTGTGTTTATATGCGGGTGTTGTGTGTGTGTATGATTAAATGCGGGTGTTGTGTGTGTGTATGATTAAATGCGGGTGTTGTGTGTTTATATGTGGGTGTTGTGTGTGTGTATGATTAAATGCGGGTATTGTGTGTTTATATGCGGGTGTTGTGTGTGTGTATGATTAAATGCGGGTGTTGTGTGTGTGTATGATTAAATGCGGGTGTTGTGTGTGTGTATGATTAAATGCGGGTGTTGTGTGTGTGTGTGATTAAATGCGGGTGTTGTGTGTTTATATGTGGGTGTTGTGTGTGTGTATGATTAAATGCGGGTGTTGTGTGTTTATATGCGGGTGTTGTGTGTGTGTATGATTAAATGCGGGTGTTGTGTGTGTGTATGATTAAATGCGGGTGTTGTATGTGTGTATGATTAAATGCGGGTGTTGTGTGTGTGTATGATTAAATGCGGGTGTTGTGTGTTTATATGCGGGTGTTGTGTGTGTGTGATTAAATGTGGGTGTTGTGTGTTTATATGCGGGTGTTGTGTGTGTGTATGATTAAATGCGGGTGTTGTGTTTGTGTATGATTAAATGCGGGTGTTGTGTGTGTGTATGATTAAATGCGGGTGTTGTGTGTTTATATGTGGGTGTTGTGTGTGTGTATGATTAAATGCGGGTGTTGTGTGTTTATATGCGGGTGTTGTGTGTGTGTATGATTAAATGCGGGTGTTGTGTGTGTGTATGATTAAATGCGGGTGTTGTATGTGTGTATGATTAAATGCGGGTGTTGTGTGTGTGTATGATTAAATGCGGGTGTTGTGTGTTTATATGCGGGTGTTGTGTGTGTGTGATTAAATGTGGGTGTTGTGTGTTTATATGCGGGTGTTGTGTGTGTGTATGATTAAATGCGGGTGTTGTGTTTGTGTATGATTAAATGCGGGTGTTGTGTGTGTGTATGATTAAATGCGGGTGTTGTGTGTTTATATGTGGGTGTTGTGTGTGTGTATGATTAAATGCGGGTGTTGTGTGTGTGTATGATTAAATGCGGGTGTTGTGTGTGTGTATGATTAAATGCGGGTGTTGTGTGTGTGTGTGATTAAATGCGGGTGTTGTGTGTTTATATGTGGGTGTTGTGTGTGTGTATGATTAAATGCGGGTGTTGTGTGTGTGTATGATTAAATGCGGGTGTTGTGTGTTTATATGTGGGTGTTGTGTGTGTATGATTAAATGCGGGTGTTGTGTGTGTGTATGATTAAATGCGGGTGTTGTGTGTTTATATGCGGGTGTTGTGTGTGTGTGTATGATTAAATGCGGGTGTTGTGTGTGTGTATGATTAAATGCGGGTGTTGTGTGTGTGTATGATTAAATGCGGGTGTTGTGTGTGTGTGATTAAATGCGGGTGTTGTGTGTTTATATGTGGGTGTTGTGTGTGTGTATGATTAAATGCGGGTGTTGTGTGTGTGTATGATTAAATGCGGGTGTTGTGTGTGTGTATGATTAAATGCGGGTGTTGTGTGTTTATATGCGGGTGTTGTGTGTGTGTATGATTAAATGCGGGTGTTGTGTGTGTGTATGATTAAATGCGGGTGTTGTGTGTGTGTATGATTAAATGCGGGTGTTGTGTGTGTGTATGATTAAATGCGGGTGTTGTGTGTGTGTATGATTAAATGCGGGTGTTGTGTGTGTGTATGATTAAATGCGGGTGTTGTGTGTTTATATGCGGGTGTTGTGTGTGTGTGATTAAATGCGGGTGTTGTGTGTTTATATGCGGGCGTTGTGTGTGTGTATGATTAAATGCGGGTGTTGTGTGTGTGTATGATTAAATGCCGGTGTTGTGTGTGTGTATGATTAAATGCGGGTGTTGTGTGTGTTATATGTGGGTGTTGTGTGTGTGTATGATTAAATGCGGGTGTTGTGTGTGTGTATGATTAAATGCGGGTGTTGTGTGTGTGTATGATTAAATGCGGGTGTTGTGTGTGTGTGTGATTAAATGCGGGTGTTGTGTGTTTATATGCGGGTGTTGTGTGTGTGAATGATTAAATGCGGGTGTTGTGTGTGTGTATGATTAAATGCGGGTGTTGTGTGTTTATATGTGGGTGTTGTGTGTGTGTATGATTAAATGCGGGTGTTGTGTGTGTGTATGATTAAATGCGGGTGTTGTGTGTGTGTATGATTAAATGCGGGTGTTGTGTGTTTATATGTGGGTGTTGTGTGTGTGTGATTAAATGCGGGTGTTGTGTGTTATATGTGGGTGTTGTGTGTGTGTATGATTAAATGCGGGTGTTGTGTGTTTATATGCGGGTGTTGTGTGTGTGTGATTAAATGCGGGTGTTGTGTGTTTATATGTGGGTGTTGTGTGTGTGTATGATTAAATGCGGGTGTTGTGTGTTTATATGTGGGTGTTGTGTGTGTATGATTAAATGTGGGTGTTGTGTGTTTATATGTGGGTGTTGTGTGTGTGTATGATTAAATGCGGGTGTTGTGTGTTTATATGCGGGTGCTGTGTGTGTCTGTTTATATGCGGATGTTGTGTGTGTCTGTCTGTCTGTCTGTTTATATGCAGTTGTGTGTATGTGTGTGTTTATATGCAAGTGTTGTGTGTGTGTGTGTGTGTTTATATGCAGGATTTTTGTGTGTATATATGCGGATGTTGTGTGTGTATATATATGCGGATATTGTCTGTGTTGCTGTGCGTATGTTGTTTGTGTGTGTGTGTGTGTGTATGTGTGGCTATTGTATGTGCATATATGCGAATGTTTGTGTGTGTGTGTGTGTGTGTGTGTTTATATGCGGGTGTTGTGTTTCTGTATATGTATATGTGTGTGTTTATTATAATTTTTAATTTGGAACTACTGTACATGCAGTGTTGGCAGTTTTGTTTCTTCATAGAGTGTATTTTCTCTATAAATGTATTCCCTTGATTCTTCTCTTCTACCCTTGTGATTTTGTCTTCTACTCTATTCTTTTTCGTCCGTGTTTCAGACATCTCACCTTTCTTTACCTCGCTATTGTGAACATATTCTTCTCTCACCGCTACCTGTGTGTGTTTTTCTGCGTTCTTCTTTTCCGCTGTGTGTTCTTTTCTCTGTCTGTACTTCCGGGTTGCCGTCTGACTTCCGAAAGGCGGGTTCACACGAGCTCTGTTTTATTTCTGTATTCCCGTTTTGTGTTCACCTTTTGTAAGAATTCAGCCACGTATAATTCGGGTACTTCCATTCTACTTGCTGAAATCAACGCAAAATAGACGAAAAAAAAAAATATATATATACGGTATATATATAATATACCCGGTACTTATCGAAAATTGAAGGAAAAATTGCAGAGTTCGACCAACTGACGCCATATTGTTGCCACTGCTGTCATTACCCTCCCCTTGCTTTCAAACACACCCATACCCATAACAAAGGTTCGCAGTGCCTGGAACAGGATATATATTTATAGTTTGGTCTATGGAGCTAAATTGAACATGATCTATTATTAAATAAATCTCCGTTGATCGGTAATTACGGCACGAGTACCGCATCCAAAGCAATAATGACTATACTGTATATACTATAATTATATGAACGACTAATTGATCGTATTGATAATTTAAATCTTACTATCAGGAGCTACAGTAGTTGACTATTCTACCACTGTGTGCTTCTACCATCCTACTTTCTCATTTGCCATCTCCTTATCGTTCTTTTTTTGGGGGGGAATTTTACATCTCTTTCAATTGTTTTTCTTTTTCGCTCTCTTGCACTGCTATGGTTCGTACCCTCATGCTTATCTATTGACCGTGCTATTTTGTTAAGGGGAGATGGGTCGTTTTTCTGGTCCCCTTCTTCCTCATACTTAGCCCCATCATTTTTTTTATCTTAAGAAGTTTGGCCCATTAGTTTGGCGATTTTAAGACGTTTCGTCCCATTTCTTGGTCAATATTAAGACTTTTCGTGTCATTTAGGTGTCGATTTTTTCCTGGCGAGCGATAGCGAGCCTGTAATTTAAGAGGAAACGGCCTTCGGCCGGGAAATTTTTCTATCGAAAAATTTACAAATTTATCTTGAAGGAGGGTCTTTTGCGGGTGTTTTTATAAGCTTGATGGAGGTCTAAGGAGGAAACTATAAACTATAGCTTGCTGTCAAAACAAAAATATATATATATATATGCTGGCTCGCTTCCGCTCGCCAGGGAAATATTGACACCTGGATGAGGGTAAACGTCTTAAAACAGTAGACTGAATGGGGCCGAATGGATACAAGCCAAAGAGAGAGGGAGAGAAAGAGAAAAAAAGCGAGGTAGGCTCCCTTAACAGAAATATGTGCCATGTTTTAAGCAGCTCTGGAATTCTCTCCCCAATCTATCTTTCCCTCACCCTATGATTTAAACTGCTTCAAACTCCATGTGTCCAGACATATTGACTGTAACGTACAGTAATGTACCTTGAATTTGGCTCTCTATCACTATACTTTAGTTTATTTTGGGGGACACTTTTTACAGATACCTTTGCCTTTTATCTCCTTCATACACTCACACGCCCCCCCCCCCCCCCCCCAAAAAAAAAAAAAAAAAAAAAAAAAAAAAACTTATTCCATGCCTAGAACCCAAGATCCGCCTGTGTGGGCTCACCCATTGAACGTTTTCTCTTCCCTACTCTTTCCATGACCTGTATGTATTTTGCTAGCTCCGTGTTGTTTGTTGTCAGGTGTTTTTTAAAGTCTGTCTGTCTGTGTCCTTCCTGGTTTGTTAGCCTATCAGTTTTGGTCGCCCCACCTTTCTCTTTCCTTGTCACTGCTTTGTTCCTTGCATTTTATATCCTTTTCTCTTTCACCCTGTCCTTTGTTTGATTGTCCATTCACTCTTTTTGATAACATATTATTTCGATATAGAACTAGAAAATATAATGTATAACACTTACTTGGGGCACTTTATAAACAATCAGACTAAAATGTTCATTATTCATAAAAGAGATTGAATTGCAGAACATAAAACAATAGTAGTATACTTGAACATTTCTGCTTGTGTCGAATGATTCTTATTAATTAAATACCATATATATCAAACTGTATTTACATGTTTTAATAGTTAAGGTCAAGGGCAAAGGGCAAACAAAACAAGAGTGTTCGTTATTTTTCCTATATTCCTCCTAGACTGTTTAATGTATTGTTACCAAATTGTGCACGTATATCCATTTGGTCAATGCAAAGGTCAGTCAAAGATCATTTTTCAATTTAACTAAAAGGTTAAGGTCAAAGGTCAAGGTTTAAAATATTGTCAATATTTCATTTTTTGTATTTGTTACTCAAATTTCTTCATTTTCACTATACAAGTTATCTTTGGTTAATGTTGACAATTTGACTTTTACAGGAAGTAGTTTAGGTTGACTGTTATCGGCCGTGCCGAATGAACGAAGTGCCCAAAATAGACAGGAGAGTAAAACCACCGTATTTTCCTTTATCTTTCGGTGTTGCCAAATATGCGAAAAGGCCAAAATCACCCGGAAAAAAAATACCTGTTCATCTCTCTACGAAACAAGCAAATGTACGAAATAGTCAAATATCATCGTTAATCTCTATCGAAATTACGAAGTGTACGAAATGACCATAATTATCAGGGAAAAAAAAACTTTCATCCCTCTATCGAAGTTACCCAATGTAAGAAATGGCCTACGTCACTAGGAAAAAACAAAAGGCAAAACAAATACTCACCATCTTTCCCTTTATCGGTGTTGGACAATGTATAGGAACTGCCCCAAGTCGGTGGAGTAAAAATCTCCCTCGCCCCTCCCCTTTCTCCTATAAACGTGACCCAGACGTGTATTGGAACCCAACACTCGTTTTGAAAATTCCTTCTGAAACACTAAGCCTTTCCTCCTTCCCCCCTTCTCTCTCTCTCTCTCTCTCTCTCTCTCTCTCTCTCTCTCTCTCTCTCTCTCTCTCTCTCTCTCTCTCTCTCTCTCTCTCTCTCTCTCTCTCTCTCTCTCTCAGAGCAATGTATTAAGGAGTGGTATCTGTGCTTTTAGTCATATTGTCCCCCCTATACTTTAAGACCATTTCCCCTTATTAAGCTCCATCTTCCGCTTGTCTGTCTTCATCCAGCCCCACCTCTTTCAGCTTTATTGTTCCCTCCTTCTGACCACGGTATCCTTTTACTCCAAAATAATGTCCTCACTCTTTCTCTAATTACGAAGCCCCATTAATCCCTTCATTACCGAGGTCATCTTATTATTATTTTCTCGCAATTATTATACAATTTTATTTAGCTTGGGCATGCGCTAATTTAAAGGCTTACAAGTGTCCCAATACATTATTTGAACTAACACATGTCATTCTTGAGTTGTATGAAATCGTCAAAATATAGCTGAAATAAGAGACAGAGACATCCCGGTAGTAAAGGGGTTAATTATCTGTGAATTGCTCACTTCCTATTTCATGATAACTCCGAAGATTAGTTTCCAATTTTCTATTTGCTTTGTCATCATTTACCGTTTCCATCCACTGTTCCCAATTAAGGGGAGATTTCCACTTGAGGGATTTTTTGCTGGACCCCTTGCTCCCTCATGTTTAGCCCCATTGCTTTTGATATTTTAAAACGTTCGCCCCCTTTAGTTTGGCGATTTTAAGAACTTTCGCCCCATTTCTGTCAATTTTAAGAACTTTCGTGCCATTTAGGTGTCGATTTTTTCCTGGCGAGCGATAGCGAGCCTGTAATTTGAGAGGAACCGGCCTTCGGCCGGGAAATTTTTCTACCGAAAAATGTACAAATTTATCTTGAAAGGGGGTCTAGGGGGTGTAATTTTAAGCTTGATGGAGTTCTAGGGAAGAAACAAAATACCTCCCCTTAACTTTCTCCCCTTCGTTTTTTGTTCTTCTCCCTCTCGCTTATCACCTCCAATGTTTTCCTCCGTCACTTTCATTCCAAGTTATCCAATTCGGTCATAAGTATCCTCCCACAAGAGAAAGTTTATCTTGAGTATTACCTAGTTATCTTGAGTATTTCCTTGTTACCTAGTTATATCTTGAGTATTTCCTTGTTACCTAGTTATCTTGAATATTTCCTTGTTACCTAGTTATATCTTGAGTATTTCCTTGTTACCTAGTTATCTTGAATATTTCCTTGTTACCTAGTTATCTTGAGTATTTCTTTGTTACCTAGTTATATCTTTAGTATTTCCTTGTTACCTAGTTATATCTTGAGTATTTCCTTGTTACCTAGTTATATCTTGAGTATTTCCTTGTTACCTAGTTATATCTTGAGTATTTCCTTGTTACCTAGTTATATCTTGAGTATTTCCTTGTTACCTAGTTATATCTTGAGTATTTCCTTGTTACCTAGTTATATCTTGAGTATTTCCTTGTTACCTAGTTATATCTTGAGTATTTCCTTGTTACCTAGTTATATCTTGAGTATTTCCTTGTTACCTAGTTATATCTTGAGTATTTCCTTGTTACCTAGTTATATCTTGAGTATTTCCTTGTTACCTAGTTATATCTTGAGTATTTCCTTGTTACCTAGTTATATCTTGAGTATTTCCTTGTTACCTAGTTATATCTTGAGTATTTCCTTGTTACCTAGTTATATCTTGAGTATTTCCTTGTTACCTAGTTATATCTTGAGTATTTCCTTGTTACCTAGTTATCTCTATCTCGCACACCTGTTCTTATTTGTTTGTCCTTTCTCTTCTCTTCTCTTCCATCTTGTCCATTATTCCTTTTCTCTCGTTTACCCCCTTTACCATCCTTCCCTCTTCATGTGCAGCCCGTCGTACTTCTCATTATCTTTTGTTTGTTTACTTGTTTCTCTCTTTCCCATTTCCCTGGTTCCCCTCTCATTCCACTTTCTATTGCCTCCTCACTGATTCCCCTTTCTCTCTTCTTTCTTTCCTTGTCCCTCACCCCTTCACCTTATTTTGTCTCTTTTGTTCCCTTCTTCATCTCTCCATTCCTCCTCCTCCCTCTGTCTTCTCTCCCTTTCTCCATTCTCCCGACATCCTTAGTTTTGCGTCTTCCCCTCCTCCCTGTATCCTTCCCTCTATTTCCCCTTTCTCTTTCGCTTTTCCATTAGCCTGCCCCTTCCGCCTTTCCCTCTATCTTGACCTCATGTATTTTTCTCACTATTTGTTCTACCATGTTTTAGGATTTGCTTTGCTCGCTTCCATCTCCACCGCTCCATCCCTTCACACCCTTCACACTGGCGCTTGCTTCTCTCTCTCTCTCTCTCTCTCTCTCTCTCTCTCTCTCTCTCTCTCTCTCTCTCTCTCTCTCTCTCTCTCTCTCCTACAGCACCGTTGATTCACTTAAACTTCGCCTAGACAAATATCTCCCATCAAACCCGCGACTGACTGCGTTTGTAAATTAATAACTTTATTTCGTAATTGTTTAATCGAAATCTTCTTTTTCTAGTTATTGAAAACGTATTCTATGGTGTATTACATGATATATAGAAGCAATAGCACTGTTCAAATGGCCTGGGAAGTGTATATTAAACCAAATACAAAACTTTGAATAATGAAGTAAGAGATATGTGTTTTTTATCACTTTTCAACCCAAGACCAGCGGGGGGCTGGGGGCAGCAACCCCCAGGATGCCCAGGTTACCTTAGGTTAGGTTAGGTTAGGTTAGGTTAGGTTAGGTTAGGTTAGGTTAGGTTAGGTTAGGTTAGGTTAGGTTAATGACCAGCTATGTAAATACAGTAGTGAACATTTGGTTTAGTCTGTGCTCAAAAATCCATTTTCTTTAGGAGGAGGACATACACTAAACAATTATCCTTTATTTTATCCTCCCCTCAGTTACTAACCCATCTGTCCCCTACTAACTTCTTAATCCTGCCACGGACATTAGTTCCAGGGCAGTAGTTCCCTTTCCAATTTTCCCTTACCCACTCTAAACCACTGTTTGGACACTTGATCCTCAGTGTTTTGGAGGACAAGCAGCCTAGAAGGGTCACTAGACCTGTTGTTGCTTGATTTCCTTTGATTTCCTTTGTTCTCTCTCTCTCTCTCTCTCTCTCTCTCTCTCTCTCTCTCTCTCTCTCTCTCTCCTTCTGTCCTCTACCTCCCTTAATTATCCCTTTCCCCCTTCCTCCCCTTTATTTCCCGTGACGTCCCCAAAAGGAATGCTTATCCCGTGGTTCTGGCTGTGACGGTAATGTTATGGGTGCTTGTGGTCCGTTTACAGCATTCCTCGCCTTATTGCCTCGGGGTCCTGGCGCTGTCCTCCGTCCATACACCGGCGACATTCACCCTTCGATTTTATCCCCGCTATTTGTTGTTTGGCAGAGAGGTTGGGATCGTCTTTGTTTGTCTGTTGGTTTATCAGGGGGGAAATGGGGAAATATACTTATAGATGATTTACGTGTATTCACCCTTCGATGTTATCCCCGCTATTGGCTGTTTGGGAGAGGGGTTGGGATCGTCCTTGTTTGTCTGTTGGTTTATCAGCGGGTAATGTACTTATGAATGATTTACCTGAACTATATAGCTATCTTAATTTATAAGAATGACCCACGTTTGCTTGGTATTTGTTAGCACCTTACCTCACCCAAAATATATCAAATCCCTAATTTTGTTTAGTTTTTGCTTGAAGGATGGAAAATATATTGCTTAAAAACAATATATTATGCCTCTAAGATTACGTGCATTACAATTATTACTCATGTTTAAAATGTATGCACTTCTTTAATATATTGGATATTACGATTACAGAAATGTGTGTGTGTGTGTGTGTGTGTGTGTGTGTGTGTGTTGTGATGTGATGTGATGGGATGTGATGTGATGTGGTGTGGTGTGGTGTGGTGTGGTGTGGTTGGGGAGAAGTGGATCTGTTTTCAGACAATTGCCGCCCTTTCTTGTCAATGTATTGAGCTTGAAATCTTGGCTTAATTTACATTATTAAAATGTCTCTTATCTCA
Source organism: Paralithodes platypus (assembly GCA_032716605.1). Taxonomy (NCBI): domain Eukaryota; kingdom Metazoa; phylum Arthropoda; class Malacostraca; order Decapoda; family Lithodidae; genus Paralithodes; species Paralithodes platypus. Next base: position 35,230,973 of record CM064509.1, read on the forward strand.
TGATTGGTACATAATAGGACATTGGTTATTTATCTGTTTATACTTCGCAGAGGGAGGGCACGTAAACTGTATTCAGATTGTTAGTACTCTTTAGTATCTTCATATGAGTCTAAATGTGAAAACAATTACTTTTTCCTTCCCTTCCAAACATAACACATGTCCATTATTACTTATATTTTCCCCTTTCTTTGCATCTCTTTCTATATTAATTTACTTTGAATATATTTAACTTGCTATTCATGTAATCCATTGGTAATATTTCCACCCTCTCCTTCCTTTCCTCTTGTCTATTATCCCATTCTCACTTTATCTTTCAGTTTTATGTATTTGTGTCATTGTATATTTTCCACCTGTTCTATATTAATTGATTCCGAGTCTCATGCATGTATTTTTGTTTGTTTTTATTTAATCCTCTCTGTCAAATAAGCCTTTTCTTTAATTAGATATATTTATGGTTTATTTTAGGTCGTTTCCGTTACTCTATCCAATTTACTGATTTTACGTTTCCAATATTTCTCCAGCCCTTCAAAATATAATGCAGTAAGTCTTAGAGCTTGGGAAGGAGTCACTCTGCCCCTTCATGTATTGTTGCCAAGGAAGGGTAGCAAAGAAATACCACCTTTTTGTACTTAGTCTAAGGGGGGTCACTGGCTTTCTTTGTTTTTATCTTTCTCTCCTTTTCTCTCTTTCCCTGGTTTGTATCCACTCGGCCCCATTCAGCCAACTGTTTTAAGACGTTTATCCCCATCCAGGTGTCGATTTCTTCTTGGCGAGCGATAGCGAGCCAGCATTGTATGGAAAATCCGGCTTCGCCGGAGAAATTTTTCTATCGAAAAATGTACAAATTTAGCTTGCTGTCAAAATCAAAATATATATATGCTGGCTCGCTACCGCTCGCCAGGAAAATATTGACACCTGGATGGGGGTAAACGTCGAAAAACACTAGGCTGAATGGGGCCGAATGGATACAAGCCAAAGAGAGAGGGAGAGAAAGAGAAGAAAAAAAAGCGAGGTGGGCTCCCTTAAGATAAACCCCTTTAGTGCCATGAATACATTTAAATCTTAGCGCCAAAGCTAGACAATTATTGTATCTTAGGAAACATCAGCTCTGGGTACCAAAATTAACTATTCGACTCCCAAGAACGATTTTGCCAAGTTTTATAATATATGTGGGAGACGAAGGGTAAATTGATATAGAATTTAGCCTTTTGATTGATAGATTTAATTCAGAATTTAGCTTTTTGATGGCTAGATATAATTCCTGAGATGTACAAAATCTTCTAGACTACAACGGAAAGGATGCCTACGTAAACTGAAAGTGTTAAGAGGGGATGGGGGGGGGGGGGGGGGGGTTTCTGGCCCCCCCCCCCACCCCTTCTCCGTCATGTTGAACCCCATTATTTTTCCGATTATGAGACGTCTGGCACATAAGTTTTGGCGATTTTAAGACCTTTTGCCCTATTTCTTTGTCAATATTAGAACCTTTCGTGCCATTAGTCAATTATTGTTCCTGGCGAACGATAGCGAGTCTGTAATTAAGGAGAAGGATATTTGTCTACCGAAACATGTACACATTTATCTAGAAGGGGTGTCTTGAGGATGGTTTTGTTATGCTTGATGGAGGTCTAGGGAGGAACAAATAAATCAATCAATAAATCAACCTTTCCCCCCTTAAGGGAGCCCACATTGCTTTTTTCTCTTCCTCTCCCTCTCTCTTTGGCTTGTATCCATTCGGCCTCATGCAGCCTACTGTTTTAAGACGTTTACCCCCATCCAAGTGTCAATATTTTCCTGGCGAGCGGTAGCGAGCCAGCATATATATATTTTTGTTTTGACAGCAAGCTAAACTTTTACATTTTTCGATAGAAAAATTTCTCCGGCGAAGCCGGACTTCTCCATACAATACTGGCTCGCTATCGCTCGCCAGGAAGAAATCGACACCTGGATGGGGATAAACGTCTTAAAACAGTTGTCTGAATGGGGCCAAATGGATACAAGCCAGGGAAAGAGAGAAAAGAAGAGAAAGATAAAAGAAAACCAGTGACCCCCCTTAACATTAATTGGCTTGTATTCTTGAACAATGATATCCCTTCCCATTGCCTGATACAGACTATTACTGTGGGTGTGAGTGCTATTTCCAGAGAGTGCATGGATTACCATACCCATTTCTAGGTTAATGTCATTTACAAAGTTATTTCGTCCATTAATTGCACTGCGAAGGGGAAGCATTGTTTAAGAGTACCAGTACAAATAATAGTTTTCCCACGTTCTCCTTCATGTACCGACCGTGTATATATATGTGTGTGTATATATATATATATATATATATATATATATATATATATATATATATATATATATATATATATATATACAGGGTGTCCCGGGAGGAAAGGGCATACATTTGGGAAATGATAAAACAAGGCATTCTAAGCATAAAATATTCTATAACAAACATTCCAAATCTCAACCGTTAAAAATATATTGAAGGTTTAAAGTAGTGTCCTCCCCTGCATCACTGTAATGGACTCTTCCATGTTAAATAGTTTCCAAATGGTCCAAAGTGAGCTAATATATCCATACAAATTTGCACCTTACAGAATTATAGTATCTTTTAATAACATGGTAAAAATAATTGCAGAAATATGGAGGTGTGGTGGGCACTATGACAGCTAGGCCAACCTTATGTGGAAATACTGAAGAAAAGAAAATGTTCAACATGTAATAATTTCTATACCAGTCTAGCTTTAGAATATTTCTTTTAGAACATTTTAGGCTTAAAATATATTTTTCTATCATTTCCCATAGTTATACCCTTTCTTCCTGGGACACCCTATATATATATATATATATATATATATATATATATATACAGTATATATAATTATCCTACTCAACGAAACAGAGAAAGAGGCGAAGGAATGCCAAAGTGGTCCTGGACCCAAGACTAGGAACTTTACAGGTTTATGTTCGGGCTCTGTCTGGAGTTGGCCACCCCCAGCAATGGGGTATGTGCCTGAGTATATATATATATATATATATATATATATATATATATATATATATATATATATATATATATATATATATATATATATATATATATATATATATATATATATATATATACTGTATATATATTTTATTTTATTTGTTTAATCAACTCTGCGTAAGCAGAGTTTGGTTTCGCCCCCCCCCCCCCCCCCCCCCTCCCCCCCCCCGTATAGTGGGTAGCCTACCACACGAAAAAAAATGTCTGTCGTCGTCGTCGTCGTCCGTCTGTCTCGGAACTCCTCCTAGACCGTTGGACGGATTTTCACCAAATTCCACACGAACATTTTTTGCTTGAATGCAAACGTCAGTCAAAAAGATGTTTTGAATTTATGCAATAGTTATGATTTTAGGTCCAAAATATGGTTTGATTGTAAGATGGTGGTGATGATATTAGTAATGATGGTTGATAGTTGTAGTATCAATTATGATAGTAGTGATTAAGATGCTAGTGGCAATGGACATTGGACAGTGATGATGGTGAGAGTAGTAATGATAATTGTAATTGTAGTAGTGATGATGATCATAGCAATGGTTATCATAACAGTACTCGTTATTATTGTTGCAGTTGTAGTGATGATGGCAGTTGCAGTGATGATGGCAGTAGTAGTGATTATGTTGATTGTGATTGATGATGGTATTAGTAGTGATGATGGTAACCCATCGCAGAGTTGGGTATGCCGTTTTGATTTTGGGAAAATCTACTTTATTATTATTTTCATAACTTTCAAACCTTATTATCTTTCCTTTTACCATTGCATATTATCTTTTTGTTCTCCTTATTGTGATCTTTACTTAGTCCTCTGTTCTCTCTTGCCTCTTCCTCCATCCCTGCTCTTCCTTTTATGCGCTCCCTGCCGTAAATATTAATATAACCCATACTCTTTCTAAATTTAATCCTGCCCATCCTCCTCCTCGTTTCTCTCCCCTTGCTTGTCCATTTCAGATTTCCTCATTCTACTTTACCCCAATTATCATTTTATTAGTTTTGTCTTTCCCCTGTTCTGGTTTTCTCATTCTACTTTACTCCTATTCTCTTGTTATTGGCTTTCCTCATTCCCCTTTTCTGGTTTTCTCATTCCCTATTTTCTTATCCTTTTCCTCTTTCCCCATTTCTGGTTTTCTCATTCTAATTTACTCCTATTCTCTTGTTATTGTTTTCCTCATTCCCCTTATTTAATTTCTTCATTTTACTTTACTCCTATGTTCTTGTTATCAATTTCCTCATTCCCCTCTTTATGGTTTCCTCATTTTACTTTATTTCTATTCTCTTTTTCTCATTTTCCTCATTTCCCTTATATATATTTTTTGTTTTTACTTTATTACTATTCTCTTGGTGTCAATTTCCTCTTTCTCCTGTTCTTCTTACTTCATTCTACTGTATTACTTTTCTCTTACTATCCCTTTCCTCATTCTCCTATTTCTCCGTTACTCCTATTCGCTTGTTTTTTTTTTTTTTTTTTTTCCTATTTGTTTTTCTTTGCTATGGCTTTCCCTCTTTATTTCTTCCTTATCGTTATTCTCTTTGCTATTTATTATCCCCCTTTTCTTCTCCCTTATCCTTATTATTTTTGTTATTTCTTTCCCCCTTATTTCTTCTTCCTTATCCTTATTATCTTTGCTATTCCTCTCCCCCTTACTTCTTCTTCCTTATCCTTATTATCTTTGTTATTTCTCCCCCCCCCCCTTATTTCTTCTCCCTTATGCTTATTATCTTTGCTACTTCTTCCCCCCTTATTTCTTCTCCCTTATCCTTATTATCTTTACTATTTATTTTCCCATTTTCTCCTCACTTATCCTTATTCTCTTTGCTATTTCTTCCCCCCTTATTTATCCTCCCTTATCCTTAATCTCTTTGCTATTTCTTTCCCCCTTATTTCTTCTCCCTTATCCTTATTCTCTTTGCTATTTATTATCCCCCTTTTCTTCTCACTTATCCTTATTATCTTTGCTATTTCTTTCCCCTTTATTTCTTCTTCCTTATCCATATACTCCTTGTTATTCCTGCCTGCTTTATTGCTTATCTCTTATTATCTTTGTTATTTTTGTCCTCCCTTATTTCTTCTCCCTTATCCTTATTCCCCTTCGCTTCACGTCTGCGGCCCACACACCCAATGTGGCCCCGAAGAAAACCCGAGAGAACAAGCTGGAGAGGAAATTGGTTAAGTTAGGAGAAGCCAGCCGGAATAGCAACTCTCAGATTGTTCAAGAGGGTTAGGACGAGCAATACAGAGAGGCAGGGCACTATAGAACACACACAAGCAACACAAACACACACAGTAACACAAGAAACACAAGCAGGACACTATAGAACACACACAGGCAACACACAAACACCAACAGTAACACAAGAGGCGTTTGACAAGCAACACAAGCAGGGCACTATAGAACACACACAGGCAACACACACGCCAACAGTAACACAAGAGTGGTAGTACAAGCAACACAGAGGCAGGGCACTATAGAACACACAGGAAACACAAACACAGACAGTAACACAAGAGTGGTAGGACGAGCAACACAGGCAGGGCACTATAGAACACACACGCCAACAGTAACACAAGAGTGGTATGACGAGCAACACAAGCAGGGCACTATAGAACACACACAGGCAACACAAACACAGACAGTAACACAAGAGGGGTATGACGAGCAACACAAGCAGGGCACTATAGAACACACCCAGGCAACACAAACACACACAGTAACACAAGAGTGGTATGACGAGCAAACACAAGCAGGGCACTATAGAACACACACAGGCAACACACACGCCAACAGTAACACAAAAGTGGTAGGAACAGCAACACAGAGAGGCAGGGCACTATAGAACACACACAGACAACACACAAACGCCAACAGTAACACAAGAGTGGTAGGAAGAGCAACACAGAGGCAAGGGCACTATAGAACACACACAGGCAACACACACACCAACAGTAACACAACAGTGGTAGTACAAGCAACAGAGGCAGGATACTATAGAACACACACAGGCAACACAAACACCAACAGTAACACAACAGTGGTAGTACAAGCAACAGAGGCAGGATACTATAGAACACACAGGCAAAACAAACACCATCAGTAACACAAGAGTGGTAGGACCAGCAACAGAGGCAGGTCACTATAGAACACACAAGCAACACACACGCCAACAGAAACACAACAGTGGTTGGAACAGCAACACAAGCAAAACACTATAGAACACACACAGACAACACACAAACACCAACAGTAACACAAGGGTGGTAGGAAGAGCAACACAGAGGCAAGGGCACTATAGAACACACACAGGCAACACAAACACCAACAGTAACACAGAGTGGTAGGAACAGCAACACAGAGGCAGAGAACTATAGAACACACACAGGCAACACAAACACCAACAGTAACACAACAGTGGTAGGATAAGCAACAGAGGCAGAACACTATATAACACACACGAGCAACACACACACCAACAGTAACACAACAGTGGTAGGATAAGCAACAGAGGCAGAACACTATAGAACACACACACCAACAGTAACATAACAGTGGTAGGATAAGCAACAGAGGCAGAACACTATAGAACACACACAGGCAACACACACACCAACAGTAACACAACAGTGGTAGGATAAGCCATAGAGGCAGAACACTATAGAACACACACAGGCAACACACACACCAACAGTAACACAACAGTGGTAGGATAAGCAACAGAGGCAGAACACTATAGAACACACACACCAACAGTAACACAACAGTGGTAGGATAAGCAACAGAGGCAGAACACTATATAATACACACAGGCAACACACACACACCAACAGTAACACAACAGTGGTAGGATAAGCAACAGAGGCAGAACACTATAGAACACACACAGGCAACACACACACCAACAGTAACACAACAGTGGTAGGATAAGCAACAGAGGCAGAACACTATATAACACACACACCAACAGTAACACAACAGTGGTAGGATAAGCAACAGAGGCAGAACACTATAGAACACACACAGGCAACACAAACACCAACAGTGACACAACAGTGGTAGGAACAGCAACACAGAGGCAGGACACTATAGAACACAGAAGGCAACACACACACCAACAGTAACACAAGAGTGGTAGGAACAGCAACACAGAGGCAGGGCACTATAGAACACACACAGGCAACACACACACCAACAGTAACACAACAGTGGTAGGATAAGCCATAGAGGCAGAACACTATAGAACACACACAGGCAACACACACACCAACAGTAACACAACAGTGGTAGGATAAGCAACAGAGGCAGAACACTATAGAACACACACAGGCAACACAAACACCAACAGTAACACAACAGTGGTAGGATAAGCAACAGAGGCAGAACACTATATAATACACACAGGCAACACACACACCAACAGTAACACAACAGTGGTAGGATAAGCAACAGAGGCAGAACACTATAGAACACACACAGGCAACACACACACCAACAGTAACACAACAGTGGTAGGATAAGCAACAGAGACAGAACACTATAGAACACACACAGGCAACACAAACACACACACCAACAGTAACACAACAGTGGTAGGATAAGCAACACAGAGGCAAAACACTATAGAACACACACAGGCAACACAAACACCAACAGTAACACAACAGTGGTAGGATAAGCAACAGAGGCAGGGCACTATAGAACACACACAGGCAACACAAACACCAACAGTAACACAAGAGTGGTAGTTCAAGCAACACAGAGGCAGAACACTGTAGAACACACAAGGCAACACAAACACCAACAGTAACACAAGAGTGGTAGGAACAGCAACACAGAGGCAGGTCACTATAGAACACACACAGGCAACACAAACACCAACAGTAACACAAGAGTGGTAGGAACAGCAACACAGAGGCAGGTCACTATAGAACACACACGAGCAACACACAAACACCAACAGTAACACAACAGTGGTAGGAAGAGCAACAGAGGCAGGGCACTATAGAACACACACAAGCAACACAAACACCGACAGTAACACAACAGTGGTAGTACAAGCAACACAGAGGCAGGTCACTATAGAACACACAAGGCAACACAAACACCAACAGTAACACAAGAGTGGTAGTACAAGCAACACAGAGGCAGGTCACTATAGAACACACACAGGCAACACAAACACCGACAGTAACACAACAGTGGTAGTACAAGCAACACAGAGGCAGGTCACTATAGAACACACACGAGCAACACACAAACACCAACAGTAACACAACAGTGGTAGGACGAGCAACACAGAGGCAGGGCACTATAGAACACACACAGGCAACACAAACACCAACAGTAACACAAGAGTGGTAGTACAAGCAACACAGAGGCAGGTCACTATAGAACACACACAGGCAACACACAAACACCAACAGTAACACAAGAGTGGTAGTACAAGCAACACAGAGGCAGGGCACTATAGAACACACACAGGCAACACACACGCCAACAGTAACACAAGAGTGGTAGGAACAGCAACACAGAGCCAGGTCACTATAGAACACACAGAAGGCAACACAAACACCGACAGTAACACAAGAGTGGTAGTACAAGCAACACAGAGGCAGGGCACTATAGAACACACACAGGCAACACAAACACCAACAGTAACACAAGAGTGGTAGGAACAGCAACACAGAGGCAGGTCACTATAGAACACACACAGGCAACACAAACACCGACAGTAACACAAGAGTGGTAGTACAAGCAACACAGAGGCAGGTCACTATAGAACACACACAGGCAACAAACACGCCAACAGTAACACAAGAGTGGTAGGAACAGCAACACAGAGGCAGGTCACTATAGAACACACACAAGGCAACACAAACACCGACAGTAACACAAGAGTGGTAGTACAAGCAACACAGAGGCAGGGCACTATAGAACACACACAGGCAACACACACACCAACAGCGTTTGGCTATCATTTATTTGTTTCATTCAGATTAGGAAGGGTGTATGGAAGTCAGAGGGTTAATTGATATAGTCTGTTCCCTTATAAATCCCGTAAATCCTTCCTAATCCATAAAATCGTCTAATGATTACCAGGATAAACTGTCATAATCTCCAAAGGGTTAATACAGGTCAGAAAAACAACGCTGGCAAGACAATACTACTCAAACAAGAAACAAAGACCAACGCAATGCCTAGGATAACTATACAACACTGGCTAAACAATACTACTCAAACAAGAAACATAGGCACCGGGATACCTATCATAAGTAAACAGCACTGGCACCACAACAGTACAATACTACTCAAACAAGAAGCAAAGACAACGCAATATGCTTTAAGGGAGCCCACGTCGCTTTTTTTTCTCATTCTCTCCCTCTCTCTTGGGCTTGTATGCATTCGGCCCCATTCAGCCTACTGTTTTAAGACGTTTGCCCCCATCCAGGCGTGAATAATTTCTTGGCGAGCGGTAGCGAGCCAGCATATATATATTTTTGTTTTGACAGCAAGCTAAATTTGTACATTTTTCGATAGAAAAATATCTCCGGCGAAGCCGGATTTCTCCATACAATGCTTGCTCGCTATCGCTCGCCAGGAAGAAATCGACACCTGGATGGGGATAAACGTCTTAAAACAGTTGGCTGAATGGGGTCAAATGGATACAAGCCAGGGAAAGAGAGAAAAGGAGAGAAAGATAAAAACAAAAAAGCCGGTGACCCCCTTAAGTAACACCGAAAGCATAAAACAAATCGATAGCAACACAATATTTCGCACCAGCAACACAGGGGAACAACAATACAGGTCATGCAGCCAAACAACACTCGCAACACAATACAGGTCAACCATTTGCCACAGATAACACTTTTCTTTAAGGGGAGGTATTTAGTTTGTTCCCTAGACCTCCAGCAAGCTTAAAATTACACCCCCTTGACCCCCTTTCAAGATCAATTTGTACATTTTTCGGTAGAAAAATGTCCCGGCCGAAGGCCGTTTCCTCTTAAGTTACAGGCTCGCTATCGCTCGCCAGGATAAAAATCGACACCTGAATGGCACGAAAGGTCTTAAAATGGGGTGAAAGTTCTTAAAATCGCCAAACTAACGGGGCGAACGTTTTATAATATCAAAAGCAATGGGGCTAAACATGAGGGAGAAAGGAGTCAAGAAAAACATCCCTCAAGTGGAAATCTCCCCTTAAGGGATACTAACTTTATCCCATTTGAACTTTCGTGTGGAAGAACTTCGAATTTGTAATTTGTAAAATCAGTGTGAGGAATGTACATGATTGTCAAGTGGAACAAGATAGACAATGCAACATGTACAAAGAGTATAGCTAGAACAGTACAGAATATAGGAATGGCGCAGACAGGATAGATTGAATGGCCATAAAAGTGTTTTTAAAGTGACGTATGAAGAACGAAAATGGCTGAAAGTACAAGTCAAGCTGAGCGAATAAACATAGCATTGAAGGCAATATAATTATATAAAATAAAACAATTATATAAAACGGGAAGGTTTATATATACTATATATATATATATATATATATACTGAGAGAGAGAGAGAGAGAGAGAGAGAGAGAGAGAGAGAGAGAGAGAGAGAGAGAGAGAGAGAGAGAGAGAGCAAAGAATAAAAAGTGGAATAAACGGGGTTCAGACAGACAAGACACCTAGCAGCCTCAGAACAATACACATCAATGAGAGGAGTAAACAGGATACACCAAAGACCTCTAGCCCAATAAACACAAGTAGGAAAGAAGTGTATCTACTGTTATTGCAATACATTCTTGAGTATAAACACCCTTTGTCTGGATAAAACTGATGACAAATAAATGTTATAAGTTTCTTTGAAGTCAGGCGCTTGTATGCTTCAGGGAGCCCACCTCGCTTTTTTTCTCTTTCTCTCCCTCTCGCTTTGGCTTGTATCCATTCGGCCCAATTCAGCCTACTGTTTTAAGACGTTTACCCCCATCCAGGTGTCAATATTTTCCTGGCGAGAGGTAGCGAGCCAGCATATAATATATATTTGTTTTCACAGCAAGCTAAATTTGTACATTTTTCAATAGAAAAATGCCTCCGGCGAAGCCGGATTTCTCCATACAATGCTGGCTCGCTATCGCTCGCCAGGAAGAAATCGACACCTGGATGGGGATAAACGTCTTAAAACAGTTGGCTGAATGGGGCCGAATGGATACAAGCCAGAGAAAGAGAGAAAAGGAGTGAAAGAGAACAAAAGTAGGCGACCCGCCTTAAACAATTCTTCCCCTTCGCAGCGCCTGATACCGAACGAATAATGTGGGAATGAGTGTTGTGTTCAGAGAGTATACGGATTAACATCCTCATTTCTAAAGGTAAAGCCATTGTCACGTTATTTCGTATATTAATGGAGCTCAGACGGTATTGTGCAGCATAATTTACTGGTTCGGCTCAATGGTTTAAGGAAGGGATTTAGTTTGCTCTCTAAACCTCCATCAAGCTTAAAAAAAAACACCCACAAGACCCCCCTTCGATATACATTTGTACATTTTTCGGTAGAAAAATGTCCAGGCCGAAGGCCGATTCCTCTTCAAATACAGGCTCGCTATCGCTCGCCAGGAAAAACATTGACACCTAAATGGCACGAAAAGTCTTATTATTGGCAAATAATTGGGGCAAAAGGTCTGAAAATCGCCAAACTAATGGGGCGAATGTTTTGAAAGCTCATAACTAATAGGGCTAAACATGACGGAGGAGGAGGACTCGAAAAACCAACTGCCTCCTCTTAACGGCGCTGCGAAGGGGAAGAATTGTTTAAGAATTCATGCAAAAGTATCGGAGTCAAGACGAACGGAAGTTAAGGGGCGTCAATCGGCTTCTTTGTATCTTTCTCTCCTTTCCTCTCTTTCCCTGGCTTGTATCCATTCGGCCCCATTTAGCCAACTGTTTCGATTTCTTCCTGGCGAGCGATAGCGAGCCAGCATTGTATGGAGAAATCCGGCTTCGCCGGAGACGTTTTTCTATCGAAAAATTAACAAATTTAGCTTGCTGTGAAAACAAAAATATATATATGCTGGCTCGCTACCGCTCGCCAGGAAAATATTGACACCTGGATGGGGTTAAACGTCTTAAAATAGTAAGCTGAATGGGGCCGAATGGATACAAGCCAAAGAGAGAGAGGAAGAGAGAGAGAGAAAAAAAGCGAGGTGGGTTCCCTTAACTTTATTTCATGATGATTGATGATGTTGACCCACTCTTTGATGGGTTTTTAATGCTAGGCACAGTGAAACAATATTTAATTAGTACAAATGCCTCGATACAATATGGTCATTTGTAGCGGATGACATACTTCGATATGGTACTACTAACTTATCGTGTGACCCTTGCTTTTGTACAGTTGCCCAGATAAGTTATGTACAGTTGCCTAGATAAGTTATGTTCCTCTCGGTGATTTTATACATGGAACTATTATGCGCATGACTGAATAACGAGCCTTGTTTCTGGTGCAGTGGATAACTCATCTGACTAGGCGATTGATAATTTCATACCAACCTACCAATTAACTCACACATAAACGTAATTAATGAAATCGATGAAACTAATTAATACACGTGTACTCCTAAGGATTCGAACCTAGGATACTCACACCGAAATTCCCACGCACAAAGGATACCACACACGCAATTCATTCATAATCATGTGACTCTCATACATAAGATCATGACGGGGAACAGAACTCATATGTTGGCAACTGTATGTATATAATAAACTGTATGTATGTATATAATAAACCACCTACGACTGTATTAAGGGGAGATTTCCACTTGAGGGATTGTTTTCTTTACCCCTTTCTCCCTCATGTTTAGCCCCATTGCTTTCGAGAGTTTAAGACGTTCGCCCCATTATTTTGACGATTTTAAGAACTTTCGACCCATTTCTGTCAATTTTAAGACCTTTCGTGCCATTTAGGTGTCGATTTTATCCTGGCGAGCGATAGCGAGCCTGTAATTTAAGAGGAACCGGCCTTCGGCCGGGTCATTTTTCTACCGAAAAATTTACAAATTTATCTTGAAAGGGGATCAACGGGGTGTAATTTCAAGCTTGATGGAAGTCTAGGAAACACTTAAAACCTCCCCTTAACTAATGCCGGTATCACACGAGAGCTTTTATAGTCAACATTCGATAATAAAAACAAATCTGGCAACATTTCTGGTATATTTTGCACTTGTATCGGAAACTAGACTGATGATTGATGAATTTAGGTGACAGAAATATATAAAATGTCGACCCCCATAAGCTGCCAGACCAGTGTTGAGTGAAAAAGCGCTCGTGTGATACCGGCTTAAGGTAACGAAAGTAATACAGAGATAAAGTGTTGCACATACAGACCATGATAGACTCCGTAAACGTATAGATAGATAAGCACAGAAGTAAAATGGTCAAGAGTCAAGACGGAGACTTGAGATAATATAAAAAACGAAGACGACCGCAACAGATAAACTTCACAACGCATTCGGATCAAAATAGGTATTTATCTATATGAACACACACACACACACACACACACACACACACACACACACACACACACACACACACACACACACACACACACACTTTCCATAATGCAG
>CM064509.1:35249617-35251556 GCA_032716605.1 Paralithodes platypus
GCATTTCGGTGTGCTGTGGTAATGTACTGATACTAGGTACAGCACAACTTCCATCCCAATAATATCTTCCCATTGACATATTGGGATTTAAACCCGGGTCCATTGGATTACCAGTCCAGTGGCAAGACCACTCCGCCACACCTCCCCTTGTATCCATTCAGCCAACTGTTTTAAGACGTTTATCCCCATCCATGTGTCGATATCTTCATGACGAGCGATAGCGACCCCGCATTGTATGGAGAAATCCGGCATCGCCGGAGAAATTTGGTTATCGAAAAATGTACAAATTTAGCTTGCTGTCCCAACAAAAATATATATATGCTGGCTCGCTACCGCTCGCCAGGAAAATATTGACATCTGGATGGGGGTAAACGTCTTAAAACTGTAGGCTGAATGGGGCCGAATGGATACAAGCCAAAGAGAGAGGGAGAGAAAGAAAAGAAAACGAGGTGGGCTCCCTTAAAGTTAGGTTGGGAGACTATACCCATTTTGTCTGTGATCGATTAGGGTGTGTCAAACGAAAACCGAGTCTATTATTTGTCTATATATCTATATGCTCAGGCCCAATCCCCACTTTTCCTATTTTTATTTTTTGTATTTTTGTATGTTTATTTAGGCCCAATCCCCACTTTTTCGATGTTTTTTTTATTTATTTTTTATTTTTTTATTTTTATTTTTTTATTTTTTTTTTATTATTTTTTTTTTTTGAGGGGGTGGCCGACTCAAGACAGCAAGAATAGGGACAACACAAAACACAGCAGAAAACAATGAACACAAAGACAAAATACAAATTCACACACATCTTATTGTTAGTCTTCATTATTGTATATGTAATTATTGAATGATGGTCTATGGTTCAAATGATGTGTTTGGAAGTGCTGAAATGGCCAAAATAATGCCATGTTATGCTAATTTTCTTACACTCCTTCTCATATTCACTCAAGTCTTCAAACAAACATTATTGCTGCGGTTGGACACCCTGTTGTGGCCGTTTTCGTTGGGGCCGTTAAGGGGGGGTCACCGTTTTTTTTTTTTTTTTTTTTTTTTTTATCTTTCTCTCATATTCTCTCTTTCTCTGACTTATATCCATTCGGCCCCATTCAGCCAACTGTTTTAAGACGCTTATCCCCATGCAGGTGTCGATTTCTTCCTGGCGAGCGATAGCGAGCCAGCATTGTATGGAGAAATCCGGCTTTGCCGGAGACATTTTTCTATGGAAAAATTTATAATTTAGCTTGCTGTCAAAACAAATATATATATATATATATATATGTTGGCTCGCTACCGCTCGCCAGGAAAAGATTGACACCTGGATGGGGGTAAACGTCTTAATACAGTAGGCTGAATGGGACCGAATGGATACAAGCCAAACAGAAAAGGAGAGAAAGAGAAAAAAAGCGAGGTGGGCCGGGTTAACCTGGAGCCCTTTCTACCTCCCGCCACCCCTGCCCCTCCTGTAGTTAGGTGATTCTCGGGGGCGCCCTCTTTACTTCAATATCCCGCGGGTTTACGGTATTTGGTGTCCGGTATTATAGGTCGTAGTAGGTGTGGTCTGAGGGGGATTTGGCACGGCTATTTTCAGGGGGCAGTTCTCTATTTATGGAGAGGGAAACATTGTTGTGGGTGCCGTCTCCTAATTTTGTGATTGTTCGTTTGGATAATTTGTATTTTTGCATATGTAGTTATCTTTATATTTACTTCAGATTTCTGTGTATTCTTTGTGTGGCTTCTGCACTGCTATTTTAAGGGATAGTTGTTTCTTAGAAAAAGGAAATGAAGGAGTGGAAGTATATATAACATGAAAATAGAAATGAATATGATATGGACAATATCTACAGTGTGTTACCCTTTTTAGCAGAATATTTGCCTTGCACACACACACACGCTGTCACACACATACAGTATATATAAATATACTGTATGTGTGTGTGTGTGACTG